>JACCIC010000303.1:0-441530 GCA_018907035.1 Sycobia sp. Sy_11
AATTCGTTTAAGAATATACTTATAACCTCGCACCATTCTAACCCTTCTATGTCTGGCGAGTGAGCTATACTGAATTCCTCAATTTTCTTTTCTAAACTAAATGCTCTTAATTCTTTACATACTTTCTGAATGTTTTCCTTTATTCTCGATAATGACTCGGGCTTATCGCCTCTGATACTTAGGGCAATTAGAAATTTGCGATTGCTTCGTTTATACGAGCTTATTCTAGTTTCCTCTATGTATTGCCGCTGCAGAATTTTATTTGATTCGGCGAGCTTCCGTGCTGCTACATCGCAAGGTTCACCTTTATTATTGACGAAATAGACAATATGATCATTGCGAAACTGAATCAATTCTTTGGTTTCCACGAAGTTAGTTTTGTCCCTCTTTGGATTTGCCCTCCTATCGTCAGCCGTGCTCTCTTTAACATTATCGTTTTCATGACCTGAACGGTTACTCCGATCCGTTGTTACTGAGCTTTCGCTGCTAGAGGTATCCGAATCATTACTGCTTTGATTACTATTATTTTCGGATGTTAGAGGAAGTAATTTCTGTTAAGTTTTCTAACTCTCCGTTTGGGCTTTTGCGGTACATATGATGATTCACTGCCTGATTCGCTAGTGGATTCACTACCTGTCTGCAAGGTATTTGTTACATTATTTTGCTGCGTGTTCACTAATCTGGGAGATTTACTCTTGATAACATCGTTTGGTTTTCTTTGATCGTGAATTTCCGTAACTCGCGGTCGTCCTCGTCGTCTACGAATACGTATTTGATCATTATTAGTCCCTATATCTATCTGTTGCAGATTCGGGGCATCTATAGTCTCCAGTCTAGAAATAGAAGTTCCTTGCATTTTCTCGTTGCGTTCTTTGGTTTGTTTCCTGGTTTTACGTCGTTGCGGACGCACATTTTTCGTTAAAATCTTCCTATTCGATTCTTTGGTAATGCCCTGAACTCTCGACTTAGAAAAATTAGTACGACTTCTCTCATCTTTGTTTGAACATGAAAAATCTTCAATTCCTTCTGAAAAATTAGAAACATTCGGCGTCTTATCCTCGCCATTCTCCATGATATCAACCCTCGACTTAGAAGAATTAGCACGATTTCTTTCATCTTTACTTAAACTTGGAAAATCTTTAACTCTTGAAAAATTAGAAACGTTCTGCGTATTATCCTCGCCATTCTCCATGATATCAACTCCCGACTTAGAAAAATTAGCACGATTTCTTTCATCTTTACTTAACCTTGGAAAATCTGTAACTCTTGAAAAATTGGAAACGTTCTCCGTATTATCCTCGCCATTTTCTCTTTGGACTTTAGATCTGGTAACTCGGTGATTTGGGACAGCACTTCTAATCCCTTTTAACTTAGCATTCTTCGTACGTGCCTTCGGAACTTTGGGAGGCTTAACACAATGAGAATCCGGATTTTTAGGACTCGCCACCGGTTTATCAAGATTAAGTTGCCTTTTTCTTTACCCTCGAGTGACTACGTTTACATTCTCAACAGGGTTATGTGACAACGCATCAGCGTGTACATTCGTCTTTCCTAGGTTGTAAACGACTTTATAGTCATATTCTGAAAGCTTAAACCTCCACTTTATCACACGCGTGTTCAAATCAGCTGTTTTGAACCACACGAGCGGTTGGTGGTCAGTCACAAGGGTAAACGTACGTCCGAATACGTACGGCCTAAAGGTCTACACGGAATGAAGCATAGCAAGTGCTTCTTTCTCGTATACCTCATAGCGCAACACGGGTCCGCGCATAACTCGCGACGTATAGGCGATCGGTTGATCCCTACCGAGTTTTCCTTGTGATAGGATGCCCCCAATCGCATAACCCGACGCGTCCGTCGTGATAATGAATGGTTGATCCATATCAGGGAATCGCAACACAGGCGCTGTGCATAGAGCGCTTTTTAGGCATGCAAACGCATTTCCGCGTTTTCTCCCCAGACAAAAGGTTCATTGCTTTGCAGAAGCTTGGTGAGGGGTTTAGAAATTTTGGCAAAGTCCTTAATAAATCTACGGTAGTATCCGGCTAAACCCAAAAATTGTCGAACATTTTTAACGTACTTAGGACGCGGGAATCGCTCTACCGCTTCTAGGTTCTTTGGGTCGGGTGTTAATCCGGCTTCGCTAAGAGCGTGTCCTAAATATGCTACTTTTTGTTGTAGAATTTTGCACTTTCCGGGTTCGAGCTTCCAGTTCGCTTTACGTAATCTTTCCATTACTTCATTGAACAATTTTTCGTGTTCTTCCAAAGTTTTGGCGTAGATTACTATGTCGTCCATATAGACAAACACGCCCTAGCCAATAAGGCCCTCGAGCATAAAGTTCATCGCGCGCTGATATTCCACGCTTGCGTTCTTCAAACCGAATGTCGTGCGAACGAATTCAGAATGCCCGTCAGGTGTTGAAAAAGCAGTTTTATGCATGTCTTCCGGACTCATCGGTATTTGATGGAATCCGGAGACGCAATCCATGACAGTGTAGTATTTAGCAGCACCAACGGTGTCGAATATTTCACAATATTAGGTAGCGGGTATGCCATTGCTACTGTTTTCTCGTTTAGAGGACGGAAATCTACTACAACTCGCCAACGTGGTTTATTATCAGTTAATTGCTTTTTTGGTACGACCCAAAGCGCTGACGAATAGCTACTTCTAGAGTGTTTGATTACGCCCTTCTGCAGTAATTCATTCACTTGTCGGTTCACCTCGTCTTTCAGAGCATGCGGCAATCTGTATTGACGCGTGCTCACCGGAATATCGTCGGTCATGGGGATCCTATGAGCTACAACGTTAGTTGTAGTAAGTTCATCACCCTCGAGATAAATCCGATCAGGGTTATTTTTCAACAATTTCACGGCTTGCTGGTATTCTTCCTTTTGCAGCTTATTAATTTCCGTAAGTCCGATTAACTTGGTTAGTCGGTCTGAAAATACAGGTATATCATCGTACCGTTCAGATGCCAACAAAAGATTTTTATAATCTCCTTTACTCCAGTCGAATTCTTGGAGATTAGTATTGTCGAATGGCATTAGGGATTTAAGATTCTCGAACTCCCAGTTGTGCATTGTATCTGTTTCTGATTCCTCATTGTTATACATTAGTACTTCTTCGTCGCGTAGAAACTCTAATTCTGTTCTTTCATTTTCGATCGTAATGGTTTTTTCTCCAAAGTCAATAATTGCTTCAGCGCTGTACAAAAAATCAGATCCTAATATCGCATCGTATGGTATGGCGCTGTTATTCGGTATTACTGTTATTGATGATTCTACGCCTAATATATTAAGGGGAGCGGCGCCGAGTGTAGGCATTAGTAATCCATCAATCCCCTTTAAATAAGTCTCGTTTTTTGTGTCAACAATTTCCAATGATGGTAATACTTTTGCTTTAATGACGCTAGCTTCACAACCGGTGTCAATTAAAATCAGTGTTCCTTCGTAGTTTAGAAATAGAAATTTATTGTGGTTTCCGGCAAAGTTAGTGTTAAGTATCTTTGGGGATTGTTCAGAACTATTTTTACCACCCAATGGCAGTTCGTGTTCTCTGATCTTCAATGTATTTTTTTTGAAATCTGCTATGGATCTTTGCTGCACTAAGAAGCTTATTCCTATTATTCCATCATACGGGAGTTTAAAACTTTCCTCTACGATGTGAAATCCTATTAATTCTCCGAACCCTTTTATACAGGCGGTTCCCAGGGATTTAATTACGTTGTCGGTTATTCCCTTTAGATTTACTATGTCAGTTGTGTTTATTTCTATGCCGAAGGGTAGGTTCCCGTGTTTTAGTATATTACCGTGTGATCCTGAGTCCACCAAAAATAAGAGTTTCCTGCTCCCAAACTTTAGATTTACGTGGGGCAGAAAGTCACTTTTTACAATGGTTGCAATTCTGAGGCTTCCTCCTCCATTCTCGCTATATTGGCTGAGCGCATGGGGGCGAGCGGTGCCGTTGGCTGCGCTCTGGACATGGAGGCACCGTTTTCCGCTCGCATTTTTTCCTTGTATATCCTTTTTCTGCACTCGTTAATGTCATGCCCCGTATTTTTGCAATACGCACAACTTTTCGGAGTAGGGCAAGATGCAGCCATATGTCCTGGTCGTTTGCACTTTCTACAAACCGGACGGTAAGGTGTATTATTGCGTTGTTGAGCCTCGATTATAATATTCAACGGACACGTCGCTGATCTATGTCCGGGCTCGCTACACCGAAAACATCTTTCAATAGGTTTGCAGTTCTTCGCCGTATGGTCAATCTAATTACAAAGTTGGCAAATCATGCGGTTGCGACACGTATTTGCTGTATGTCCAGGTTTATCGCATAATTGGCATGTCTCAATGGACGCTTTATTCGCCATTCGTTCTCTGCAATTAAAGGCATTATGTCCGGATCGTCTACACCGTGTGCAGGTTTCAATTTGCTGCTGAGCAGGGGGTTCCTCGAGTTGACATATATATGCCTTTTTGCGGTCTTCTCTTCCCCGAACTGTGAGTTTGCGACTAAGATCTCTTAATAAATTTCGCTCGTCAAGGTCTCTTTCTTCTTGTATCGCTTTATTAACGATAGTATTAAGATCTGTCACCGTTGTTCCGATACTTCTATCGATTTCTTTCCTCAGGCCTTTGCGAAAGCAAGTAATTACTGTCGCTTCAGCTTCGCGGCGCATCGCTTCCGTCACAGCTCCTACAAGGTCCTTTATGCGATTAGCGAATGAAATAACGTTTTCGTCATCCCGTTGGAACTCCATTCCTAATTCACCGATCAGTTGTTGTATAGTTCGAGGAGGTGCGTATATCGTCTCTAAGTAATCTTTTAAAGCCCTAACGGTTGCAAACGTTTGCCCACGAATCGCCTGTCTCGCCTCCCCGGTTATACGTGACCGTAACAATTTGACGAAGCTTGATTCGCTGGTCGCATCTATAATTTCCAGGGCTTCGTCGCAGCCTTCGAAAAACTCGCTTAAGGTAATATTGCGCCCATCAAATACGGGCACTACCTTAAGCGCGTCTTTCAACGGAACAGCCTGAGTAGGCATTGTTACGTGGGCTTGTTTGTTGTCTGAAATATATATCGTGAGGTTTTCAGATACCTCTTTTTGCTTGCAATCGGCTGATTTTGCCGTTTGCGCGATCGGTTCTATGAAAGAGTCTTCTAAAACGTCAATCGTTCCTTGTAACATTCGCGGTGGAGGTTTTATTTCTCCATCCCTCGGGATCTCTTTAGTTGGAGAAAAAGGGTCGACGTTGTCGATATCGTCTAGGCAGAATTTATTCTTATCTGCCCGACTTCTAGTGACACGCTGCTCAGACATGCGTCTTAGTGTCAAATTTTCACGTTAAAATCGGTATTAAAGGCATAAAGAACAATTAAATTAGTAACTTATTAGTTAAAAATGTTATAAAATTGAACGAGGTACGTTCCGATGACTATACCGCTTAACTAACCTACTTGCGTATATATAAATAAAACAAATTGGGAGTGTCTCTTCTCTACTGAATCCTCAAGATTTAATTGTCTAACAGCTTCTTCCAAAAACTCTATGTCTACCTCGTTGACGGTTTGCTTCCGGTTTAACTCCCTAAATGCGCGCGTGGTTATCGCCCAGGTTTTTTCCAACCAAGCCTTTAGTTCTGGGTTTTCCTTTTTCAACCCCTCTATACGCTCCTCCGCACTTGTTATTTTTTGTAATAGGAAATTTGTATTTCCGTGCGTCTCTGCACAGGCCTCTTGGAGCTCCTCTATATAGGTACGATTATTCCATGATAACGTTCCCACCGTGCAGAGAGCCCTATGATGAGAGCTTACTCGCTCCTCTATTGTACGAAGTCTTTCTTCGTTCGGTAAGGAATAATCTCTATTCAGTCCTACCATTTGGACCGGGGATACTCCCGGTTGGGGAAAAAGATAAAAAAAGGTTATTAAGGAGACGGCAAAAAAAACAGAAAATATTGAAATTATTAATGGAAAAATTGAAAATAATTAGAAGGAAAATAATCAAAAACAGAAAATATGGAAACTGGAATATATACAAAAAATTTTTTAAAAAAATTAGTGAATTGAATATTAAAAAGGGAATCAAAAAATTATAGGGAAAGTAAAAAAAACAGAAAATATTGGAATTAATTATTAAAATAAAGAAAAGGGAAAATATTGACATTAAAAATTATTAAATAAGGAAAGCAGGATATATTGAACTAAAAAAAATTAAAAATGATTAAATTAATTAATAAGAAATTTACAGATAAAATTAAAAAAACGAAAGTAAAAAAAAAGGAATATTGGAAGAGAAATTATTAAAAAGGTCTTAAAAATTATTAAAGTAAATTATTAAAGTTAAATAAACATTTATAAATAAAATCGCCAAATAATAAAGAAAAGAAACAGGGAATATTGAAATTAAGCTTATGAAATTAACAATTATTAAATTAATTATGAATAAAAAAAAATGGAAAATGTTGAAATTAAAATTATTAAATAAAGAAAATAAGTAAAAACAGAAAATATAAAAAAAAAGGTTAAAAATTATTAAATTAATTAATAAAAAAAACTTATAAAAAAGAAAAATAAAAAGTAAAAAAGGGAATATTGAAATAAAAATTACTTAAACAGCCTTAAAAAATTATTAAATGAATTATTAAAGTTAAGGAAAAATATAAAAATGAAAGGAAAATAATGAAAATGCAGAAAATAATAAAAAAAAATATGATAAAAAGAGTTATTAAATTAATTATTAAAATAATGAAACGGAAAATATCGAAACTAAAAATTATTAAATTAATTAATAAAAATAAGGTAAAAAAAATAGAAAGTAAAAAGGGGATATTAAAAATAAAAATTATTTAAAGGCCAAAAAAAATTATTAAATGAATTATTAAAGTTAATATAAAAATTTATATTATAATAAAAAGGTCTTAATAACAAAAACGAATTCTTAAATTAATTATTAACACTAAACAAATTTGTAACTAAAAATAATAAAAAAAAACAGGAAATATCGAAATTATAAAAATATTTAAGAAGTTCTTAATTATAAAAAACGAGATAAAAAATATTATTAAATTAGTTAATAACAATTTATAAGTAAAAATTGAAAAATAGTTATTTAATAAAAAAACAGAAAAATAAAAATATTTAAAAGCCTTACAAATTATTGAATTAATTATTAAAATTAAAATAAAAAAAAACAGAAACTATTGAATATTTTAAAAAGTCTAAAAAAAATATTAATTATTAAAGATTTATAAATAAATAAAGAAAAGAGTAATAAAAACGGAAAATATTGAAATTTAAATCAAAGGTTGGTACTTAACGGAAAAGTAAAAAGTTTATAGGCTATGTTTGTTAATAAATAAAAATTAAAAATAAGGAATGCAGGATATGAGGAACAATAATCCCAACCCAGTATTATTATCAGTAGTGTTTTCTTTATTGGTACCGGTTATCACACATACACACACACACATATATATATATATATATATATATTCGGACACAATTTGTTATTATATATATGCCCTGTACGGGGCCTCCCGGCGTAGCACGGCGGAGGAGGGGCGGCCCTGCTAGGCGCAGCGCAGTGGAGGGGGCGGGCCCTGTTAGGCGCAGTGCAGTGGAGGGAGCGGCCCTGCTAGGCACGGCGCAGTGGAGGGAGCGGTTCGCGGTTCACTGACCCCGGTCCCTCTCGGCGAGTCGTGTGAGAGCGTGGGCTGTTCACTGACTTCCACTGGGGGCAGGATCACTCGGCACAGCGGAGGGAGGGCGGACCTTCGCTCTCTCTCTCTGCACGCGCCACTCGGATGAGCGCGCAGGCGGGGTCGACGTCCTTCGTCAGAGGGCCGAATCACTCGGCGCGGTGGAGGGAGGACGGACCTTCGCTCTCTCTCTACTGCTATTCGGGCCAGTCATGTGGGCGAGCGGGTGAGTTATTTTACTCTTCGGTCTCGCTGTCCGGACTGAAGAATAATAGCTTTCGGGCGGCAATTTTCCCCCGCCGCCTCTCGTGGTCGTGGGCGGGTGCGTCACGGACAGCGTTGGGGAGAGCAGCAGTGCCTTCACTTTCCCCTGCGTCCTGCTCTCCTGGTATCGCAGCGTCCGTTTCTCGTCGCTTTTTTGCCGCCTTGCGGAGCTCGCGGTCGCCGGGACCCCGGGGTGTCCGCGGGCAACCTGCCGCGTTCAACGGTATCACCGTGCCGAACGGTGATATCGCGGATGGCTCGATAGGAGAGCGGGTGGGGGTTTTTACCCCTTCCTCTATTATACTGGCGACCGATGGGCTGGGCGGCTCGGCAACTGCGGGTGCCGGCCGCAGCGGCGGCGGTGTGGCGACGGGTGAGGCGGCGGCCTCAGCGGTGGCCGTGGATGGGCGAGTCCCGCGTTCGCCAATTAGATCCACTAAGGGCGGCAAAGGTGTTTTCAGGCACCTGATGAAAGCTAGCGGCTTGTACGCCCGCGGCTTGTACACCTGCGGCGCATACACCTGCGGTGTATACGCCCGCGGCTTATCCACTTGCGGTGTATACGCCCGCGGTTTATCAAGTTGCTCCACGAACTTTAGGGTCTCTAGCTCGGCGATTACTCGCTCGACCGGGCGCTGCGCTCTGAGACCCCGAATATAACGGTCGTGGAGGGGGTGGTATAACCGCCACACGGTTGCCTCGAGGTCGCGATCAGGCAACCTCTCGAGCCCCCTTTCCTCCCGACGGACCTGCTCTGCCTTCAAAATCTGGCCGCGAATTAGCAGTCGTTTTTCCCTCTGAGCTCTTTTATGGGCCCTGTTCTTCCATCGTTTATACGATAAACCTGACCCTTCCACTAAAAAAAACAAAAATATGAATTTTCACTTTCTAAAAAGTTGAATCCTAGCTGGATCAAAAGAACAACAACAAAAAAAGATAAAAATGGGCACCGAAACTGAACGAAAATTTAACCCTAAAAATAAACGCGTGCCGCGTGCAACGATAATTATCGCGAGCTATTCTATTACAATCCCGGACGAGCTCCCAATTTTTTTTGTAACGTCCAACCGAAGTTGGTGCCACACGGTTACCCCTATCGGCGATTTACTGCGGTTAGTTACCGCTGATTGCCCCCTTGTTTTTTGGCCACGCTTTAACGCTGAAGCCAGGGATACGCGGGGTGGATCGCGATATCAATCGTCGCGGCGCGTTCGCGTAATTTCGCCGGTCGTGAGGGCCACACTCGAGGCAGCTCCAACACGATCGGTTAGATATTAGAGCGGCGACGGATCTAATATCCTCTAGGAGGTAGTAGGGGCGCGAGCTTCCTCGGCCTCCAGTCCACCTCGCTAGCTATCCGCGCTAAACTTTAGCGGAGACTGCAAAGTCTAGCGGCAATTTCCTTGCCTGCAACGACTAGCGTCCCCCCACCCAAAGTTGAGCGCGTGCTTCGCGGAGGAGAAAGAAAAATATAACTCGAAAATGAATTGTTAACAACTTACTTTTATTTCGAGGAGTTTAGCAAAGTATGAACCGAGCAGAGTAAACGCGGCCGGCAATCTGCTTTCCGCAGTTTTCAGGGCCTGTATTTATAGTCCGAGCCCTGCGCCGCCGAAATTTTCTCCGCTGGAAACTATCGTGGTGGGGGAGATAAAGGGACGTTTTTTCTACATAGAGAAAGCCGTCCGTTTATCTCTTACAATTATGATTATTATTTCTGTATTTTAGAACTGCGTATAACTAAGCTATATTTAAAACGTATTATATATTATATTATATAAAATAATCCATAAGTTAATGATACATTAGTATGACTTAATAATAATAATAATTAATAACGATAATAGTAATAAAAATTGAATCGATGCATTAACAAAAGCAGTTATCATAATAGTAATTTTAATGGTAATTAATATCGTTTATAATTATAGTAAAAATAGTAATAATAATCTTAATGATAGTAAGAGCAAACTATCAGCGAATAGCGCAGAAATATTATTGAGTAAACTAATTAGAAAAGTAATATTAAACATAATCTTAATAATAATAATAACAATAGTGAAATTAATAATAACGATTAGTGTATAACACCACATAATTATGTTTTAAACTAGTAGTAACAATTAGTAATCTTTACAATGTTAATAATAATATCGAAGATATTAATTGGAATAGTAATAACAATAGCAATATTAATAATCGCATTATTATATATTAGAACGGTAATGTTAGTAAAAATAGGAATATTAGTGCTTGTAATAATAATAATAATAATAGTGTCAATAACAATATGAATAATTTATCAATATTAAAAAAAATAAGAGTAATATTAATCAGTATAATTTCAAAGTTAGTAATAATAATATCAACCGTGCTTATTAATACAAATATTTGTACATTTTCATTATATTAACAGTCTGGAAAAATTGAAATGCATGTTCAGAAATAATATTATTTCTGTACGTCGATTGCTTCGAGAAATTTTACTTTCTATTCGAAGCCAAAATTTCAGACGTATTTCAGTTGCTCAAGCCTCTTGGGATATTGGTATAACAGCCTAATGTTACTCGGGTTTCGCATTTCGTATACAAAGAAAAGGGGAAGGGTCGTAAGCTGCGCATTAGCGCGCCTCCGCTTCGTTCCGAATTTTCCAAAGGGGCGTGAAAGTACAAGCGGTGCCGGAATAGAGACAATACTTCGGCCAGCGCTAACTGCGGCAGGCTATGGCTAGGCTGCATTACTATGGCCACATCTGGTCCGTTTTTATTACTAGAAAGCGCGCGCTGCGCAGGCATTTGGCATTGAGATCCGCAGAGTTTATATATACAAATATAAACGTATTTATTCTCACTACTCCGAGAATATCTACGAACTTGCCTTACCTTTGTATATATATATATATATATATATATATATATATATATTTTATATATATATATATATATATTTTTATATATATATATATATATATATATATATATATATTTATATATATATATATATATATTGTCGTGAAGGCGATGTTGCCAAACGCTTGTCTCCTTTGCTTTCTTTATTCTTACTCGCTTTCCCGGGCCTGAAATTCATCGAGAACTCGACGGGTAGGCATGCCGAGGCAATTCGACCGATCCCTCCTTGTCCCTGAACAGATATATACATATATATATACACCTACATACGTATACATATATATATCTATATATATATATACATACATATATCCATATACATATATATATATTCGGCGTAATCGCTGGGCGCAACAGAGGGGCGGGGTTTTGCGGGAGGGGTTAAGTTTGAAGATCGCGCTACTGCCAAGTCCATTAGGGCCGGAATCGGTTTGGCTGGCATTGGCTTGCTGTGAGGCTCATGCAGACTCGCTCCTAGCGTGGTTTCCGCATCTAATTTGGATGAGTTGTATCTAGGGCGGTCATCATTGGACTTACAGGCGGGGGGTATATAGTGGGCGCGAGAGGGGTTGTGGAGGTTCATTGTGGACGCAGGACTTGTCATCACCGGACGTCTTGTACTTCGATGGTACAAGTATTCTCTCTTTGTCCTTTGCGTCGTGATCAGCTGAGGTTTCTGGGCGGGATGCTTTCCAGCCTGATTTTTGTACTGCGACCGAGCGCATGAACGCACAGCCTTGGTACAACCTGACCTCGCCAGCCTCTGGCATGCTCACGTAGACTACCTTTTCAGCCGGCCTCCGAGCGGGCTGTCTTAGTGGGACTGACCTCCGGTGGAATCGCGGTTCTGGTCGGAATGGTGGCGGGCTGATCGAGCGTATTTGCTCATAGATGCATTTTACTGCGTTCTTTTGCATTCTCACTTTACGCTTAGACGCCTCGAGCGGCCCCGTCTTGTGGGACACCGCTCCATCGGAGACGTACCCGTTGTTAACCTCCAGCAGCTCATATCTTTAGGCGAAGGGATTGTATATCAGCTGTTCTTCTTCGCATCTCAGCTCTTCAGTTGTTGTCATCGTTTTTGTTGCGATAGTTTTACGTCTTTCCGGACGGTCGCAGACGGTATTAGTTTCTGCGTTTGCCGTAGTTTGACGTCGTTGCGGACGGTCGCAGATGTGGTTACTATCTGCGTTAACCGTAATTTTACGTCGTTACGGACGGGGGCCTATACTAGCGGTAGGGGAAGGAAGGTTTTCCTGCTGTTCGATATCTGTTAAGTTGGGCACGCTCGTATTCAACAGGGATAGCGCGAACGATGTTTCGCTGGCCGCTATTATAGTCTTCGTTGGTACCTCGCTTTCGTCGACCTCTTGGGTCGAGTTGGGACTGACTGGATTAAGTCCCCTTGTAGCTCGGTCAGGGCTTTTGCTAACTCTTTCCCTTCTAGCCTATAGGTCGCTTCCTTGGGGATACCCAACTTGCACAGCTTGTGCGTTCGCGATTGTTGGGATCTGATCCCGAGCTACGCTGAAATTGGGGAATTGGTCTTCGGGGGCATGGTTCTCCACGGGTCTGGTAAGTCTGGGCATATCCTGCCGCCGGAGTCCTCGGCCTTTGCCGATTCCTCTCAGCATTGTTCTTCTTAGTGGTGCTGGACTCTGTGGAGAAAGTTATATTCGTATTAGGACGATAGTACCTCTTTAAGTCGGATATGTGTACCGTTGTCTTTTTTCTGTTGTTCATGCCCTCTACCACAAATATTAAGGGTCAGATTTTCCTGGCTGTTCGACAAGGGGCTACGAACGTTGGCGCTAACTTCGCGGAGAATTTTTCGGGGCCCCATGAGAGTACATGGTTGCGCCTACATACTTGTTCATTTATGTCGAACGATTCCTGTCTTCGCTTCCGATTGTAATATTTGGCTTGTTTTTCGCCGTCTGCAATCAAGTTTTTCTTGACCATTGCATGGATAGCCGGCAGTCTTTTGACTCGGTTTAACCAGTCAGAGGGTGTTAGTGTCTGCAATTGCGGTGTTACTCCCTCAGTTTCTTTGTATGTCGGCACCTCTCTTGGTTGTCGGCCAAAGTTTAGAAACGCTGGTGACGCTTGGGTACTCGCGTGTACGGCTGTGTTAACCGCAAACGCAAACTCAGAGAGGTGCAAATCCCAATTTTTGTGATCATTTCCTACAAAGGTAGAGATCATGGTTTTAACCACTCGGTTAACCCGCTCTACGGGGTTTGCCTGAGCGTGGTAAGGCGCTATATATTGGTGGGTGATGCCCAATTCGCTCAATTTGCTCTTAAGCAGGTTATTCATCATTCAGTGCCGTTATCAGTAATAAGGTATTTCGGTCATCCCCACTTGAAGACAATTACTTCGCTTTAGCCATTGCACCACCTGTGGCTTTCCGGAGGGGTCGTATTTCTATGTATTTCGTAAACAAGTCCTCGAATATTAGGAGGTACTTGTGTTGGCCTTTACTGGCGGGGAAGGGCTCCATTATGTCTGCTGCCACGCTGGCCCATGGGCCTTTTAAGTTTCGGTGGGCCATCAAGCCTGCCGGTGCTCTCCGAGACACCTTATGTATCTGACATTCGGGGCAGTGCTTGACATAAGCGTGAAAGTCTCTACGCACTCCCGGCCATTAGTAATGTTGGTTGACTTTGTGTGCAGTCTTCTCGACACCGAAGTATCCTGATGCTGGAGTGTCGTTACACTCATACAAGACTTGCTCTCTATCTTTGTACGGATCGTTAGCTTTCAGTCATCGGGACTTTCGCCTATGATGTTGGTGAGCTCATTCGGGCGGTGTTTGTAGAGCTTGTCTCCTCTGACTGTCCAGTCTGGATGTTTATCTGGATCTCTTTGTATGTTGTTAATTTTCTCATTGTACCATCTATCTCTCTCAATAGAGATTATCGGGGCGGTAGGGGATTGGGATTGTTGGGGGGTCTAGAGAGAGCGTCGGGTACATGATGTAAGGCTCCGTTTCTGTGTATAATCTCCATGTTGTATGCTTGAAGTGCTGTCGCCCATCTTGCTAGGCGGCCCGTCGGGTTCTTGAGGGTGTGTAGCCACTTGAGACTACTATGGTCTGTTATGACCTAAACCTTTCGGCTAGCAAGTATCCTCTGAATTTTTCCACTGCCCACAAGACAGCTAAGCACTCTTTTTCCGTCACCGTGTAATTCGACTCTGCTTGGTTTAGAGTTCGACTTGCATATGTTATGGGGTGTTCTTCGCCGCTGCTCTCTAGGCTGAGCACGGCCCCCAGTGTGTAGCTGCTTGCGTCTGTTTAGAGTATGTCCGCTTTGTTTTGCGTAGGGCGAGCAAACACGGGTGCTTGCGTTATCAGTATTTTTAATTTGTCAAATGACTCTTGTTGGGCCGGACCCCAAAGCCATTTAACATTTTTCTTCAACAGCTTAGTGAGTGGAAATTTTATCTCAGCTAGCGCTTTGATAAAGCGGGAATACCACCCGACCATTTCTACGAAAGCCCGCAGCTGGTAGGCCTCGGATATTCGCTGATCGTGCGAACTTTATCCGGATCAGTGCGTAGGCCGTTTTCGTCTACTACGTAGCCTAAGGATTTAACCTCCGGGCAGCAGAACTCCGATTTGTCCTTGTTAATTTGTAACCCGACCTCGTTGAGGCGAGTGAGCACCGCGATTAGTTTCTGAGTGTGCTGCTCGAACGTCTTAGTGGCGACTATTATGTCGTCCATGTAGACGAAAACGGTCGGCTGCCATTCCGGCCCGAAAACAAGGTCCATACATCTTTGAAAGCTGGCTGGAGCGTTAGTCAGCCCGTATGGTAATCGAGTATATTGGAAGAGTCCCTTCTATGGGACTGCGAAAGCGGTGATTTCCTTGCTGCCTGGGTCTAAGCGGATCTGATGGTATGCTTGGCTCAGATCTCTCTTGGATAGATACCGAGCATCCCTTAGGTTGTCTAATAAGACGTCCATATGGGGCAGCGGATATGCGTCTTTCCGTGTGACATGGTTCACCGCTCTGTAGTCGATACAGAAGCGAATTTTTCCGTCTTTCTTATACACAATCACGGGGCAACTGCTCCATGCGCTCATTGATGGTTCAATAATGCCCTTTGCCAGCAGCCGATCTATTTCATTGTGCGACTGTTTTATTAACTTATCTGGGATTCAATGTACCCGTTGTTTGATGGGACGGTATTTTTCTTTTCTTTTTTTTTATACTCATGAGCTATATATATGTCACTTGTGTTGGAATAATATAACATTGAACGATAATCATCTGTCTTCTTCTAATACTGGGGAAATATAATATAATTGTCGATAACTGATATAATGGAGTTGTATTTATTCTATTACAACCTTCTATACAAGTCTTCAGTATTACTCCTTTTTCCTCATCATATGTGGTTATTATTATTATATGTCATCAGCATCTGTTTAATGCTGATACTGGATCTTGTTAAAAAATGTACGCTATTTTTCTTTTCTTAACCAACAGGAAGATTCTATTTTGCTACAGCTGTCAGCTGCCAAAGTGCAGGATATGGGAATACAGTGACGAACAATACCACCATGAATATATATATATATATATATATTAATAGTAGTATATGGGGCCAGAATGATTTTAATATAGGGGACATGAACATCGGAAGGGGCAACGTTACACACACACACACACACACACACACACACACACACACACACACACACACACACACATATATATATATATATATATATATATATATATATATATATATTAATAGATATGATTACATAAATATATATTAGCAATATATGTAAATAAGTATATAATATAATTTAACGTTTAATACAGAGAAAGGAAAGAATATATATATATATATATATATATATATATATATATATGTATGTATGTATGTATGTATGTAGAATAGTTATATGTCAGATATGTATGTACGTTTCATATAGTTTAAAGAATATAAAATAAATATAAGATATATACGTAATGGATAAAATTGTAAAAATATATACTATTTATGACTAAGTAAATATATGATATATATGAAACTTATATAATCCAATACTGAATAGAAAAGGTGAATATATACATGTATAATGAATATACGTGTATGGTAAATATAAATTGTATATATGAATATAAAAGAGTATAAGGTCTAAATATGTGCTGTATATATAAACATAAAAGAATGAATATCAGACATATAAATAACAAGATGAGGAAGAAAGTGTAAAGATACGCATGCATGCTGACATATACGTGCTCAGATAGCAAATAAAGCAAACATATATATGCACACGTGTGAAGAATATATATTAAATGCGTATATAATACATATGTAAATGAGTATATAAGCAAAATTCATGTGTATATAATCAGGTAAAAGAAAATCATATATATATGCACGTATAACAACTGTGTGTTAAATATATATATATATATATATATATATATATATATGTTATACACATGTGATCAAATATTAGATGTGTAAGACAAATGTAGTCATGTACAACATAAAAGCGAGCCCATATACACATTTACATTGGATTTTATAACAAGCATGTAATAATATTACAGGTTATTATATGATTTAGCATCTAATAATGTGTAACATTAAAGTCACAGAGCTTCAAATTTAGATTTTAGGAGGAGGATAAACAATTAGCAGAATAGATAGTAAATAACACTAAGTCTGTGTTATTATATTTGTGCAAAAGCTATTCTGAGAGGTAATTAACCTCCAGCATTATCAGTAAGTCATCACTTACTTAATAACAAGAAGCAATTATCTGTTGTGTCTATCGTCCTGACTTTAGGTATATTAATATTAATATTAGTTACATGCTATGTTATGATCACTAAGTGACTCCTGCTGCCGCATTTTCCGTATGGGTGTTCACGTTAACCGTGAGGGAAAGCAAGAAAGAAAAATAACATGAAGAAGAGAAAAAAAATGTCTATGAAATATAATGTATATGTCACAGTTCAGTGGTGCTGTAGCAGCCGCTTGTTGCTACGGCACAAAGTGGGAAATAAACGCGATTTTGTGTCAAAATCGTAAATCTCTTGAACCACTGGAGATAAATGAACGAGTAAGGGATTTTTCTCAATTTTCAAAGAAATGTAAGATGTAACAATTTTATGAGTATTATGAATATTAAGTATGAATCGCATAACTTTGTAACTTTTTTCCATTGATTTATTATTTAGCATAACCTATTATTCAATTTAAGCTACTTTTCATTAATTTATCAAGTATCATTGATGAGCTACATGATTTTAAAATCAAATGTTTTTAATTTTTTCACAAAATTTGTATTTTGCTCGACTTTTCTTTATTAATAAATGTCCTATAATTATAAACCTATATATGTTCTTTATTCTATCTTCTTTGCCCTCAATTTTGATCTTTGTTTTTTTAATATATCTTTTACATATTAAAAGTTATATAACTTTAAAGAAAACTATTTAGGTCAAAAAAATCAAATTTTGTTGCTTAATTACATTTTTCAAAATAATTTAGCAATTTTTATTACATCTCAATAGTTTTCCTGTTTTCTCTATGATCTTACCTTTAATTTGATCCCTTACTCGTTCATTTATCTCCAGTGGTTCATGAAATTTACGATTTTGACACAAAATCGCGTTTATTTCCCACTGTGCGGCGCATATCAGTAGGCGCGGTTCAAAATGGCCGTCTGACTACGTAGTGAGGCGCGCAGTTGTTCTCTGCTACTTTTCTTTCTTTCCCCTTGGGGATTTTTCGATAGGGTTTAACTTTTTTACGCGCACAATATCTGTGAGGAAAGTATCCGCCGAATTGGACGTGCGTGCATTTTTCACACACGCATGTGTGTCTCGCGGGCCTCACGCTATGGGCGCCATTTGAAACGGCGTTTTTTTTTGCCGTCGACTTACCTTGAGGCGTGCGCAGATACGTGCGGATACTCTGCGTCTATCTGTAACGAAATGGGGAAATTGGTAGGGGATAACAAAACACGACCAACGATCTAAAAGAATCACCACACGTTATTTATTTCTTTATGTACATACACGCACACATTCTCACATACACGATACACTAAGACTTCGCACGCACAAGCACTCGTCTCACAGACACACTCACACACGTAACTAGCTGCGCAGATTCCGCGACACTTTCGACGGTTACAATGACAATCTAGCCCAATACACGCGGGGGACGGGGACACACGACAGGGACATATACGGACGAATACACGTTAAAACACTAAATTAAACACGGCGCGGACGCTGCAGCGGCGGACGTGGCAAACTTACATCCTAGCCCACTAGGCGGTCAAGTACTTGCCTTCGTCAGGTACTGCGGGGCGATCTTCATCGTCCTCCGGAACGGGCTGCTGGACGTGGTGGCCGTCGCTCTCTCTCTCTCTCTCTCCCGCTTGACAACAGTCAGGCAGGCAGTGGCGGCGTTGGTGCGGGGCCCGCTCTCTCGCGGTGCTCGGCACCCACCGTGCAAGCAGTTGGAGATGCTGCTGCTGCTGCTGGACCGTCGGCCAGTTGGTGGTGGAGGTGGAGGAGAGCAGGGGCTCTCGGCCGGCAGATCGCACACGACTCCTGTCGTGCGGGCGGCCGAGGCTGCGGCGGCGTCGGTGGTGTAATGGCGCGCTCTCCCGATGCGAACACTTGCTGCTGCGAGAATCGCCCGGGCTTGAAACACAGTGTTCGCGAGGTCCTCTCTGTCCTTTTCAGGTCGTCCTCTAGTTGATGCTTTAAAGCACAGACACGAGCCACTCACAGTGCGTGGCTGACTGTCCTCGAAGGTTACAACGGGGCTTGAGGCGACATACGAACGGGTGACAAATGCGTCAGTCTTTCACCGTGTCTCGACAGGGAAGCAGGCCTACGCTTCTTTCTCCTTCGAGCATTGCGTTGCGCGGCGCTTCGCACGCGCCCTTTTGAAAGCGCGAATGTATTACTCGCGCTTACGCGCGCATGCGGTTTTAAACGCAGGAAACGTCGATCGGGACGGTGACAATATATATATATATATATATATATATATACATATATATATATATATATATATATATATTGACGTATTTGTATCTGCTCAAGCCAACTGACCGCTATAATGTATGTCCATGACTAATCCGGCTCAAGGGTCTAAAAAATATTGTACCATTTCTTTATGAGTATGTAGTCAGTCATGTATGACTTCAGCAGCTTCTCAGAGGAATATCTGTCTAACCTAAAATTTTAAGTACTCCCAAATGAGTTTTGACGCTATCAGTACGCATTCTAATTTCACTTGCAACTTTGTTAACCGTTACTTATATTAGCGCTAAGGCTGTAATATTAAATTGTGTAAATATGTAATAATTATCGAAACGTTCAAATAATGTTCAATAACATAAAGAAAACTATTTCAATATTTTGAAACTTTCTAACCACTTTATAACAGTCGTGGCTTTATTACGTTAACATAGATGTAAATAAAGTAATTTCTGAATATTGCGTACGTCAGCGTCATTATGCAGCATTAAGTCAATGAATTTAAAACAGTTAGCATTAAACGTTTTTTATTTGATGCGCAGTTGTAAGCAAGTATCATTAGTATTCACATAATTGAACATCAGCTCTTTACCTCTTTGATTCTCTTAACCGAATTTTGTATTCTATTCAATTTGACTAAGTCGAATACTTATTAGAAGTCGATCTAACTATTAGTAAGTTTGTATTTCTTTTTTTAGTGATTTTTATCATTTTTACTATTAAAAGTATAAAACGTACCGTTTCTTCTCCTCCCGTCAATATATAATTTTTACGTCTTATATTAATCCTTTTACGTCTCATATTATAGAACCTAACATGTCTAACTAGTCCAGTGTTTCAAAAATGTACTAGAACGTAACGCTACACTTGTTTTCTTTTTTTTATGAATTTTTCACTTATCGAACTATACTCATAGAATGTACTAAAATTAATTTCATTTTTCTATAATTAGAAAGAAATTGCATAAGGTACGTACTTCATCTGATCGTGATAGAAATTGCATGAATAAAAATACTAGCAAATGCATTGTTTCCTTATCTGATTCTTCAATCTCCAACGTTTTCTCAGTAGAAGAGATATTTACATTTTCAGCCATATTAATTTTTAACGTATGAATATCTGTAAAAAAAGAAAGTACTTAAAAAATTTTCTTGATATAAACTACCAATATTATTGGAAATGATGAACCAATAAGGAAATTAATAAATCATGATAATAAAAGTATAGTCAGCCATGACTTAAGGACTAGAAAGAGCTGTTCTGTTGACAATTAGATACCTGATATAATTAAAATTTTCTTATATTTCAGTAACTTTTAACTAAAACAATTGAATTGTACTTCTGTCGACTGCCCATATACAAATTAATAAATATTTTTTATTGGTCTTACAGTCCAATCAATTTCAACCAAAAATAAAATAAAATAAAAATAAAAATAAAAATAAAAATAAAATAAAAATAAAAACTAAAAAATAAAAAATAAAAATAACAATAAAAAATAAAAAATAAGAAATACAAATAATAAATAATAAAAATAAAAAATAAACATTAAAAATAAAAATTAAATTAAAAATTAAATTAAAATGATAATGACAGTCAGACTGTCCTTGTTTATATTCACCCCCGTAGACTAATCTGAAAATAAAATATTAGCTGAAAAAATTCTTTGTTAGTAAAGTGCAGTCTGACTGTCCCCAACACCCTTACCTAATCAATTAGGTATAGGTAAATATAAGTGCAGTCCCCAACACCCTTACCTAATCAATTAGGTAAGGGTGTTGGGGACAGTCAGACTGCACTTTACTAACAAAGAATTTTTTCAGCTAATATTTTATTTTCAGATTAGTCTACGGGGGTGAATATAAACAAGGACAGTCTGACTGTCATTATCATTTTAATTTAATTTTTAATTTAATTTTTATTTTTAATTTTTATTTTTTATTTTTATTATTTATTATTTGTATTTCTTATTTTTTATTTTTTATTGTTATTTTTATTTTTTATTTTTTAGTTTTTATTTTTATTTTATTTTTATTTTTATTTTTATTTTTATTTTATTTTATTTTTGGTTGAAATTGATTGGACTGTAAGACCAATAAAAAATATTTATTAACTTTTAACTACTTTGAGTGATATTTGTTTACGTTAATAATGGACCATCAATCCTTAAAACAAGAAAATCGAAAACCTAGAATAAAAAATTAGGAAGACTGGCGTCAGGAGCATTTATCCTCGAAAAGTGGCATTTTGAGGTAGAATATAGAAAACAATTTTGTCAAATTAAGTGGTACGTATAAACAACACAAGTTTGAAAATGGGCAAAAATAGAACACCCATCGTACTCACTGTAGTGTAGTTCCGTCCAACGGGTGAATTACACAATCAAAACCATGAGAAAACCATATATACAGAAATATTAACGTACCAGGTATAAATATGTAAGTGAAATCGCTTTTGCATCAAATCTGCTAGTTCTACGTCGGTATTTCTGAACTTGAGAAAAGAATACAAGATATGCGGAAGCTTGCAATAAAAAGAAGGGAATGGATTTATTCCAAAATAGAAGAATGAGTAAAGGTCAATAAGATAGAGAGAGAGAATTAGAATTAGAATTTTATTTATTAAAGCCTAAGGACAAGTGGTCCTTCATAGGCCATAGAGAGAGAGAGTGAGAGAGAGAGAAGAGAAAGATAGAGGGAGGGAGATAGTGAGAGAGAGAGAAGAGAAAGATAGAGGGAGGGAGATAGTGAGAGAGAGAGAGATAGAGGGAGGGAGAGGTGAGATAGAGAGAGTAAGATAGAGAGAGTGAGATGGTATGGAATATATATGTGTGGAAGAGCAAACCAGAGATATGCATAATTCACGGCATAAGTATCCACAAATATAGACAGGATCGGTCACTAATTGCGAGGAATTCCCTGATCTAGCCGGAGGCGAACCTAAGAGAAAGATTGTAACGCGGGGCCAGTGAGTCTGGTGTCACCCCCGAGCGCAGCAACATCTTTATAAACAACCGCATACCGCAACGCCTTAATAAATAATTAATAATAAATTGTTCTGTTTGAATTCGGTCTTTTTAATTTCTGCATCTCAGATGGAATCGCAATTATCCTGGCTCAAACGGAAAATATAAGGAACGCGTTCGAGGAGTGAATCTTTGAGAGAAGTTGAATCACCCTGCACTTATCGAGAAGCTGCACCTTTGAGGAATCAAAGACGATAGCTGAGTAAGAGTTGGGATGTCAGAGAATTGAACGGTGGGCATCAAAATTCTCGTAGAAGCAGAGCATTCAGGTACGACGGAGGCATGTACAGAGATAAACCATTAAACAGACGAGTTAATTATTAAACGTCTCAAAACCCTGGGTATGGTCCAAAAGCAAGGAAATTGTAGTATCTACAATGTTTAAATTAGTAGTATTAAATATTTAAATAATGTTTAGTTTATTTAATTTATTTAGTTTGACAGCCATCAGTAGCGAAAGTTTTCAGTATATTTGTAAACATGCAAAAGATTGGTCATCATTATGAGATAAAATACTTTTATTTGAAAGGCCTTAGCCCAACCAATATAAAGGCTCAACTAGACTCTACTCTGAGTGACACTGCTCCTTCGTTTACAACAGTAAGTATTGGGTAGCAGAGTTTAAATGAGGTCGTACGAGCTGTCAAGACGAGCATCACAATGGTCGATCAAACAAGGTGACGACTCCAGAAATAATGAAGAAAATCCATAAAGCGGTACTGGGTGATCGTCGACTGAAATTGCGTGAAGTAGCAGACATGGTAGGTATTTCGAACGGTACATCGTATATTAACTGAAAATTTGGAGATATAAAATGTGTGCCAGATATAAAAGATGGGTGCCACGTTTGCTCACAATGGAATAAAAACAGCGTCATGAAGATGTTCAGTTGAGTGTTTGGCAATGTTTCGCAAAAATAAAGCCGAATTTTTGCACCGTTTCATAACCATGGATGAAAGATGGGTCCACCACTTCACACTTGAAACAAAAGAACAATCAAAACAATGGACTCAAAATAGAGAACCGACTCCAAAGAACGCAAAGACCGTTCCATCTGCAGGCAATGTTATGGCGTCGGTTTTTTTGGGATGCGTATGGGATAATTTTCATTCACTATCTTGAAAAATGACGGCAAGTATTATGCGAACTTATTGCAACGTTTGAGTGAAAAAAATAAGCGAAAACGGCTGCATCTGGCTAAGAAGAAAGTTTAAATAAATATGTAAAAATATTTTTAAAAATTGTTTCATCAAAACAATGCACCAGCTCACAAATTCGTGATTCCAATCGCCAAAATTAATGAATTAAAGTTTGAATTGCTACCTCATGTACCCTATTCGCCAGATTTAGCTCCCTCAGATTATTTTCTGTTCCCAGACCTTGAAAATATGGCTGGATGGTCAAATACTTTCCCACAATGATGTTGGCAGTTATGAGCAATTTGACAATTCTTATTGCATTCTTATTGAATAGCGCTGGGAAAAGTGTACAGAGCTGAAAGGAGATTCTGTTGAAAAATTATTTTTTTCTATCCTTATTTAGGTAGGCAACACGACAGTAAATGTACAAGGTACTTATTATTAACCATACGCGTTCCCCACGTCATCTATTAATGCCTAAGTTAATAAAACGCCGGTTGCCGTACTCACCCTTTCTCTAGAAGTTCGGCCCACGGTAGGAAAGTTCCTCTTTTCGAAAGTCTGTACTGACAGGCGGTTGGGCGCAAAAGTAACGAACTCGCGTACTCTCTGTAAACTAACGTCTTTTCGGCGGCTTGTGATCCCCCACTACACCGACCCTAACCTACCTAAAGGTTTCGCGGCCGTAACGGCGAAGATCTGACCGTGCGCGACGTACATGATCGCTGTTTCTCTGTGTGACTCTTCATCCTAGAGGTCGGTGCCTCTTGTTTACGCCACAGCTGAAGTTCTTCTTCTCTCTGCTTCGCTCTCCTTCTTCTCAGGCCGAGCGCCGGCAGTCTAGCCTACTATATGTTTACATTTGATACGTCGAGCCGATGCTTTTGACAGAAATTCGTCGTCTTCTGTGCTCGGCTTCATAATTTCTCGGGAATAATATTATAGCAATTATTCTATGATATTTTTATTGTAACAGTGGAATATTGCAAATTTTTTGAACCAATAATTTAAAACAAAAATAGAAATTAAAATAATTAGTTATGTGGTAAAAAATATACAGCATTCAATTACGAAAATTATTCAATTAAACATGGAAATATAGATTTACAAAATTAGAAATGTTTACTCAGAAATGCTTATGTCGATTTAAATTTTACGATGAATTTGATAATATTGCCGACTAATATTTTTAAACAATGTCAGAGAAGAGGGAAAATTATTGAAAAGTATTAGCAGTCGATCTATTTGTAATTGCCATTCACGATGGAAAACGCACACTCAAATAAGGGTAAGCTGATTCCGGACAATCTTTGAGCAGAAATATTCGAGAGGAGTGTTATGGACAACTGTGAGCCATACCATATCCAGTTCCAGAGTAGTTCTACGGAAAATCATCGGGTGCGGCTTCACCGAGACGAAATTCAAGGGAATTCATACAACTCCAGATTTGAAGCATAGACCGTTTATTAATTTATCTAAATACAGACGACATAAGCGCAATTACTTTATTTTATATTTATTAGTTTAGTCTTTTGATCTAATTAGTTTTACAGTAGGAATGTCATTATTTTAGTCTAATATATTATAGTATAAGGACTGTAAAATTAATAATAATATTTATAAATTTAATTCACAACAGTCGACATAAGTCGAATTCTTACTTTTGTGACATACGCCCAATCATTATCCTTAAATAAATAATTTATTTCCTTACCATAACATTTAATAAAATTTATATTAGCACCGTTTTGCTCGAGCACTCACCTTTTCCTTAAAAGTTTTACACTGAAAATACGTCAGCAAAATTAACATCCTACCAGCAAGTTCCTAAAAATATTATTTGTTTTCTATAACACGCTTCACCCTCCCATTCCACTCTTAAAGATCGTCAGCATAAACTCGAGAAACAACCGAGATAGCCTAGCGCTACAGAAAACTTTAAGGAGCAAAAACCACGGTCTCTCTTTCGAACTATGAATCAGCCTTGAAAGTTAAACTCAGAATAGGATTAATAAATATTTTTATTGGGCTTACAGTCCAATCAATTCAATCCAAAAATAAAATAAAAATAAAAATAAAAATAAAATAAAAAATAAAAAATAAAAAGTAAAAAAATAAAATAAAAATAAAATAAAAATTAAAAATAAAAATTAAATTAAAAATTAAATTAAAATTATAATGACAGTCAGACTGTCCTTGTTTACATTCACCCCCGTAGACTAATCTGAAAATAAAATATTAGCTGAAAAAATTCTTTGTTAGTAAAGTGCAGTCTGACTGTCCCCAACACCCTTACCTAATTGAAGACCTGTCCAACGTTTCGAGCTCGCTACGGCTCCTCATCAGGGACTGATTCAATTGTACAATTCAATTGTTTCAAAATAGGATATACAAGATTATACTAAATTAATATTTCTAAAGGAATTATAACAAATGCCTTATTATTACGACGTCATCGTTTAATAAAAGAAAATATGGTTGCATAAATACAAATATTCAAATAGAAATAAATAATAAAAATAATTAATTGTTAATTCCCTACAACGATATTCTATAGAAGCCAATATAACGTTGAATGAAATGACAATACACATAAGAATTGTAAAATCAATCGTTTTTATTAAAAAATGCACTGGGCTAATTTAATACATAAGTTAGAATGACATAGACAAAATAAGCTTTCATTTTAGATAGATTGATTTTGATATTTTCACCTTTTAGAAAGATACACTTTTCCCAAGCATTCGGCCATTTTTTTAACCACTGCAAAAAAATAAGTCTATGTCTCAACAATAACTTGGTCGTTTGAACATAATTTTTTTCCCGCGAGCGATTTCTTCATCTTAGGGAACACGAAGAAGTCGCAGGGAGCCAGATAAGTATATATATGTATATATATATATATATATATATATATATATATATATATATATATATATATATATGTGTGTGTGTGTGTGTGTGTGTATATATAGTGTATAATAAATATATATATATATATATATAGTGAGCAATAAAGAGAAGGAGTAATAAAAAATATATCATTTTAAGAGCATTACCTCGTCTTTCATATTGTTTGGATATTACTGATGCGGGAGTTGCTATAGTTCTTTTATAAGGCAACTTATTTCCGAAACTGGAACTCAGAGTTCTTAAGTTGCTATTTTCATTCGTTTTTGATAGAACTTCATTAGCTCTTTTTAATCTTTTTACAAAAACGTCTGAACCAGTTTCACTGCATTTTAAATCTAAAATACGCAATAAAATGCTATATAAGTAAGACATTTAGTGAAGGATATAATGATGTAAGTAAATTATAAAGTACGTAAGTGTATAACTATAAGTATATAACTAAGTAAATAACCAATGAAAACCCTTATTGAACATTCTTTACATGGTCATTAAAAACAATTCTCTACACTATCTAACATTGTAGTTTTTAGTAAGTATTGAGCAAGTTAGTAAGCGGGACGTTCTGTGTAGAGTTTGATCCAACATCTACAGCTTTTTATGCAACATCGGTTATATTGTGGCTTAGAAGACCTAACATGAAGCTTATGTGCATGAAAAAAGAAACTTATTTTGAAATAAAAAGAAAAACAATGCTCAGAACGCAATTATATTTCCATGCTTTTAATTAATTTTATTATTGCATTCGGAAATCGGTGCAAGTAAAATCTCTGTCGATGAAAGATTCCTTACGTATATAATTCGTATTCAGGTATAGGATATATAAATTAAACAGTATTTACTTTCTCAAGATACTGCTATATTTAATATCTGGTTTTGATGTACAAAATGTCCTTGTCAACAGCAGAGAAACGTTGTATCTATATAAACTTATATATAGATCTATAGAAGCTTATATAAGCGCCCAAATCGGTGGTCGCGTATTCGCATGCGCCACGAATAAGAAGAAATGTCGCGAAACGTTTCTAGTTATTGCATCACCAGCAGCCAGTCCGGATCACAGAGAGAATATTCCCGTCAACACGTGTGCCACCACCTGACTAGTCGAAGAAGCAAGGAGTTACACTTCTCTAATCTACCCGCAGCTTATAAAGTATTATACTATTAGACTGTAAATACTATTAGAGTGCTGTCTCCGTCGCCGATGATGCCAAGCGCGCATACTTGGTCCTTCTCCTCGCGTGGTCGATATAAAAGCGCATATAGCAATGACACGTGTCGTGGAACCCGCTCGTAGCTGGCACGTCTGGCATGTATCAGTGTAAATAAATAGTATTCGTGTTATTTTCGAATCATCGGGTTTTCATTTATAGTGTCCGAGTATCATCTCCCTACCCAAACTTTCCTCCCTTTTAGGTTACACCCCCAGGACCGCACCGGTGAGCTCTAGCACTATCTATTAATAGTAGCACAAGTAAAAAGTATGTTATAATCGTAAAGTCCGCGACATGCATACAAAATCATGTGAATATATAAATTGGCGTTTAATTCATCATAAATATCCGTTATTTCAGCTCGAAAACATTATCATCAAGTAATATAACACATCTATGTGCAGTAGTGATTTCGGAAACTTTCCTTTTTATTTTTTGACAAACAGCCATTTTGTTCGTGAATACTGGAAAGTGAACGAATAAAAAATACTTTTGTAGGCTCCATCGAAGTACAGTCCCCTTTCGTTGCTCTTTTTGGGTGGTATAATGATGATTATAGTTACTAGGTTATATATATAGATATATATATATATATATATATATATATATATATATAGATACACAATAATGTGCTTAGAACACCAATAATACCGGTAAATAGAAGAATTAAATAGATAAAAACAATAACTCATTATTAATAAGGTTCTCGAAACATAGAAGCGAGCAGGAGAGAGAGAGAGAGAGAGAGAGAGAGAGAGAGAGAGACGACACCAGGAGGCATCAGCGACAGCAGGGATCCAGAGACGTGAAGTCGAGTAGGGCGGTGTCCGCAACGCCCGCGTACGGAGAACCGAACTGCAGCGGCCTGGCTCACCGCCAATAGCAGAAAGCCAAGACTCCTCGCATAAAGCCGCGAGCACCGAGTGCGGCGCTGCCATGCCCGCATCATATAGGTGCCGGTTTTTCTCGCGCCAAGGAAATTAAAATTTCATTTCGTGTTAATAACTGGTATGTGTGTCGGTTCCTGAATAAATGAGGAAGGATGACGGGAGGCCTGTCGGAGATCTGCCGGCCAGCGCGCGATCTACGAGAGTGTAAAGTGTGTAACGCGACCCCGCGACAAGAAGGCAGCCGGGAAGCTGCGCGCGAAGTAACGGCTGTGAAGAGGCCGATAGCTCGTACCGTTCCGCTATGTTGACTTGTTGTAAATCTAAGTAACTTCTTCGACTAACGTGTCGGATTTGCAGGCGATGCGATACCGCCTAATGTATTGCGAGATGCTTTCGTATCTTATTTCATACACCTTTCCCGATTCACAGCTGTCCACAGGCGGGCAAAGTAAGTGCTCCAGCATACATTTATGCCAGTTCGAACGTGAGCTTCTCTATGTGATCGTAGATTTCTCGACGGTATATAACTTCTCTTCGTTATAAAATAAGTTATTCGGTACGGTAAGTGTATATACGTTACTAGCTACGTTATAAAGTTCTCTTCGCTATAGAATTATCTACGTATATAAATATTCTACGTTATAAATGGCGCCCAACGTGGGGCTACGTGTTACAGTAAATTAAAAAAAAATTGGAAAGTTGTTCATCAGGAAAAGTCATCATGGAAATAAAACAAAAATTAGAAAATTTTTTTTTATTTTAATTTAACATTGAATTAAAATTGATTTCTTTTCTTTTGATAAAGGTGCGTATTTGTTTTTCTCGATAGAGTAAAATTTACCTTTAATATTTTGGAAAATTTTTAAAGTTATTTAAAGAAAAATGTATCGATGCTCCTATACAGATGTGTCAGTTTAGTTCGTACCGCTACAGAAGAGGTACATATCTTTCATTTTTCGTTTTGCGCTTTTTCATAATTATTTTCTAAAATTGAAATATTTTACGAACATAAAAATGTATTAAAATAGTAATATATATTCGATCAGTGTATTTTGTGATCGAAGTGTTTCTTTGAATTAGTGTTAAAATTCAAGGGTAGATATTAATCGCGTAAAATAGGGCAAAAGAGTTTAGATTTTTAATTTGTATCGAAGAGAGTTTAGATTATTAAATTTATTTTATAATTCGAAAGTTATTGGATTATTACGCGCATAAAGCTTGGTATGATTAGAGCTTACACAATGTAAACACGAAAAGTAAACAAATGAGAGTAGATGCTCGGGACAAACTAGAAGTTAAATTTCGAAAGTATAATATTACTGCGTACGTATTTTCTAAACTTAAAATCAGATAAATATGATAACGTGAAATGATACAGAGTGTAACTGCGTATAATAATTCACATAAGCGTACCGTGTAGTATATCAGCAGCGTTGACTAAATAATATGCGATCGAGTATTGGAGTGAATACGAAACACGTATCCCCTGTCCTCGTAGACAGACGGGATGGGCATGTGTGATGAAGAAACTGAATCCCGCACGTAAATAGAGGAACCAATGCGAACCGGAGCGTAACAAAGGAGGCAGGGGCCCTCGG
Organism: Sycobia sp. Sy_11; assembly: GCA_018907035.1. Classification (NCBI taxonomy): domain Eukaryota; kingdom Metazoa; phylum Arthropoda; class Insecta; order Hymenoptera; family Epichrysomallidae; genus Sycobia; species Sycobia sp. Sy_11. The sequence continues at coordinate 29,697 of JACCIC010000303.1, forward strand.
AAAAAAATGGAGTTACATGACGTACCGGTATTGTCGACATAAACTGAGATAACCTCCTAGGTGGAAAATCTCTCAGTAATAAGTCCCCTGGGAAAAAGTCGATGCAAATTGCGATCATTCAAAAAAATTCTGCAAAAAGCTTCAAGATTTAGGGATAGACGGAACAATAGTTGAAGATAGATCACCTATGATAAATAACGGTAATCAGTCGCAACAACGAGAAATATCGCTTATGGAGTCCCGAATACCTTTAGAGCCGAAGAGGCAACAAACGGACAGCCACAGAATACTCTAGCAACGGAAAAAATTTATCATCAAACTACACGTAGTAATCGCGAACCCCAGGCAATAAGAGAGGAAATCGAGGTGATCCAGCAGCGATGCACGTCTCGGGTTAACTTCGCGTCATCGACGGCCAGGCAGACAATAGGGCCGCCCCGGAATCAAGAATCGTTGACAGATACGACGAAAAAGAATGGAATGTTCAGTGGAATTACGAGTTCACCATTGACGAGAGATAGGGAACATACCACTACGTTCCACGGCAACCACACATCGAGATATATCCCACCCTACTCCCTCGGATGACTCACCATGTGCGATTTATTAAGCGCATATGAGGAAACGATCCCCGGCGAAAACGAAGTAGGAGTGTTGAAAGGCATGAGCTCCCTACTTCCACAGAGAAAAAATTTCAATTACCGAAAAATCATTCGGAAGTGAAAAATAAGATATTCTGGCGGTACGGATTGCAGCGCAGAAGAATTTTTATGCCAAGTGAATGATGCTCGTCGAGGTATCACGGACTCAGAGTTGCTAGAAGCAATCTTACTAAGCGGCACTGCATTAAGTTGGGCACGGCTAGAGCCAAGAAACTGGATAACATGGACGGATTTTGTAATAAATCTACGAGAACGGTACGGCGACCCTAACATTCAAGTCAGAATGAAAACGGAGTCAATTCTGCGTAAACAAGATAAAGGAGAGCCAATAATAGATTTTGTTATTAATTATCATCATATCCTGAAATATTTATTTCCCCAACCCTCGCTAGACGAACAACTGGCCATGATCCTAAATAACTTAAATCCGGAGTACAGAAGAAAAATTAACCAGAGAAAGATTAAATCGTTTCGAGACTTAGAAATTCTAGGTAAAGAATTAGAGGCGGATAAGTTGGCAAGAAAGGGATACCAACCACCTCCGCCCACAACGCAATCCGTTCTACCGAAATATGCGTTTGACCCACTGAAATATGGGGTCAAAGAACGCCAACAAAGATACGTACCGTCAGACGTAGCGGGCATGGTGGAGAACCCAAAATGGGACAATCCGAAATGGCAGAAATCTTCTCCAAAGAAAAAGATTTTAGGTGAAGACCGAAATAAGCCACCGTCCTGGAAATAGAGAAAATCTAGTGGCGTAAACCGGAAAACGCCCAAGACGAAAATAAAGTGTAACCGAAGACGTGCACCGAAGTATACGTAGCCGGAGCCAAGCTTACAACACTTCTAGATTCAGGAGCGGCCAGGACGCACGTAGGATCTAAATTAATCGAATGCCTCGGGGAGGAAATATTCGATAACGTAGATGCTAAGATAATAACCTTAGCGAATGGGTCAGTAGAAAAGATTTCAGGGCAAATCTTACTACCTATCATATTGCATGGAAAACAAGCGGAAGTGAATGTCCACCTCGTGAGAGCTCTGGCATACGAATGTGTGCTGGGAGTGGATGCTTTGGAAGCATTCGACATAGAAATGACATTTTAAAAGGGAAAATGGCACATGGGTGAAGGCTCCCCTATAGATAAATCCCCAGAAAACCATGGCAAATTCATAGAAGGGAATCTAGCAGGAATTTCGGAACTCGCTAGGAGTGAGTACGAAAAGCTACGAAGTCTACTGAATGGGATGATACCCGGTACCCGGAGCAAATTAGGAATCACGCATCTGACAAGTCATACAGCCTTCACAGTACCGGGACATGGACTATTTTAATTCACGAGGTTGCCGTTTGGCTTATCGAACAGACCAGCGACGTTTCAGAGACTGATCGACAGGGTGATTACACCGGAAATGCAACCCTATGCATTCTCTTACTTGGACGATATCGTGGTCGTCTCTGAAACGTTCAAAGACCATCTTAAGTGTACCATCGTTCTAGAAGCTTTAAACGCAGCGAACCTATCGATTAATCGGGACAAATCAGTATTCGGATGCAACGAGGTGAAATATCTAGGATATATCGTCAACAGGGAAGGTTTGAAAACAAATCCGGAGAAGGTCGAGTCGATCAAAGAGTACGCTGCACCGAAAAACATTAAACAGTTACGAAGATTCTTAGGCATGACGTCCTGGTACCGTCGTTTCATCAACAACTTCGCATCAGAGTCTGCCCCGTTGAGGAACATTCTGAAGAAAAATAAGCGTTGGGAATGGACAGAAGAGCAGGAGAATGCTTTTCAAAAGCTTAAGAACGCCTTCACATCAGCGCCAATTCTGGCATATCCAGATTTTAAAGAAATATTCTCTCTCCAATGCGAAGCCAGCTCATTCTAGTTAGGAGCGGTACTTACGCAAGTTCAGGACGGACAAGAACCCTTGATCGCATACGCCAGCCGCAACTTAAACGGAGCTGGATCAAATTACTCTGTGACTGAAAAAGAGTAAGATACGTCAGAGAATGCGAGATATTTCAACAATTTAAAGTTGACCAACAGAAGCCCGCAGGATTGATCGGAATCCGCACGATCGAAGGACCTTGGTCTATCGTATCGATGGACATCATGGGTCCTATGCCCTGAAGCTTATCTGGAATTATTCCATGATACATTCACAAAATGGACGGAAATAGTGCCATTACGAAAAGCTACGGGGCAATTGATTAGGAAGTCATTTTTAGATTTAATAGTATGTGGTTTCGGTACTCCGAGAGAGATTAGCACAGATAACGGTACCGAGTTTGTAAATAATTTAGTGAGTAAGTTAGCTATAGACTATAATATTAAGCATTTGACCATACCTCCGTATCACGAGCAAGCGAATCCAACGAAGCGCGCAAATGGAGCCATTAAACAAATGATAATCGCATTTATCGAGGAACATCACCGCGAATGGGATGCGCACCTTCCGGAGCTTAGAATCGCGATGAACACCGTGGTACAGCCGTCAATAGAAATGTCGCCCGCATTATTAAATTTGGGGCGAGAATTACGGTCAATCGATTTGATTCAAAACGAGGAAAACGGTACAATTCTACACGGTACAATTCTAAACCTAAACGGTAGAATTATACACCTGTCCATCATTCCCCTCCTGACGATTCTCGTATCGCCATAGATGAGCCAGCACCGTCCAAGCAGACCCCGAGACCGAGGCGCCTTGCCCTGGAACGAAGCGAACCGTCATCACTAGCAGAGACAAACGGCACAGTCACCGGGGAAAAGTGAAGACGGAATCAGAACGGTTTTACCAGGCGTACCAGGCCGAGGCCGTGGAGGTCAAATCAAAGAAAAACAGTACCAGATTAAGGCACAGACTCTCGTAAATCACTTTACTCCTCTCATAACCCCTCAGCACCGTCACATAGCCGTAAAGTCAAAATAATTAAATTCATCTGTCCGGGACAGATCTCTGCGATATTTTTGTTTGTCTTGAAAAATGAATTTTTTTTCTTTTCAGCCTAACGGCAGCTTTGGCCAAGTAGGACGAGTAGTGCCGTTATTGAAGCTAAAATAAATCGTTTTATTTATACCCTTCGTTTTTATCTTTTTTTCGTCGATTAGGAGCAACACCACCCACACGATGGTTAGGACTACTCGCCCCCTCGTTAAAAGGAAACTGCGTGGACGAGTTTAAGAAGGGGGGAATTATGAGGAAAATCCTCTATCGCGCCGATCGACCGTATGAATGAGAGAGTGTGTGTGACCACGAAATTGGGAAAACATATTATAGGCTCTCGAAACAGAGAAGCGAGCGGGAGAGAGGGAGCGAGAGAGGCGACACCAGGAGGCATCAGCGACAGCAGGCATCCAGAGGCGTGAAGTCGAGTAGGGCGGTGTCCGCAACGCCCGCGTACGGATGTATGCGTGTGCCACGGGCTAAAGTGAGAACGGAGCTACAGCGGCCTGGCCCACCGACTATAACAAACAGCCAAGACTACTCGCCTAAAGCCGCGAGCACCGAGTGCGGCGCTGCCTTGCCCGCCCTGCAAAACAGCAGCACTAACACCGCGCGACAAGAGAAACAGCAAAAAGGGACACTGTCTCAATTGCCGCGACTCGCGTCGAAACTCCTCAGATCATATTCGAGCCGGTTTTTCTCGCGCCGAGGAAATTATAATATCGTTTTGTGCAAACAACTGCTAATTAATAAATATTTTTTTATTGGTCTTACAGTCCAATCAATTCAATCTGAAAATAAAATAAAAATAAAAATAAAATGTAAAAATAAAAAATAAAAAATAAAAATAAATAAAAATAAATAAAAATTAAAAATTAAAATTAAATTAAAAATTAAATTAAAATTGGGATCAGAGACTGATGACTGATTGAGTCCCTGATGAGGAGTCGTAGCGAGCTCGAAACGTTGGACAAGTCTTCAATTAGGTAAGGGTATTGGGGACAGTCAGATTGCACTTTACTAACAAAGAATTTTTTCAGCTAATATTTTATTTTCAGATTAGTCTACGGGGGTGAATGTAAACAAGGACAGTCTGACTGTCATTATAATTTTAATTTAATTTTTAATTTAATTTTTATTTTTAATTTTTATTTTATTTTTTTTTTATTTTTATTTTTTATTTTTTATTTTTATTTTTTATTTTTATTTATCTTTTATTTTTAGATTGAATTGATTGGACTGTAAGATCAATAAAAAATATTTATTAATTTGTATATGGGCAGTCGACAAAAGTACAATTCAATTGTTTTAAAACAACTGCTAAGTTATGTGTGTCGGTTCCTGAATAAATAAGGAAGGATGACTGGAGGCCTGTGGGAGATCTACCGGCCAGAACCCGATCTACGAGAAGAATAAAATGTGTAACGCGACCCCGCGACAAGAAGGCAGCCGGGAAGCTACTCGCGAAGTAACGGCTGTGAAGAGGCCGATAGCTCGTACCGTTCTGCCATGTTGGCTTGTTGTATATCTAAGTAACTTCTCCGACTAATATGTCGGGTTTGCAGGCGATGCGATACCGCCTAATGTATCGTGAGACTAAGCTGCATATTATTTTTGTTTGTTCGTTCTTTCTTTTAAATGCTTTCGTATCTTATTTCATACACCCTTCCCGATTCACAGCTGTCCCGAGGCGGGCAAAGGTAAGTGCTCCAGCATGCATTTATGCCCGTTCGAACGTGAGCTTCTGTATGGGATCTTGGATTTCTCGGCGGTATATAACTTCTCTTCGTTATAAAATAGGTTGTTCGGTACGATAAGTGTATATACGTTACTAGCTACGTTATGAAGTTCTGTTCGCTATAGAAGTATCTACATATATAAATATTCTACGTTATAATATATATATATGTGTGTGTGTATGTGTGTGTGTCTGTGTGTGTGTGTGTGTATGTGTGTAATATTAATGAAGACATTCATAAAAAATTTTCCCACACTCGGGGCGTAAAATACTACTTTTCCTCCCTAGAGAGTAAAAATGAATGAACGAAACCGTGTAGTACGGAAAGATTCTTAATTTTTCTTACCTGCGTAACATTTGGTATTAATGATGTTTTGTATTGAATGAAACTTCAGCGCCGCTAAACATGACGGACTCAGCAATCTCGCAGTATCAGCTTTGTATCTAGCATCACCTGCAGGTACTTGACGCATGCCTCAGTCGGGACAAATACCTCTCCAATAGTTAGAAGCTGCAATCTGGGTACGCGCCTCTACGTGAAGAACACGATCTCAGTTTCGCTCTTCGCTAGTTCCAACCCATGATCTCTCATCCAACGGTGAAATCAGCACATGGTCTGATCCAGGCGGGTCTGTACAAGCGTCATGTTTGGCGCAATAATAAGAGCTCCATCATGAACGATACATCAGAGATGGTCTCCCTGCAGACGGCTCTCCGAAAGTTCGACGTAGAGCCGGTGTTCCGGACAACCAGACCTAGTCTGGATGGCACGTCCATCACTCGTGTTCCGGCAAGGATTCCCCCAACTCGATAGTATTGCTGCTAAAATTACCAGCCACCAGCAGCTCCCCCATTTATCTAACCGTATCCTCAAGGACATCCCGTTTAGACTGGGTAACTCTGATGGCTTCATTTGGAGTAAGACAGCAGCTCTGATACCGAGATCATACCGCGGTACCAGACCAACGAATCTCCATCCCAATATCCCAAATCGCTAACGACGGCCATGTTAACGTTCTTCTCAACACAAATCTGCCCAAGAAACGCAACACAAACATGCTGGTGGACGGAGGAGATCGCGGATCTGAAAATCACTTGTTTGAAGCACAGATGGAAAGTTCAAAGTGACCAAAGTCGAGGCGAAGCGGTACCCTACTCTGTGGAGTACAGGCTCGTTGAGCAGTGGTTGAGATTCGCGATCAATGATAATGAGAAACGGTGTTGGACGCGACTCATTGATGAGGCGGACTTGGACCCCTGGGGAAACGGTTACAAAATTGTGACATGCGCACTGGGCGGCCGAGGGCCGCTGGTATCACGAGGCGCGCAAAATATGTAACGGATAGTCCAAGGACTTTTTCCGTTCCATCCAGACAAAATGAACGTATGAATGTGACGTACGAAACCATAGAGACATATAGCCCTCTCTTCACGTAGAAAGAGCTCCATAGGGCTTTGAATGCATTGAAGCGTAACAAGGCTCCAGGTACCGATGGCATACCTAGCGAGGTACTTCATATGGTCGTTTTACGTCGCCCTGATATCCTTTTGGACTTGTACAACGGGTGCTTCGTGGAAGGAGTATTCAACAGACCCTGAAAAGAGGCTCGATTGGTTCTCATCAGTAAGACTAAAGGGGACACAGATTTGTCTTCTTCGTATAGGCCTCTCTATCTACTTAATACAGCAGCGAAGCTGTTGGGGATCCTGCTAAGCCCACGACTCATACGAACAATTAAAAAGGCCAGAGACCTATGCAAACAACAACATGAATTAAGGAAAGGACGCTCGACAATCGGGGTTGTAGGTGACGTGTCGAAAACCTTTCACTCGGCGAACATGTGCTGCCATGCGACCAGATTACAGGTTCTACTGGTTACCCTAGACGTCCAAAATGCCTCCAACTCCGCGAAATCGTAGAGATACTGGCAACTCTGGAATCTACTTTCAAAATAGACTCCAGCTTAGAAGTATCATATGGGATCTACTACTTAGAAGTATCATATGGGACTATCTACGGGATCAAAGACGTACGGACATTTCACAGAAAGAATCAGAAACACGTGAGAGCGGAGGTGGCGCAGAGATCCAAGCTGAGCTCGGGTTTCTGGAACGCACACTATGACGGCTTACTAAGACTGGGCATGCTGTTGGATATAGGCCTCGTTGCATATGCTGACGTTACGGCAGCCGTGATAGTCGCACACGCCGATCACTTGATTCAGTTAAAAATGAGTCATGTCATGAGGCGGGTGACTGAATGTATGAGAGTCCATGGACTGCAGTTGTACTGCAGCAGCGCACTGCAAAAGACCGAGTTACTGCTGCTGACTCGTAGACATGTAGAGACGATGGTCTCGATGACGGTAGGTAAGGAAAAATTGGAGACCAGGAGTGAAGTTAAGTATCTTGGGGTCACCTTGAATACGAAGATAAGCTTCTGCCTTCACCTACGAAACGTGACGAATAAGTCAGCAAAAAAGACCAAGGCTCTCAGAATACTGATGATCAACACGAATGGATCTAGACAGAACGTACGTAGTATAAAGAATGAACGTACTGCTGATGAGCGTTACCCACTTGATCTTCTTCATGGCATGGAAGTGTAGGCCGACGCGATGAATGAGAATATAAGCGACCGACATGAAAAGCGTACAAAGGGTGGGTACGTTGTCTGAGAGTGCGGTTTCCGTGATCGCCGGGGTCATTCCCTTCAATTTCAATCTCCTCACGGCTGAATAAAAGCATATTACTGAGCGGAGGCCGAATATTGGAATATTGGAATCTGTTCTTCAGTCGCCCGCTGCGACTGAAGAACAGATAAAGACGATTGAGACCTAGCAGAGGCGGTGGATGATGGACGAATGAGGACGATGGACGAAAAGACTAATACACGAAATCGGTCCGTTGAACAGGAGGAAACATCGAGAGATGAACTTCTACCTTGCCCAGTTTCTTTCCGGACACGGATACTTCTGTAAGTATCTCTGCAGGATGAATGGGATTACCTCTGCGGAACGCAAGTATTGCGAGTGGACTTGGGACTATATTGAGCACACGTTCTTCGTCCTAAAGCATTGGACCAAATTACGACTACGGCTATAGACGAAGATAGGCGCGATCATGCCAGAAAACATGACAAGACTTACGACGCACGACGCGGATAGCTGGCGGTGGATCGGAAAATACGCATATGCTTCGGAGCAAAAGAGAGGATGGATTTCCAGATGATTGAAAGATTGTGAAGAATGAATGCAGTTTCGAGTATTCGTGAGATTCTAGGACGAAAGGAATGACGTGGATGAAGTAATATGAATAACAGTTCCAGGCTGATGTCCGTGGAACAACATGAATATATGTGTTTAGTGCGTACTTACATTATTCTTGCGGAACGGACATTGGAAATGCATAAATAGCATTCACAGACTCCTTAAAAAAAATAAATAATAGTAATAATAATAGAATGAAATCGTGATGATAATAATAATAATAATAGTAATAGTAACAAACCATACTTAATAATCATATGAACGTATATTAAATTAATAAATATTTCTATTGGTCTTACAATCCAATTAAATAAATTAAAATTAATACATAAAAATATCAATATACATTTATATCAATACTAATACATATCAATATATAATTAATTGATAATTAGAGTGACAGTCAGACTGGCTGTAGTTCAAATCACGCCCGTAGACTAATCTGAAATAAAAATACATTAGCTGAAAAAATTTTTTATTAGTGAAGTGCAATCTGACTGTCCCCACCACCTTTACACAATTGAATCAGGTTGTCCAACGTTTCGAGCTCGCTATGGCTCCTGATCAGGGACTAAACTAAACATAATATTAATATTCTAATTTATATATAACCATATCCCCACCGAACCAATAATTTAGTTATTTGAATATAAAAACCACCTCTACACAAACTGTTCAAAACTAATCAATTTAATAAAGAATGATAAATGTTATTTAATTTACTTGACTCTAACATTAAATTCACATTGATTCGATTCATAATATACTTTTTTTTGTATATTTCGATTAAAATATACAAAATGAAAAGAATGCAAATACTTCAAACAAATCGTTTTAACCAGAAGTAATATGCGAACTACGTAAACTGTATTTATGTTCATAAAGTCTATATTTTATATATCTACTTATTTTTCCAATCTAGCATTTATTACAATCCGTACAACTAATTTTGTAAACAACTCCACATTTTAAACATAGATCATCCTTATATTTGGAATTATTAAATGAGTTACTTATTAATTATTATTACTTATTACTCATTAATTATTACTATTTTTAAAGAAAATTTTAATGTTATATTTCCGAAACTTTCTTTTAATTCTTTCGGACAATTCTCTAACATATGGTAAAACTATCATTTTATCCATATTAACATCAACTCTGCCATAATATCTATTTTCGGTATTATAAATATCAAACAATATCACTGCAATTAATTTATTAACAAATTCAATTGGATATCTATTATTAATGAAAGTTTATTTTTGTTCATAAAAATTATTATCAAACGAAAAACTTGTGTTATTAAAAACTAAATTAATTGCCTTGTAACCGTCGCTGATTAGCACCGCTGTTTGGAACTATAAATAGAGCGACGTTAAATAACATAAAAACAAAAATTGCCCTATTAGTCATTCATTATAATTTTATATGCTAATTAATTTCAGACCATTTTTCTTGTATAATATCCTTTAACAATAAAGGTAATTACAAACAAAGGCATATTTGTAAACAAAGGCTCCTAAAGATACATTTGTAAACAAAGGCACCACATACAATGAATTCATCATTTAGTTTACCGAATAATAATATATTTTACTTCATTGTAAAAACACCAATTATCTTTAATATAAGAACTAGTTTTCCAACTATCTTCACCAATATATTAGATAAAACTTTAGAAATGTTATAAATTGGAAAATTAAAAGAAGTTAAAATTATTCTAAATGTCACCTTTTCTTTATAAATCCTGGAAGCCCATAACATTTTGCTACTAAGAATAGTGTATAAAGGTTCTAAAATAATCTTCTAGAATAATTGATTCTAGACAAAGAGCATAAGTATTTGATCATTTTCGTAGATCTGTTTATAAGTCATCTATACAAATACGTAGTACGACCATTCTGCAAGGGAACTGGCCAAGCGACATTAAAACCATTCGAACTCTTAGTGGTTTTCAAATACTGAGATATCCTAAACACTTAATCACGGATAATGGCACTATTTTCACAAAAAATAGTTAAAGAGGACTTAATGAATTGGACATCGTGCAGCAATTAACAATGCCCTATTATGTACAAACAAAACCCATCGAATGGGTAAATCGAACATTTAAATTAATGATTTCAATTTTTATCACAGAAGGCCATAGAGACTGGGATACCATCCACATTTATATATATATATATATATATATATATATATATATATATATACATGCTTCTAGGGAGAATACCATATTTAGACTACAAAATATCACTTGGGTCGACTAATAGAGAGAGTTTTGTGTTGGCGAGCTAGAATAGAATAGAATATCCAGGGTCGATTTCTACTGGAAGTAGAAATGGCTGTTCGAACGAATGAAAACGAATCTCTCCATAAAAGTCGTTCCGTCATACCTGACCATATGCTATAGGCACGGGAGCTTTCAGTGTGTGGCTTTGAATGATGTAGGTTTAGTATTTGTAAAATTAATGTTTGTGAGATTCGATCTATAATTGAAAAGGCGAAAAGCAAATTAGATAGGCTATTAACATTCAGATCAAGTTTGTTGTCATATATCGACGTTAAATCATTCTGTATCTTACATCCAGCACTCAAATGGAAGTTTTCCATGAAAATCACACTTTGATCTTTATATAATCTTGAAAGATGAACTCACGCGATAGCAAGTTGTTGTCACACTTAAAGTTGAACTTTTTCTCTTTAGATTGAACTATAAAGAAACATATACTTGGAAATTTCTTTGGCATTTTTTCTTTGTCCTTGAGCTGACTCTATCAAGACCAGAAAACAAACTTGAAAATAACATTGAAAATATACACCTTTCAGATCTTTCCAAATACAAAATATGAAGTTCTATTTAAAGAAATATAGTTAATCGTGGAAAAACTGTTTAAGCCATACTCAAAGTCTATATAACAGTCGTCATCAAATGACCCCCTCCAAAGCCCAGAACTTTTTCTCAAACATATTATTTGAGGTGTGTGAATTTGAAGTTTGTGGGTTCGTGATATATGAACTTGGCGTTAGTCTTCAACTGAACTTACCAATGTCACATTGGAAACTTGATGATATCATTTCAGATGCGAATCTATCACGGACAATATCAATTCAGTTCCGTTTGAAAAATAGAATTGAAATGAAAAAATGTGAAGACCCTAATATGTACACTCTCTACAAACCGAATAACTTTGGTTCAAAACACTTTTTCTGAAAAAGTGCAACGGAAAAGTCAATCTGCGTCGATTGATGAAAATGTAACACTCAGTATGCAGAATATATTAGTAAATTATAGCTGTATGTTGATTAAATAGAATTTAACAACATATTTTCGTTATGTATTCAGGTCCCGAGATCCCTGGACATCTGTTTCTATCACCTGATTACAAAATTCCTGTGGCAGTCATCCCAAAACTGAACATCGTATGCTACTTTATGAATGCAAAATTTCATGTATAAGTCTTGCCGAGACACTGGAGAATGGTTTATATAGTCTTAAAACAAAAGTTTCCAGGTCTGTTGTACCGGAACACGGATATAGGTTTGTATTTTCATAAAACGAAACTCTTCAGGTTTTGTTTCTGAGATTCTAGACTAGTACTTCTGCTGTGGACATAAGTTTCTATTGCCTGAACAGAAAACTCCCCGTGGTAGTTGTCTTTAGTAATCTGGCCAACACTTCGTCACATTTTTATGGCGATACCTGGACAACAGTTTTAACTTTCTTAAAACAAAACTTCTCGTGGCAGTCGTGACATCTAGACATCAGTTTCTAATGCCTGAATATAAAACTCCCCATGGTCATTACCCTAAGCCATCGTCGTAAGTAGGCCAGTGCTACTTACGTCTTACACCACTTCAAAGTCAATGTGGCAGTCATGCCAAGATATCCGGACAGTTGACCATCGATTTGTACCGAATTAATACAAAATTCGTTCGGAAAATAGGACAAAAATGCCTGCACATGGATTTCTTCTCTGCCAACACAAAAGTCCATGTGGCAGGCATCTCGAGATACCTAGAAAATGGTTTCTATTAGATGAACACAAAACTACTTGTGAATATCGTCTCAGGGAAGCATACATCGGCCTTTACTATACGAACAAAAATTTCAACACCTGAACATAGATTATTCTTGGGCGAATACAAAATTTGAACGTGCAAGTTATCCCAAAACAGTTCAGATTCAGTTTCTACCGACAGAAGATATTTACCATGAAAATATAAAAATTCCACGTGGAATTACTCCAGAAAAACTTGAGCATCGGTTTCAATTACCTGAAGATCACTCTCGGTGGAAATCGCTTCGAGGAACTTGGGCTTTGGTTTCTATTGTGAGAAAGGAAAACTAAGACGATGGTAGATGTTCCGCAATTCAAATCATCTCGAGACAGCTTCTAAGATCATTTTCTACCACGTAAATACATCACTCCGTATTTAAGTCACTCAGACACAGTTAGGCATCTGTTGTATGGCCTAAACCGGAAACTCGCCGTATAAGTGTCCCACAAACAGACCTAGACATCAGTATCTATCGCTTGAATAGAATAATTCTATTAGTATATAAGATATAATATATTTACAAATAAGGGCACAGTTTTTGAAAGTTTAACAAGTACATGTCTACAAAAATAATCTTAGTCATTTTCTTAACTTATATATCTGCCAGTGTCCATTAAAAATGCGTAAATCAATTGTGTAGACTCCTGAACAAAATAACAAAATCTCAAAATCTTACCCTGGTAATAGTAGGAATCACCAGAATTCTTGTTAATAATTTGAGCTTCAATAAATAATGTATCAAATCGATTTATAAAAAACTCCCATGTCAAAATTCGTCGGTCGCATAAGCAGTTATGTAACTGATAAAGAGATTGAAGTATAATTGGTCGATCCACTATTACTAAATCAAATTGAGTTTCCATGCACATAACTAAAGCCTGTAAAATATATTAATAACATGAAACTTAATTTATATTGACATGTAAAACCGCAGGAAGCGTACAAGTTCTATAAAACATATTTACGGCAATACTGATCCCCTGAACAAGTTGTTAAACGAAGAAAATACTTCTATATCAATATATATCACGTTTATAATTTATATATAAGGTAAAATAATAATGCGACTATTAAATATCAGGAGCAGATTATAATAATCTAGAAATTAAATACTATCAAGTTCTGTGTATCATATCCACATTTTGAATGAGCAGCCAGTTTCTTTCGACCATTCTAATAATACATATTTTGTATGTTCAAAACGTAATATAAAAAGCTATATTTTCTAATATATTCACATCCACAAGTTATAGTGTGTTTTTCGAATTTGTTTTTCTCTTTATGAATTTTACTGATTGCTTTACAGTAATTAATATTTTGACCGGTTCTATGATCTTCTTACTAGTATAGTACAATTATTATGATAGTCAGACTATCGTAACCAGCTTGTTTTGTATTAATCCAGTGCGATCTATAGTAGAAAATCTAAAATACGTAAATTAAAATTAATTGTATCTTAGAATAGTTATTGATTGTAACTTAGCATAAGAATTTTAAATCCAACTCCTCATGTATTTCATAAAAAATTTATATAAAATATTTATCTAAATTCAGTAATATATGAAGACAAAAAACATAGAATAACGTCTTACAAAAATGAATTGTTAAAACAAATGTCTAAGTTCATTTTATATGCATCCCTATATATAACAGTCTGTACAGTTTACACAAATATATCTAAAACTCTAAAAATAATGATAAATAAATAGTTCTAACAGAAATGCAGGTTAATAAAGTAATGAGATCGTTAACAAATAGCCGAGTTTTGTTATTATTTACCACATCATTTGGTCCACATTGTGAACTCATAAAAAAGAGTTAATTATCTTCAATCATCGATGTTTTTAGATGCACATTCTTCTGCTATTTTTTCTGATAATTCATTACTATTAAAAAAAGTAGGTATGACTTTGCCAGGCGCGCTCCCACAAAGTTTATCCTGTTTGTTTCATAATTAATTTTTGCATAAAAACATTTTATAGTCTACACCGAAATCTCAATAAATAAAGCTTTATTATTCAATAACTTTCAATTTTGTAACTACATACGTTTTGAATAGCCAAAAATATAAATATATATAATTTATAATTTATTATGAGTGAATTATAGATATCAATTATTTATAACAAGATGTTATTTATTTATTTGAACAGATTATACAATATATTTTTTGGAAGGATTGTCATTCAAAAGTTCAATTTCCGCCTTCAAAAAAATAGGTTCACAGGAATCCAATTAGGGCCATTGATGAACATTAATTTGGCCAGAAAAGTTCGGTACTTAACGATAGCAAACAATCAGATGCCGTTATTGCCTTAGCCCAAACTATTGTATATATATATATATATATATATATAAATATAATAGTTATTATATAACATAGTATGAATAATATTATATAAACTATAATATTATATATAATATTATATAAACTATATATATCATCTTTGGATTCATTAAGTAGTATTGTATATGCTTCGATCTTGTGTAATTTCTATCTTGCCTAAATTTCTATTATATTTATTTCTGTACACAAGGCTTTGAAAACATAATTTTGTTATTATCGGTGTTTTACCATTTATTCGATTCGTGCAAGAAATTATGTCACAATTTAAGTACTTCTTAATATTATATTTTCTTTGCACATTTTCTCTGAAAATTGGATTAATATAATCCAAATGAAATTAATATATTCTAATTTAAAGTACATAATTAATGATTAGTAAACAATTTTCATTGTATTTATATACTTTTGCCTTGAAGTCTGTGTATTTAAGATAAATATAGAAGTCTATATATTTAGTAGAAGTCTGTATATTATTTCAGCCTTAGAGTATCTATATATATATATATTTAAGTTCCAAATTTGTTCACCTATAAGCTTTGTGGGAACGGGTTTGGCAAGTTCATACCTACTTTTTTGTACGATGAGTCCACGTATGGACCAAACGCTGTGGAAATAAACTCGGCTATTTGTTAATGATCTCATTACTTTATTAATCTGTATTGCCGTTAAAACTATATGTTTCTTATTGTTCATTAGAGTTTTAAATATATTTGTGTATGTAGGGTATACTATACATGCATGTAGGAAATACAACATATGGGGAATATATATATATATATATATATATATATATATATATATATATATATATATATATAATAGGATATATATATATAATAGGATAGCATAAAATGCACTTAACTTCATTTTTAACGATCCATTCTACTAAGATTATTATTATTGTTATTGTATATATTTTTATCTTAATATATTACTGAATTTAGATAAATATTTTATATAAATTTTTTATGAAATACATGAGCAGATGTATTTAAAATTCTTACTATGCTAAGACACATCAAACTCGCCAAACTATTTTACTTTTGTTAAAAGTTGTTTTTTTGCAGATTTCATATATATATATATTATAACCATGTTTTGGCGATGGTATAAGAAAAAGTTGAAATCGATTGAGATATCGATCACTACGAATGCGCGATCGACGCGATGTGACGCGAATGTGCGAGATGAACACCGAGCACTCGAGAGACAAGCTGCCGATGAGCCGAGTAGAGCAGACACACTTTTTCGCTCATTACCGTTTTACCACACGAGAAGCAAATATATTTACAGACCGAATATATCCACCTATATTAAGAAGAGGACGTAGCGCACATACTATAGCTACCGAATATCCAGTATCGAGGATCGTCACTGAGACGAGGGGAGACAGCGAAGACGGCCGGCCGCACACCGCGAGGCAGTGCCGCGTCCCCGGTCGCCAACTTCCCAGCGCCGTACAAGCAACGAGGTACTGCCATTGCTGTAGGTGCGTGAAGCATCGCCACGTCCCCTGCCGTCACCTCCGACTTCAGGTGCGATGCAGTCGACAAGCCATTGCCGAAACGGAGCACGAGCTGTACTACCGACGCGCAGCCACCACCGACGAAGTTTACGTAATGTTATCAGCTGAGCTGACAGCAAGGAGGATGTGTCTGGCAAGAACTTCTTCGTATGCATCTAATTGTCTGAGGGGCGCCTTTTTGTGTCACAATCGTCCGCGTGGTTTTCTATAATCGTCCGCGTAATTTTCCCTCCTTTGTAATAACGATCCGCAAGTCGTGTAGAATCTCGCACCTCTTCCCACGTGCGCGTATTCAAAGGTGAAACGAGCGCGTCAATGTATTGAATACGCTCGGGATTTGCTCAGGTGTCTTGTACCACGATAATGTCGCGATAGTAGTATCTATCTTCTCCTATAAATATGTAGACTAGCGTTAATAAATTGTAGGTTGTAATTGTTAATTGAGCATATATTTGTTCGTCTTTCCCAATTTTCCCCTTTCATACATATAGCTATTCGTTCACTCTTTCCAACATGAGAAGAAGCTATTACACCTACACGTAAGTACGTATTACGTTACGCCCAACAGTATGTTAGCCTAATGAATATAGAGACGCCACATTTAACTCCTGGAACAGCACCAGCGAATCCCAGGACAATCCAAACACAGTGTGACTCCGCTATCGAGCACACCAGTGCCGTACGTAACGACACATGTAGCGGATAGTACCTGCATTAAATACACGAGAGCGGACCAAGGATTAGAGTAGAATGTACGGTTCTCAGGAACGCCGAGAGGAGGGCGATTAATTTATCAACCGACCAAGCGACTCAAAAAGTAGTTGAGAGCTTGAATCTCCCTATTACGAGAACCTTACAATTGATACCCGACATCGTGAACGGAGCAGTGCCTACATAGGCAAGGTCTATATACAAGGGATGAAGAACGATGCTGGATTTAAATCAGCATTCAGATGACAGTTTCGTCCAATTAATTACATGCTGCGCCTCGAAGATGAAATCTGTGATTGTACACAAGGACGAAAAAAACCGGTTGGTTCTTATATAATATGAATAAGGCTTTTATTAACCAAAATGTCGCCACCCCTAACGTTCCAAGCCCAACTGAATTTATCGTACATGAATTCTATCCTGAAATCATTAACCGGATAAATCGAAAGGATTTCCAGACAATGAAAAAGTTGCAAGTACTTGGTCAACAAGACAGACTAGAGAAACAGCTGATTAAGCGGTACAAAGCACCTCCCTTACCCGATCAACAGTAGACCAGCAGTACTGCTCCCCTGGCCGTAATTAATATCGTCCAACCGAAACTGGATAATAAGACCAAATCCGATAATTAACCGAGCTGGACGTATAACCGGCCAGGACATTAGACAAGACAGATTCCCCGAAAGATGAAAAATCTTCTGGTACAATTGCGGAGAGGAAAAAATTACTTCTGCGAATTGCATCCACTGTGGACCTGGAAGAAAACAGTTGGGAAACAAGTAAGGGGAACAGAGACAGGAATCGATCATAGGACACAGTTGTAGGAGAGATAACGGCAGTAACTCGCCGATGGTCCGTCACGAACGTAGATCATTCTCTTAACAGAGCGATACCGGCTCGGGGTGTCGCACAAACACTTCAAGCAGGTAGGCTTACGGGTGAACGTAGAAAAATCCGAATTTTGTTAGCCTGAGGTAAAGTACTTAGGGTATATCGTGTATGAGTACCCAGCTCCCAGAAATCGAAAAGAACTGAGAGCATTTCTAGGGATGGAGGGCTGATAAACCCGATTTATAGAGATTCTGGTAGAGATTAAGCTGTCATTGACTACATTATTAAAAAAGAACGTTGTTAGGGCATGGGAAAGTGATCAACATTACGCTTTCGAAAAATCATAGATTTTGCTAATGCAAGCATCCGTACTGGTAAGCCCCGCGCCAAACTGTCCATACACCATACAAACTGAAGCCAACAGTTATGCTTTAGGATCTGTACTCAGTCAGGTGATCAAGGGAGAGGAACACCCCATAGCATTCGTTAGCAGTAAAAGCGCCTAAGATTAATTACGCGGTCACGGTAAAGGAATGTTTAGCGTTACTGTGAACAGTTAAAAAGTTCCGTGATCACTTATTGAGTGAACCCTTTACGGTGATAACTGACCGCAGCACCCTAAAATGGGTTCACACGTTGAAAAACCCGGCAAGACGCTTGGTACGCTGGGCCACAGCTTTGCAAGCTTACAACGTGGAAGTTGTGTAAAGAAAAAGCGCACTTCATAAAGTGCTTGATGCATTATTCTGGTCCTCCAGAGATGATATCACACATACTGCCTCTAGCGACCACGCGCAGGAAGGTATATAAGGACAAATGGTATACCACAAACTCAGGCAGTTAAGCCGACAACCGGACAAATTGTGACAATTGTGAACTGTTGTCTAAGCACCGTCCCAATCAGAAATACTGGCAGACAACTTAGAGGGCTGGAAACTAGCCATACCCTCAAAGGACAGAGAGAGAATCATCCACGAGTGTTATAACACGACCACTTCAGGACACTTCGGTCTAGAAAAGATGTTCCAGCGAATCAACCAGTATTGTTATTGACCAATCAACAGACTAGACACGTGTAAATATGTGAAACAATGTTTCGAGTGTGAGGTTTACAAAATCTCGCAAAAAGCACGCAGAGGACTAATGGGCAACCATAATCTGCAAGAGCCATGGGCTACAGTAGCGGACGTCATGGGACCGCTCTCGCCTAGCAAAGGCGTTTCAAGATCTATTTACAAAATATGTTTAAATTCGACTGTTGAGAAAAGCCACGGGACAAACTATAATTAAAGCATTAGCTATAATTAAGAGCTAATACTCTTCAAATGGGGCTGCCCAAAATTTTTGTTGATAGGCAACATCACCGACTTCGCCAACAAATTTATAAAAAAGAGACTGTAAGAAATCGGAATCATCCAGTAATTTATAGTGCTGTATAATTATATTTCGATATAAACAAGACCACAAAGACTAGAATTTACACGTACAAGAATTTGCATTTGCAATCAACACAGCAGTATATTCAAGTAAGTAACTTTCACCAGCCACCGACGCACAGTCACCACCGATGCAGTTCACGGGCATCGTCATCAGCGGGCTGAGCTGACAGTAAGAAGGATTCTTCCGGCAAGTACTGTTTTGTATTCATCTAATTGTGGAAGTGGCGCCTTTCCGTGCCACACTTATCCCCGTTGCACTTCCCCCCCTTTATAATAACGACCCGCAAGTCCTGTAGAATCTCGCGCCCGTCCTCGCGTATGGGAATTCAACGATGAACGAGCGTGTTAATGTGTTGAACCCGCTCGAAATTTGAGAGACTCGCACCCGGATAATGTCGCGAAAGTAGTATCTATCTCATTTAAATATGTAGAGTATCGGTAATAAATTGTAGGTTGTAGTCGTTAAGTGCACGTATATTCCTTCGTCTTGCCCAATTTTCCCTTCCTCACATATAGCCATTCGTTTTCTCACTCCATCACGCGAAGGAGCTATTAAACTTACACATAAGTACGTAACAGTGTACGCTGGCACCGTTGCAAAACAGCGCTCAATGCGTAGAGTTCGAAAGCACGCGCTATGCACTTCTACGCAGTAAATTGGCAGATTGTAAGAGAGAGAGAGAGAGAGAGAGAGGGAGGGAGAGTGAGAAGTTCATGACCCCTCATGTATGATAAATTGATAAATACCGTACCATAATTACATATATATATATATATATTTATATATATCTATATATTCATATACATCTATATATTTATATATTTATATATATATTTTATGTAATTTATTAGTGTGCATTATATCCAACATTAGATTTACATTTATTATATTAGGAGTGTGAATAAGTCTTTCCCGTTTTTTGTAAGAGATGGCGCCACCAATACTGTGCGAGTATTCAATGGTTACATATGTCATAATCAAAGCTTATTCATATGTCAACAATTCCATACTAACACATTAGTTAAAATTTTTTCGCATCATAAATTTTTGATATCGTGAAAATGTCAAAATTTGAGCCGAGTCGACGTCATTTGCGGGAAGTTTCACTTTATTGGTTCAATTTGAAGAAATCTGCTGCCGAGACGCATCAATTGCTTCAGGAGGCTTATGGAGAAGGTTGTGTCGATGATTCAAGTGTTCGCGGATGGTTTCGACGCTTCAAAAGTGGTGATTTCGACGTGGAAGACAAGGAGCGTTCCGGGCGGCCGCAAATCTTTGAAGATCGAGAATTGGCGACTTTGCTTGATGAAGATTCTTGTCAAACGCAAGAAGAACTTGCTGAAGCATTGGGAGTTGACCGAACAACCATTTCCAAGCGTTTGAAAGCCATGGGAATGATCCAAAAGCAAGGAAATTGGGTGCCGTACGAACTGAAGCTGAGAGACGTCGAACGGCGTTTTTTCGCTTGCGAACAGCTGCTTCAGCGACATAAAAGAAAGGGTTTTCTGTATCGTATCGTGACTGGCGATGAAAAGTGGATACGTTACGGTAATCCGAAGCGAAATCATGGGGACTACCCGGCCACGCATCATCATTGACGGCCAAGCCAAATATTCATGGCGCCAAGCTCATGCTCTGTATATGGTGGGACCAGCTAGGTGTGGTTTACTATGAGCTTCTGAAACAGAATGAAAGGATCACAGGCGAGGTCTATCAACGACAATTGATGCGTTTGACCCGCGCACTGCGAGAAAAATGGCCACAATACTCCGACAGGCACGACAAAGTTATTTTGCAACATGACAATGCTCGCCCACATGTAGCACCGCCCGTGAAAACATACTTAGAAACGCTCAAATGGGAAGTCCTACCCCACCCGCCGTATAGTCCAGACGTTGCTCCGTCTGATTACCATCTCTTCAGATCGATGACGCATGGCCTGGCTGACCAGCACTTCCATTCCTACGAGGAAGCCAAAAAATGGGTGGATGACTGGATAGAGGCCAAACCGATCGAATTTTTTCGCAACGAGATTCGTATGTTGCCAGAAAGATGGGAAAAAGTTGTTGCTAGCGATGGCCAATACTTTCAATAATTCATTTGTAACCATTTTTTCACAATAAAGGCTCAAAATTTGAAAAAAAAAACGGGAAAGACTTATTCACATACCTGATAGGAATAAAGTTTTAGAATGGAAACAGAGAAGGAATATACAAAATAACATATATATTTGTAAAAGGCACATATATTTTTTTTAAAAAATTTACTTTTTCACAATACTTTTCTATTAATAAAAACTAAAAATTATGTGTAAATAATCAAATGAATATACTATAACTATGATGTTGATGATGCTGCGAAAATATTGGAATTAATAATTCTAATT
The DNA here is from genome assembly GCA_018907035.1 of Sycobia sp. Sy_11. Taxonomy (NCBI): domain Eukaryota; kingdom Metazoa; phylum Arthropoda; class Insecta; order Hymenoptera; family Epichrysomallidae; genus Sycobia; species Sycobia sp. Sy_11. The sequence goes on from JACCIC010000303.1 coordinate 51,632, forward strand.
ATAATGTATACAAACGATAAATAACTTACTATCAATAGATGTATTACAAATTCAAATAAACGTTAGAAAGTGCTAGCTTGAAAGTTACAATAATTTATAAATAATGATTGCAAAGAATGAATTGCATATTTTCAATTTTGTATATTGTCAATATAATTATTCTCAATATAAATATTTTCAATATAATATATTTTCAATATAATATGTTTTCAATATAATATATTTTCAATATAAATCTTATGTACGAGGCTCAATTGATCAATCACTCGTCCTTTTTCACATTTCCCGAACACTCGGGACAGCTGCGTAAGGTATGGCCTGGCTAACTGCAACCCCAGCATAAGAATCGCGGATCAGAACCAGCTGCCCGGCCTTTGTGTGGTCGACGCTCCGGTCTTCAGTGTTCGCGGCAACCTCGGGCGTGAGTCGCGACTGCTCCTCTTCGTCATAAGAGCTGCGACACCTGGCGCCTCTAAATCGGGTAAGGTGGCTATAAAGCCCGCCTCTTGAAAAACTTCTCGCACTAAAACTTTGAAATCGGGCGGCTTCACGTCCACGGCCGCGATCCTTGGCTTCGAGCGCGTGCGAGACGTGTCGACCGCATGAAAAGCCACTTCGGGCATTATTCAGTCCTCGGGTGACGGAGGTGGCCTATAGTTGCGTTCCGCGTCCAGTCATTGAAATCGTTTGGCGGGATTGCCATCCTTTATTTATTTAAATGATGGGAAACTGAGTAGACCAACGAACAAAAAGAAACAACGCGAGAAAAAGAAAACAGAATGTCAAAAAAAAATTTTTTTTTTGTTCTTTATTTATAAATAAAAAAAAGAGGCGAGTAATTTTAAATCAATTAATTACAATTGTTAATACATAAATTGCAAAATTAATTAATCCACTAAATGGAGAACAAATTTCTCGGTCGTACTCCAGCAATTAGAAAACAGCAAAAATAATAGAAATCAATTTAATTATCTTTAATTATCTTTCAATTGTTACATTCAATTGTACCTGTATATTTTCTATAATAGTTATAAATATTTAATACAATATTTATAATTATTTATAATACAAATATCATATTTAAAATACTATTTAGAATTATTTATAAAACAATTTAATATAATAATTTATAAAATATATAGATTTTATTTATTAGTTTATTTACTGATTGTTAAACTATTTAGTATTCGCTGTTTCCATTGAGCAAAAAAAAAAATAAGGAATAAGACACATTTGTTTGGCATATACTGAAAGTCGACAATGTCGAGAGACAGTAGATTGCGAAAGCGCAAAAATTATAGGTGACTAACGCAAAGAAAAGATATATATATATATATAAGAGAAGAAAAAAAATTTTTATTCTCCCCACAAAAGTAGGAAAAAAGAAATTGTTTATTTTTGGTCCTTTTGTGATTCTGAAAGATTTTTATTTTCCAGTTTCAATATGACGTCGGAGTCAAAACTCTTCCCTCTCGTGAGCCTTACCAGCCTTTCCATGTTTTATTGGCTTTTCAGCCTGGAGTTGCCCCCAATAGCTCGGGACCCTGGATGTGAGAGTAGTGATCTCACTCGGAGGAAAATTAGAAATACTATTCCTACGCTTTTTATGTAGGTCGGAGACCAATCGCTTATATGTAGGTATAAGCTGCTTCTCTTGCGAGAAAGAGCTTATTCCTGCCTCGGCTTTCAGACTTACTTCCCTAGCGCTAAATTTTATTTATATAAAGAGAGGTCGGAATGCATCCTTTTGCAAGGAGGACCAAATCACTTCCTCGGCCAGAAAATAGATTGAAGGTCTGCAAAATAGAAATAGAAAGGTTTTAAATTTAAATTACTTTTATGCTTTTATTTCCCTTTTTGTCTTTTACAGGCAAATCCTGCTGCTTATGCCCAAAGAGAGAGAGAGAGAGAGAGAGAGAGAGAGGTAGAGAGATATGCTGGAGCGATCTTGCCTCGTGGTGTTGCTCCATGTCATTACCGCTGCTGCTGCTGGCTGCTGGCTGCTGATGCGTGGTGAACTTGACTGTCTTTAGTGTAGTTGAATTTCTTGAGTGTAGTGACTTGTGTGGCTGAATTTTTAATGCCTTGTGAAGTGAAGTTCGGGCCCTTTTAAAGTGAGCGAGTCCTCCTTCTTGAAAAACATTTTCTGGAGGAGTAAATGAGGCCCACTTTCTCCCTTTGTTTTCCCTTGCCAATGGGAACGTCGCTGGGTTCATGGGGGGTCGTGAAGAACATGCGCAGGGGCGGTTCAGATTTGGGAAAAAGCGCGGTGCTAAGTGGGGGTGGTCCCGCTAAGTTCTGGCTATCTCTCTCTGAAATGGCGTTAGCGGTTGCCAAATCGTGATATAAATTCTGGTTTGTATTAACAATTATAATTAAAAAATTCTTACGTAAACCAAACAATTACATGTAAGGTTATATCCGTATGTATAAATTTTGGATTTACTTTAAAATTAGTGAGATTATTTGAATAACATACATTTTATTTATATAAATAAATAAATATATATATATATATATATATATATATATATATGCACCTTCATTCGTGCACACATGAAGCCATATTCATGAATATATTTCTAAGATTTTATATAATGTTAAGCATTTAAATTCAAATATATAAGTTTTATTATGATATAATAGACACACATTTAATTCGTGCACACATAAAAACCATGTCCATAAATATATTTTTATAGTTTTATTTTAAATGTATATAATGTTAAATATATCAATTTTAACATATAAATTTTATTATAATGTGACATATAATAGTCACACATATTAAATCGTACATACATAAAAACCATGTCCATAAATATATTTTTATGGTTTTATTTTAAATTTAGATAATGTTACATATAGCAACCTAAATATATAAATTTCATGTTTTTTTTCTTTCTTGTAGATGATCTTCATATTATAGGCCTGCAGCGCTGTAGCCTAAATTACTAATCTGCCCGTAGGGTATTTTTTAGCGTATGTTGCCTTGTTAGGCTACATACTATGAACTCCTATGAACTACTATGAACTATGAATTCCTCTCCCAACAGATAGCCTCTAAATTTTTCTACTGCCCAGAGTAGGGCAAGACAATCTCTCTCGGTAATCGTGTAGTTTTCCTCCGCCTTATTCATTGCCCTGCTCGCATGAGCGATAGTGTGCTCTTGATTATCCGTGTCTTGACTAAGCACGGCCCAGAGGGAATAGTTGCTGGAATCAGTTTGTAAAATATAAGGTCTACCTTGTATGGGGCGTGCTAATACGGGTGCTTCTGTTAGCAAGATACATAGATAACTAAATGCGTCGTCCTGAGGCTTGTCCAGTGCCATCTCACGTTTTTTCGTAAAAGTTTGCTAAGTGGTGCCTTTACGTCCGCTAAAGGTTTTATAAAGCGGGCCCTACCATGCCGAGAAAAGTTCTCGGATACTTGATGGACGTGGGAGGCGCATATTCCGTGACAGGCTTTAGCTTGTCGGGGTCCATACGCAATCCGTCCTTGTCTATTAAATAACCCATGTAACGTACATCCGGGTAGCAAAACTCAGACTTCTCCTTGTTAATTTGGAGCCCAGCCTGATTAAGAAGGGGCAGCACCACTTCTAGTTGCCGAGTCTGCTCCTCGAACGAATCCGTCGCAATAACAATATCGTCCATGTAGACAAAAATGTTTGGTTGCCATTGCGGTCCGATAACAACATCCATGCCGCGCTGGAAACTGGCAGGGCTGTTGGTCGGAGCCTATGGAATTCGGGTGTATTGGAATTTCTTTCTGCATGATTGCAAAGGCAGTTATTTTCTTGCTAGTGGTCGTCTACAGGTATCTGATTATACGCCTGGTTCAAGTCTATTTTAGAAAGATAACGAGCGTTACGCAGATTATCCAATAGGACGTCGATGTGATGAAAAGGATATGCACCCTTCTTGTGCCAAACACTTTTCTAGACGTCACTATTGACGTAAATCGTTCAGATATTGAGATGGCGGATCCTCGTCTAGAGCTGCTAATCTTGATCGTTATTATAGACGAGGGACAAGCTGCGCTGCTCACCAGGCATTTCTCTGCTGCTTATGGCTCCTTATATAGACGAGTCAGTTCTCTTTTGTGCTCGATCTACTGACCCAATACTTGTAACTCGTCTATCGTCTTGAAATCCACTCGGTTAATCTTGTCAAGGAATGTAGGGTGTATAATTCTATAGACCCTATATAGTAGTCTTTCAAGTGACAATCGTGGCAACATTTTACCCAGCAGTACTCTAATTCCTATTAGGTATGATCCTATGGACTTATTAGGACCTTGCGTTGTCAATTGCCAGTTGCCAGTGGTGATGGCAATTGGCCTGTATTATACCCTCCAAATGGGTTATTAATGGGAAAACCCCATTTAGCGCGTCTATCGTTTTAGTAAGAGCTATTTCTTCACCTAGTTTTCTTTTGTCTGCCACATTAAGATCTGTGGCGTTTCAAACCTTTGACATTTTCGAAATATCAGGCTGAAATTCATCGTTCATCTGATGCCAAACGGCAGCATTTTTCACAAAGAGTCGGCGTCGGTCTCATTGGACTAGTTTGTCCCGAACGGTTTCTATGTCATCTTTATTTTTTATATTTTGTTCTTTTGCTTCTTGTAGTAGTTTACCTGGCGACAACTCCGCACAGATGCTATGTAGCCTTCTTTCGCCGACAGCCAGTGCGTGGCTTGTCGACGGTTTTGCTTCCATTATACTCTAATGTATGAGAAAGTAATTTTTTTATATAGATTAAATACCGTCCATTTACACTATGCAATTATGGATTAAAATTTGTTTAAGTTGTAAAAGAAAATAAAAGTTATGTCCAAGTTATACGTGTACTATATGCCTTGGATCGCAGACAGCCGTTAATCTTTGTGAACACCATGCACTTTGCAGAATTGGAAAGATCGTTATCTTTCCCTTCCTTTTTGCTTAAACAGAATGTATAAGAGAAGCATAAATGATATGTATACGTACATGTATATAATATGTATAAAAATTTTATATATATTTACAATAAAATATTTTGTTAATTGTACTTGCATATATACTTACATGCAGAAATATAGTAGAAAATACGGCATGATACGGCAATAACGGAGAACGTAACGAGACCTAGATTTATTAAAGTAGTTGCGTCGCTTAAATAAAAATTTTGAAAAAGGGAAGTCGTTTCTTTTATGAGAGGAAGAAAAAACTAAGTTTCATTACATGCATTTTCTTTCTGCTATGAACAGTGGCGCTACTGCGCATTCTTGTTGCGCATCTCGTGAACATGGCCGCATCTTATATTTTCTTGCCATCGACGAGTGCATTTCGCCGGTTCGGTCATTTTACTATTATACTTTTAGTTTTCTCTCGCCGGAACTCATAAATTCGTACGGAGAAACTGTGTGGAACGGTAGTTTCGCGCTCACGCGCTTTCCGTATCCACTTTTAGTCCGTATCTTTTGGCGGCAGGGGGGGGGGAGATAGGTTGCCGTACGTAATTCGGACTCACCGAGATAACGCTAGTTTATGCCCACAGGCCACACTGTATGGATGTGTTCGGATTATTATTTACTTGTGCGTGAATACGCTGAGTTCTGGCTGCATGCCGGCGGCGCTGGAGCTGAAACGGGGAAACACAGGAACGGGATACGAAAATGAATGCAATTCCGATTAGTCTTTAAACCATTCTTATTATTTATGCACGTGTTCTCGTTTGGAAACAATAACAATATTCTCAATATATACAACAATACAAATATACTTACCGCGGCGACGACGTGCTGCCGGGGAGCGAATTCGCGGGCGCAGGGGCTATCTGCGGCAGGAAGTGGAAAGGGAGGAAAGACGTGACGCGAACAACCTATATTACGGCAACGAGCGGCGACCGTACAAACAAGGCGCGCTTGTTCGCGGGACGCGCACTCTTTGATCTAAGTAAATACATGAATGCTACTTGCTGGAATGGAACTCCACCGTAGCTTCGTCTTCTCCGGGTTCTTCACTATCACTCTCTCTCCCGCTGTCTCTCTCCTTCCTTTCTTTCTTCGTTTTCTCTCTCTCTCTCTCTCTCTCTCTCTCTCTCTTTCGGAGTTCAATGGCCTCCTTCCTTATCTGGCTCTTCTTCTTCCCCGCTTTACTTTCTGGATGTATGGCCGTACGAAGGTCGTGCATCTACGGGGCCTCACTGGGATAGCGTAGTGCGTGGTTAATCGGCTAGATCACCAGGAAGCTGGTACACATCGACGGAGAATCGGGCTCGAGGTAGAGGCGATAGATTAGCTGGTACTCTCTCTCTCTAGACAACGACGTCTTCCGGCTGCTGGGCGGGGAAGAAGGTCTTCTGCTCTTGTTTCCCTTTTCTTTACGATGGTCGCGCACTCTCGCGAGTTCACGCTTTGTGCATTGTTGCGTGTGAGTACTCGGTTTGCACCGTGGACCGGCAGTTTGGCCGATCACAATATACATATGTGTACGTACATCATTGTACTTATGTAATACAATATTTGTAAGCAGTATAAGAAGTGCAATCAATTATATATTATTATCATTATTATAATTATAATTAATATTAATTATTATTATTAATATTATTAATATTGCTAATATTAATATTATTGCACATCATACATTTTTTGTGTGCAGGTAGTGAGAGCAACAGAGGGCGCTACTGGGGAAAGACGCTGGAAGGGTTACCCCGGAAGGAATCGTTCCCCTAATGCTCTTCAGCCAGGAAACATGGGGAAGGGTTGCCTATTTCGTCGAGGATATCCTCAGACGGAAGAAGGCGGAACTTTCCTACATCCTTCTATTTTGCTGGGATATGGTGACGCCCAAAGGCGAACATCCTGGTCCCCTTCCCGAAGTAATGCCTAACGGCGATTTTCCGGGTGGGAAGTTGAACGAGGGAGAGTGGATATGCCTTTCTGTTGGTGCTTCCCACATACCCGGGGACTGGTCTCAGGGATTCATCACGGATTTTTCTTCTTCTCTATAAAAAAAAACATAAAAATATTAATATTATCATTATAAAATCGGAGACTCGTCCCGATAATTTTATTATAAAGGGCCTGCAAAAGGCAAAATCAGGAAGTTCGTCCAGTGAACCGACTGACCCGAAGTCGTTTCGCTTGAACTCCTCCTGGATCTAAAGCTTGTCCAGAGATCAGAAAATCCTGCCAAAAATATATCTTGATCTCTGTTGCAAGGCGCTCTTCAAAAGAGCAGCCGCTCCTTTATTCCGTACATAGATTTCGCCACTTAATTCTTGACCCTGCTTACGAGGCGCTCCTGAAAAGTCCAGCGTAATTATGACAACCTTAGTTTTACCTAGATTAAATTCTATCTGTATTATTTAAATTTCCCGCGTGGAAACTAACCTCGGATATCCGTGCTGTAAATAGCGTCGGATTAATAAACGTCGCGGAAAATAGTGCGAACTTAGAATTAGTATATATGTCTAGCTTAATTTAATATATTTATTTCTATCTTATTCATTGAAGTAATTGTTATAGTTTTATTGTTTGTTACAGTCATATTCGATAAAGTTATTGAATAAATGTATTTTATATTTTTGTGACTAAAATATACTGTGACAATTGTAATTATTTTCATGATCCGCCGCCCGGTGAATATACTTCCTCCGCTCTTGAAAAATACCGCATAACTTATCCCGAAGGATATAGAAACGTAACAGAGTTCGAAACTGGGTGTCCTACGAATTACAGCCGAGAGATGTCAAAAGGTAAATTTTTGAAGTTTGAAGTGTGCTACAACAATATAAAAATAAATCATTTTTGTATCGACTTGTCACTAGTGATGAAAAAGTGGATTTTTTATCTTAACTCTCAATACATAATTATATAAATATATAATCCCGCCGGGATTTTTATACATAATTGTATGAAAATCCCGGCGTGGCTGCCCAATCAATGCTGAAAGGAAATATTCACGTACCGAAGGTAATGTTTTACTTATCGTGGGATCAAAAGGGTGTCATATACAAACAACTGCTTCCGAGTGGTCAAACTATCAAAGGACAATTGTATAGAATCCAACTTATTCATTTGAAGCGAACATTACAGGAAAAATAGCTAGAATAGAAGACCAGATATTAGTCCTTCAATTAGCATCACGATTACGATCGGCCACATGTTGCAGCTTCGATCAAAACTTTTTTGGAGAAGAGTAAATGTGAAATTCTGCCTCACCTGCTTCACAGTTCAGACATGGCTCCATTGGACTAACACATGAATTGATCATTGGAGAATATTCTTAAGGAAAAACGCTTTAGTGCAGTAGAGTGAAACAAAGATTGGACCCTTACGTTTTTGGGCTCAAAAGATGAAAAAACTTTTTGGTCCAAAATTCACAAATTGTTAGAAAGATGCGAAAATTTATAGCTTCAGATGGATGGTATTATTGATAAAGGATATTTAACCATGGTTTCATAATAAAACCTCATATACTTATACACCAAATATGATTGTAACTGTTGATTAATAGTATTTTGAGCAGAGATAATACTGTTTACCATTATATAGACATATCAAGAAGAACGTTACATGGTATATAACGAAGAATTAGTCAATTTCCTTTTGAATGAAATCTTAAAGCTAGCTACTTACTTACTTTTATAGAGGAATCATGTATTGTTCCAAGGTACAATGTCGCTTGTTGTGCAACATAGACATTGTGATCATCCATACTATTGATTAATTTACAAAATAAATTTGCTAACGATGCTTGTAAAGTATTTGTATTCTTTAAAGGTGTTGAGACCATAAATCTTGCTATTAACGTAGCCCGCTCAACTGCAAAAGATTATATACAAATACACATGTATAGAAAAAGAGGATAGAAATAAGGTTATAATACTTAGTATCATTAATAAGGTTATTAATATTTTAATTGTGCTTATGTTGAGTGTATCTAGATGAATTAGTAAATATTTTAATCTTACGGTCCAATTAAATAAATTAAGGATAATACATAATAATATCAATATATATTTATATCAATTCTAATACATATCAATATATAATTAATTGAAAATTATAATGACAGTCATACTGTCCCTGTTTAAAATGATTCCCGTACATTTATCTGAAATAAAAATATATTAATTGAAAAAAATTCTTTATTAGTGACGAGCAATCTAACTGTCCCTACTATCTTTATCCAATTAAAGATAGACTGAGAGTTGCCTTTGGAAACTGTTGATGTTCTACTTGACTTATACACTTTCAAACAACGAAGTGGCACAGCCTGTTCTTTTATGTGAATTTTAATTACGTTTGTAAACTAGAGTTTAGATTTGCTTAATATATTATAGAATTACAAATATTATACTTTTATAGCTTTTCATCCACTTATTGACTGGATGTTTTTTATGTCATGTAATTTTCTATACCGTTCTTTTTATTTTGATCAGTCTGTAAATCCGATTTATGTATTTGCAATGACCTCTCAGCAAGAATAATCCGGAAAAATAATCACTGGAATGTGTTCAACTCGACAAAAAACCTATGTAAATACACAATAAATACATATGCGTGTTGCACCGACATCAGCCCAGAATTGTTATGTACATTTCTTCAGCCTGGGCGGCCGTCCTTGCGTGGTCCTTTCACTGCCATTCATTTCATCCCATCTCCTGGTGTCTCGAAACTGCATTCACTCTTTACAGTATTTTAATCATCCAGACATCCATCAGCTCGTTTGCTCTGCAGCACATTCGTGACGTATTATGTGCTCAACCGCAAGCTGTCCGCGTCCGTAGTCATACGGTTCATCACGTTTTCTGGCGTGATCGAGCTTATCTTCATTTATATGACATGATAAGTCAAATGTATATATTATATATCACGGGCCCTTTTGTGATGATCATCCATACACCAGCGCTGATTATATTATTGTTATAACACCTTACCTTTTTGCGGAGCTCGTTGGTATCCTGAAATAAACGTTGGGCGCCAGCTGAGGCACAGCTCTCAACGCAAGCTGTAGTCAACACGATTTACGACGGTTACGCAGCATTGATGAACGCGCGCTCCGCGTTAGTAAGGTGGCAACGACAGGCTCTCGAGGGCAGCAGATTCCACGCTGTGTGAATGATAGAGAAGATTACGTCGCGAACACCGCAAACCAAGACAACGCGATATTTACTAACTATATACTGAATTATACTAGTGATCCCAGGGCGGCTCCCTGTAGGTCTCACGAAAGACTCACTCGAGAACAGAACTGAAGAGGAGAACTTACCCCGCGTTCTCCACTCGCCCCTCACTCCTCGACGATGACTCGTACACCATACGGGCGTCTCGGGATGACGCGAGACCTCTTTTCTGCTCGGGCTCAGAAATGCGAAAGTTCCTTTCTCCTCGGGCTCCGAAAGGCAAGAGAGAGAAGTATTCTTCTCAAGCCACGACACTGGCTGCGGCCCTCCCGAAACGGCGTAGCGAGGAAGACTCTTTCTCCCCATCCATCTCCGCTGGGCATGACTCGCGACTCGCGGGATATGTTGTCGAGTAAACAGGACTAACGTGTTCTTTTGTTCACTCTTTGAGATTTAATGACCAATAATTTTGATTCTAAAGACATCAGATTTTGTCCTTATTGTAACGTATTTCCCACATTACAAACTTCCCCCGGCTAGACCGAAGCCGGGTACCGGCTGAGCAACAAAACACGACGCGTAATTATCCGTTCACGATGGACTTGCCGTGGTACCGAGTCATTTCCAGGAGTGAGATTCACAAACATTGTTTTTTTCGAAACACAAGTCGAATTTTTATCTTAGTGAGGCGATAGACGCTTCACTCGTTTTTAATCTACAGCTAACTATGTGTACCGTCGAATGATTTCTTCCCCATAGTATGCGCGTGATATTAGTCGTTTTATAGGGATCAACATTTATGTTCCTATGTTAATCATTAGTGCTGCAATGGAGCTACGCGATATCTTGGTTTCCTACCATTTCTGTGGCTGACCGAATTGCATAAACAAAAATCATAAATTATGCAAAAAAAAAATGTATTGTTGGTGCCGCTTCGCTATTCTATAACACGAAAACAAAGTAGAACTAAAAGTTAAGTAATATCTGTTTTTGCAACTCTTTTGCTGCCTGAATCAGGACATGCCTTGTCACTCTCTATGTTGCGCATACAATTTCTAAGATATAAGTAAATGATATATAACAAAGTCAACTTCATTAATGATTTCTCGATGATCATACGGCGCTTCTCGATGTCATCTTCTTCTTCTGCTTGACCTTATTTGAGAGCTTAGGTTCTTCAGGGTACAGCTGATTAGGGCTCTATAGCTGGCCACCTTGCCTCGTGGCGGTTTTCTTCTCGACTTGAATCTCACCCCGGTCAGGTGAGAATTGTTGTCCTCCTTCTCTGATGAGCTGTTGATCTGTCCCGCCCCTGTGCGTGTCTGTATTGTGGCTTCTGTATGCAGCTAACATGGTTAAGTACTGATGGAATGGCGCTCAGGCGGGGATGCACAGATATCTGGAGATGCCGCGAGAGTCTGCCGAATCCCCTGCTCCATTCTCGAGTGATTTCTGGTGCTACTATTGCACTTACGGAATCTATATCCCGTCCTAGACCGTCGCGCCACCGTGTTTTCAGCCTGCTATGGCCCCGTCTAGATGGCTGTCATCCTGCTCTTTTTATCCCGCTCGGGTCTTTAAGATTATGGAGCCACTTAAGGCTGCTTTGGTCCGTTATAACCTTAAATTTCTTCAGCAGGTAGCCACTAAACTTCTCCATGCCCCCAATACCGCTAAGCACTCTTTCTCCGTCACGGTATAGTTGACCTCTGCCTTGGTCAACGTGCCGCTGCCGTACGCGATCGGGTGTCTCCCCTTTATTTCCTGACATAATACGGCACCTACTGCGTGCTGGCTCGCGTCTATCTGAAGGAAGAATCGCTTGCTTTTTGTTGTCCTGGCCAGGGTCCGAACTAGAGATAATTATTATCCTGGTAATAATTTATTTGAACTTAATAAATTATTATTATCAAGAATAAGTATCTTGCAAAATTTTCAGAAATAAGGAGAGGTTCTACTCCTTATGAAGTTTTACTTAATTTATCTCGTTATTAAGTTTTAAATAATTTATTCATTATTAACTTCATTAGTTAATTAGTTAATTAGTTAGTGAATTGGAATTTTCCCTTCTTGATTTTGAACCAATTAACGTATTTCAATAATTTGCTTAAATTATTTAGTTTAAGTTAATTTAGTAATAGTTGGTCTATTAACAATTCTGTTCATTAGTTCTTATTATTTAATTGTATATAATATTTACTTAATTTATTTCACTAATTATTTTATCCATTAATTTAATAATTATTAATTTATTATTTGTTTATTATTTATTAATACTTTTATTAATCAATACGTATTATTATTTAATTGCTCGCTAATTGATTAATTTATTTGACAATTCCCTTTGAATTATGTAATTTAATATTTTTAATTAATTTCCTAATAATTTAGTAATTAATTTTATTTAATTTTATTGAATAATTAAGTGCCGTCCTATAATTTTTATCACTAATTTCTAATAGTTACATTTTTTTATTAATTAATTATAAATGGTGGCTGTTTATTGTTAATAGTTACATTTTTATTATTTACTATTTAACTGTTAACTTTACTATTTAACTGTTAACTATTTAACTGTTAATCTTACTTAATTTATTTTTAATTCAATTATTAATTAATTTTTTTTATTTAATGTTATTTGTTCGGTTATTATTTAATTCGATGTAATTAAATTTTTAAGTAGCTTATTAAAGTTTATTGAATTTAATTATTTAATTTAATTTATTTGAAAGTATTGTTTAGATTAATCCTAATAGTTAAACACAATTTTAGTTAATTATTTACTCCAGTTACTTAATTCTAATTATTTGAAATTTTTATTACTTAATTAATTAATCCTTTTATTATTTAAGAAAAATATTCATTTATTAATTCGTTAGTGTTGTTTATTTATTTTTTTTTAATAATTCTTATTTTGCTTATTTATAATAGATTAATTATATTATTATTAAGTTGTACTTTGTTCAATTGCGTTTTAACGTCTTCTCGAGTGCGTTCTCTCAGCTCGCATCAATGCGTCGTAAAGAGCCAGTATTCCATTGAGTTCCTCTAGCCGCCACTAGGGACGTCTCACTCAACTCTATGGTGCACTCCGCGCAGTGCTCTCCACGCGTCTTTACTACCGCTTGCTCCGCGCGCGTCTTGATGCGGTTACGACTGCGCCTCTGAATACCTCTCGTTTCTATGTTCGTAGTCGACCAGATGCCAGTCTCGTGGCTTTGTACTAAAAGACAGAAGCAAACACAATACCCTTTTTTGTTTTATTTTTAATTAGCAAAACCTGAATTCATTGGATACGTTCATGCAACCATCCCTACTCTGTAACTGCTGTAGGAAAATTTTATTTTATAGTTGAATCTTTCATATTGAATATAAGAAGATGCACTATAATATACAAGAAAATATAAGATAGCAATAGCAGGGACACTCCCTTTTTGTTGTTGATAGAAAATACATATTGTTTAAGAAAGGTTTCTGTTTTATAACTATAAAGCTACTGTATCTAATAGAAAGTTTAACTGCTATTATATCTATTATTACTGGTTCTTATTACTATTATTAATACTATTATTTATATTAATACTAACTACTTAGCTAGATTTTACACTACTCATAATGCGTTTAATCTAATACTCTATTTTTTTTTCTAGGATTGTAGTTTCATTATCATCAGTTATTGTGTTTGTAAAATGGCGACCTGTCCTTGATGGACTCGCCCGCTGATTATTGCGCGATCTTCAGCTGTCTTCTCAATAGGTTGTTAGGTTAAATAAAAAAAGACGTTTAGTTGAGCTAAGAGGGGAAATTGTCCTTTATTGCTCGGAGGAAAAGCCTGTCAACAGGCATAAGAACCTCTACAAAAGAGCGAAGGGAATTACATAATATAAACGCACACTGAATAAACGCAGACAAGAAAGGAAGTGCTAAAGTGATGCAGCGATTGAACACTTTTCACCGAGATCGCACTAGATACCTTATACAAAGTTAAGGTCGTTATTATATTTTCGTGTTATACGAAAAGCGAAATAAATCAGACTGGTACAGTAGCCGTAAACCTTATACAGAAGGCTGAGGCTTTCACGAGACGCGTCTTTCGTTGTGAGAACCACTCTCGACCGAAATCACTCAACAATACAGAAATATCGGAAATTTAACGGCACTCGAGGATTCACACTACGTGTGTATCCTGACACGTCGTCAGCGAAATATACCTCACGATATAAATATTGCGTAATATTATATTGATTCGTACGTCTGCGGTAATAAATAGCTATCGCGAGCCCTTTTTTATAAGTATGCGCTTTTCTTTTCCATTAAATTATTGAATCGTAACAACTCCTTTAAAAACGTTTTTTTCGTAAAAATCGAAGACACAAAGACAACACTCGTACCATATGCGAATATGATGAAAATCTATCAAAAAGGTCTTCCGATTCCTCGAATTGAGTTGTAAGACAAATTGTTTTTTTCAGTCCGGGCAAATCGATCTCAGGCAATCCATCACTAACAGGCCCGTCTAAAGCAGGTTGTCGAAGCCATGGAGGCTCAGTCACACAGAGTTTATTCTTTGAAAATATTACCGGAAAGTTGACCTCTGGACAGTGCATCGGCCGGATTATGGTGCATTCTAACATGTCTCCATATCACACCTGGAGGATTTTTGTATCTCCGCCACTCGATTGGCTTCAAAAATCTGGTTGGTTCAGAGATTTACGGGAAAAATAAAATTCGTAGAGACTTCTTTAAGCAATCGAGCGAACTTTCAAGCTTCACAAAGCGAGGAGTGGATACTTGCTTCAGAGGACCTATCCGCGACTTTGCACAAAAGAGTCGGACCATAACATTTCCTTGTGCATTACAAGATCTTACATATAAGCACCCTCCGTCGCTCGAAACTGATAAGAGGATGTTAATAAGAATTAGATAATAATAAAAGTTAATAGGAATTTGTCTGGTTGAAGCCATACAAGTATTCAGCTCAATGGTAAGAGTTTCATCCCAATCTACCTTTGCTTGCCAATACCCTTGCATCAACGTTTTAGCGTATAGCACGATCGGTCCCAAAAGTCCTAAAGGTCGAACATTTATGCGACTTCGGAAGCAATAATACACTTTGTCGCTATAGTAGACATCGGATTTACATTGTAAAAGAATATATCGTCTTGAACGTTCCAAAAAATTCCTAAAGCACTTACAGTAGATTTATCGTCAAACGCGACATTCAAATCTTTCAAATCCTCATTTAAATCGCCGACTGCTTGAGGATGATTCGACGCCCACTGACGAATATTAAATCCTCCTCTTTTTAGCAAGTTCATGCAGTCATCGCGAATAGTGAAAATTTCCTCCAAAGAATTCGCCTCAGTTATTAAATCGTCCACGTATGTCTTGGTTTACAACTGTCGCCGCAATGGGAAAACTTTCACCTTCATGATTAGCTAGCCCTCGGTCGTGCGAATCAATAAGTATGCAGCTAACGAAATACCGAATGTAACAGTGAATGGTCTGAATTCGATCCGTATAATACTAAAATATATATTGATACTTTCGATCATCTGGATGCACTAGAATCTGTTGATAGATTTTCTCAATGTCGGCAGTGACAATATATTTAAACGTCCTAAATCTTAATAAATCAGAAAATAATTTTGGTCGGATAACGGGCACGACCATAAGAGTATTATTTAAACTGATTCCTGTATTTGCTTGATCGGATGCGTCGAATTACGTGTCGAACATGAACATTAGTTGTCGCGCTGGAAGATTTGATGACGGCTTGGTGGGGAAGATAATAACCGTTTGATTCTTCTTCCCGCAGGATCGTAAATTTCTGAAATCCACATTGGTAGTTTTGAAGAGAATTCGAAAAACATAACCACCCGACGTGCCTCGGGTGGTAAATTTCTTATAATGAATCTCACACTCATTATTTTCCGACAGCTTTGCATCCTTTGAACTGATATCATCAATCTCCCAAAATTTAGAAATTTTCAATGATAGATCAGCTAGTTTACAATGTGCAATATTGTTGGTGTATGGATTTAATGAACCACCTGCAATTATTGATCCTAACTCTGTTTTTTGAAGATAAATATCAGATTCATCTTGAGACAATTTCGTTTGTCCAATACTAAGAAATGACAAGGTAGCGCCAGATCCAATTAGGAAATCGACGGGTTTAGGGATATGAAATTGATTATCAGCCAGTTTTATATTGTGCGATAAATTCAACGCATTTTGACGGAAAACTCCGAAGGAACTTTATCAGCGATCTACTCAACGATTAGAAATAAAAGCGTTTTACGAAAATCGCTATGAGTTGAAAAATAAATTAAATCAACAGAACCCTGAGATATGGTACGCATATTCGTGATAGTGCCAATAGGCATAACGCAAGCTTTGATCGGGATTTACAACATGCGTGTGAAGCGTTCCGTCACGAAGTGAGCCGATGCGCACGTGTCTAACAATGTGCGTCCTAGAGCAAAATTCCCCTGACGGCCCCGAACCCGAACTAATGCACTCATTATTACCTGTGAGTAAATGTTAGGTACGGTCCAATTAATGCTAGTCACGCGTTAACATTATTAGCATTTCCCGTTCTCGTTGAAGAAGATCACCATAACGCTTTTTGCAAAATCTACAAGAGCGAAAAGAGCAATCGCCTGTGTGAGAACGGATACATACCCTGTAAAGACCGAGTTTTTTTTATCAACTTCCATTTTTCGTTTAGATCTAATTTTACAAACAGCATACATTCGGACGTTGTATCTGTAAGAAATACTTGCGCGCCTGCATCTCCTTCACGAATCTTCGACGCTATTGAGAAAACGCACGCTTGACATAATTTATGTCATTTTTTGCTCCCGTTCCAATGTCAGCGATCGGTAAGCTATTTCAGTTATAAATTAATACAAATCGTCAAATACCGAATATTGATCTAAAGACAAAGTTTCTTCATTAAATTTTTTTGAGTCGGCTTGCGACAAAGGGGTGTATCGATGATTGCGTTTAAATGCTTCCAAAATAGAATTCTTTTTTTTCGTAAGAGCTTTTCAGTATTCTCCGCGTTAGCATCATAAATAGAGAGCTTTGCCAAAACATTTCCCTTTAGAAAATTTTTTAAATACAAGAATTTCTGAAGATCAGAAATATCCTCACACGGATCTACGATACTTTCGAATGTATTCTTGAGAGACCCAAGCATCCAAATCTCCATCAAATTCAGACAATTCCACTACAGGCAGTTTGATCTTTTTCACTTATTTAGTCTGGGATAATGAAGAAATCCTACTATTATTATGAGGCGCGCATTCTCTTACTACCGAGTTGACACGACTAGCTAGTTCATAATAGGTATTTCTTATCTCTTCGATTTCTAAAAACCTATCTGCACTAGGCTGCAAATTAGACAATTAATCATGCGAATCTTCGTACGCTTCAAATAAACCTTTAACGCGAGCTAAACATAACTTCGCTTCGTTATACCTATGACTATCCAAAAAATTCTTTAACAAAGTCAACTAAATTTTAAGCGACTCTCGCTTTCGCGCAATCGCATTAATACATTTTTAAATTTTTGATTTGTAGAATAGAAGTATATCCAAGTGGACTATAAGTTCAATAATTTTAAGCTTACAAAAATAGATGAGTATAATTTTAATTTTTAATTTTTAAGTCCTTGAAGGGGCCGTAGCGAGCTCGAAACGTTGGACAAGTCTTCAATTAGGTAAGGGTGTTAAAACAGTCAGAATGCACCTTACTAACAAAGAATTTTTTCAGCGAATATTTTATTTTCAGATTAGTCTACGAGGGTTAATGCAAACAAGGACAGTCTCACTGTCGATATAATTTTTATTTAATTTTTAATTTAATGTTTATTTTTATTTTTAATTTTTATTTTATTTTTATTTTTATTTTTATTTTTATTTTTAGATTGAATTGATTGGACTGTAAGACCAATAACAAAATATTTATTAATTTGTATATGGGCATTCAACATAAGTACAATTAAATTAATTTTAATTTGCAATTTTTTTTTTAAAACCTTTGAAATTAATAAATAGAAAAAAACGATTACTTAAATATCAATGTACAAATAATTAAATGAATAACACGTTTAAGTAATTAAATATAAATGTAAATAATTCAATAGAAATGTAAATAAATAAATATTAAGTAAAAATAATTAAATTTATAAAATGTTTAATTCATTAAATATAATGTAAATAATTAACTATAGAAATACTTTTCTAATTCGAATTTAAATTATTAATCATACAACGCACAAAATTCTAATTGACAAATACAAGTTAAAAAACTACACTAAGGCGATGTCCGTGTATGTAAACAAAGTATCTATTCGCACAGTACAATAAAGATTTCAATCCGGAAGCACGGATAACGTTAATTGCAAGAGTATCAGAATAAGCTAGCTCGCAAACTATTGTTTTATTATCATATTATTATACTATAACTTTATACCTTTGAAATCATAACTTTTAAATATTATATTTAAATTTCATTCGATAAACTTAAGTTAATTTTATAATAATAGTAGATTTAAGAATAATAAGTTTAACTTAATCATGAATTTGCGGGATATATCTTACGTTCTATTAAACACTATTTATAAGCATTACGATGTTTGAAATATTGATATTGAATTATAATATATGAAAATACTTTTATTTTCTCAATTTCTTCTCATGCTGTACTGGTGGGCGGTACCCTGAGATGACGGCCTTTGTTGATCCTCTCGCAATCACGAGAATGACAAATAATAGGAGATATCACACCTCACAGAAGGCACCATGTAAAATGGCGAGCTGTCCTTGACGGATTCGCCCATTGATTATTGAGAGATCTTCAGCTGTCTTTTCAATAGATTGTTAGGTTAAATAAAAAAGGCGTTTATTTGAGCTCAGAGGGGAACTTGTCCTTTATTGCTCAGAGGAAAAGCCTGTGAATAGGTATAAAAACTTTCAGAAAAGGGGGGGAGGGAATTACTAACGCACATTGAATAAACGCAGATAAGAAAGGCAGTGCTAAAGTGATGCAGCGATTTCGAATCAATTTTAGTCGACTGTTAGCTTGCAAAGAGCTTTTCCATATGCTAATAAAGAACATAAACTAACAAAGAATTTTTTCAGCTAATATTTTATTTTCAGATTAGTCTACGGGGGTGAATGTAAACAAGGACAGTCTGACTGTCATTATAATTTTAATTTAATTTTTAATTTAATTTTTATTTTTAATTTTTATTTTTTATTTTATTTTTATTATTTTTTATTTTTATTTCTTATTTTTAATTTTTTATTATTATTTTTATTTTTTATTTTTATTTTATTTTTATTTTTATTTTATTTTATTTTTGGATGGAATTGATTGGACTGTAAGACCAATAAAAAAATATTTATTAATTTGTATATGGGCAGTCGACAGAAGTACAATTTAATTGTAATCAATATATTACAAGGTACGTAATTTGCATTTTGTACCAATTGATAGATCTTAAAATGAATAATTGATGATATCAAATATTATGGTCGTTTATCATTTAAACTTACTTGTTTCATCCGTTCAACAGAAAAAGGATGGTAACAAATAGAAAGCTTTTATTCCTCTCGACTACATATATAAGTTTAGCATAATTTGCGAAAATTAATTTTAAATTTTTACTACCTAAGTCATAACCTTTTATATACTTTTTTTGTTCAATATTATATTTTTTTGAAATATAATATTCTATTATATATTAGATGCAGAATCAGTCCTACTATAATCCCTGTCCTGGATTATGTTATCCTGGATTATGTTATGTTACCTCTTTCTTATAGTTCCTAACATTATTGTTATAGAAGATGAATTTATCCCACTCAATTGATGTCTTTCTGCCTGAAACATTCTGTTTTCAGAGAGGATTTCCTTTTTTAACTGTCCGTTTCACAGTTTATAAAAATAATTTTATTTCCGAAATGACTGTGTATCTCGTACACAGTACACAGGCGTAGCGCTCCGCGTTAGTAAGGTGGCCACGGCTGGCTCTCCAGGCCGGCAAATTCCACGCGGTATGAATGATGGAGAAGATTATGTTGCAAACACTCCAAACCAAGACAGCGTGATATTTACTTAAGATATATACGAAATTATATAAGAAATTATACTCGTGATTCCAAGGCGGTTCCCTGCGGACCTGCGAAAGAATTACTCGAAAACAGAACTGAAGAGGACAACTTACCCGCGCTCTCCACTGCCCTCTCGACTCGTACGCTGTCGCAGGCATCTCGGGATGATTCCCTGTTCCCGGATTAATTTCCATTTCTCGCCCCCGCAGGACTGCCTCTCACACGCGACATTAACCTGTCCTCGAGCACGGGTATGGAGGTCTCCCTCACCGCTCTTTAGCCTTTAATGGCTTCTTGTGGCCCCGCTTCTTGTCTGCCTCGCACCGAAATGCTAAACGCACAAGAGCTCTTTCCTGCCGTCGGTCTCTGAATCGCGAGACGTCTATTCTCCTCGGGCTCCGAAATGCAAGAGCTTCTTTCTCTTTGGGCTCCGAAAAGAAAACGAGAGACGTATTCTTCTCCAATCCTGACACCGGCCGCGGCCCTCCCGAAACGGAGTATCGGGCAAGACTCTTTCTTCGAACCCATGTCCGCTCAGTATGGCTCGCGACTCGCGGGATATGTTGTCGAGGAAACAGGACTAACGTGTTCTTCTGTTTACTCTTTGAGATTTAATGGCCAGTAATTTTGGACTCTGTCCTTAATGTAACGCATTTCCTACATACATATGCATCAGCGACTGAGTAGGGCATATTATAGGAGACCAGTGAGACCACGCAAGCACCGTAGAGAAGCATTCCAAATTTAATTATTATTTTCAAACCCTCGGAGTACAAAAAAGAACGTTTAGAGAATTATTTTATGCTATAGATGGCCATGTATATCATGCTCTAATTTATTTACAAATGACGATCGTAAAGATCCTCTATACTTCCGATAATTGTTCTCTTTTTAACTATACTTTTCGGAAATATATAGAAGAGTTATATAAAAATAAAAGAAACTGCGGTCGGAGTAGACATTAACATTATATCGTTGGTCAAATATTATAGTACCGAGGATATTGCATAGACCGATGTCATCGGAACCACGATCTCTATAAGTCTGGAGTCAGCAGCAATAACTCGGTCTGCAGCATTAAAATCTCGCGACAGGGTGAGCTGCAGTCCATGGTCTGTCATCCATTCAGTCACCCGTCTCATAACCTGATTTAGCTTCAACTGAATCATGTGATAGTAGTACACGACTATCACGGTTGCTACATGGTCAACAGCGATAATGAGGCGCATATCTAAAGCATGTCCACTTTTAGTACCGTACGTTCTATAAGTGGGCCCAGGATAAAACCCGGGTTTCCGTTTCTTTTCGCATAATGTCTCGTACGTCAGTCCTCGATCCCGTAGATAGTCGTCTCGTGTGATACACACAAGGTAAGAGTCAGCCTTAAAAGTAGTCTACACCGCTCCCAGTATCCATTTCGGGAAGTTGAGCGCGTTTTAGATGTTCAGGGTCACCACAGAACAAGAGATCTGGTAGCATCGCAGTCTCTGTTCGTCGAATGAAAAATTATCAGCACGTTACCTACAGCCTAGACTGTCGACTTACTTTCCTGAATCTGTGTTGATCTTCGGATAGTCTCCGTCATTTTTAATTGCCTGTATCAGTCTTATTCTTAAAAGGAGCTCCAACAGCTTTCCCTTGGTTAGGTATTCCCTCGGGACCTGGAGTGTTGTTACACGTCAACGCATTCGTGGTTCTATGGAGTTCTTCCTACATGAAGAGAGGGATATCTGTCGTTTCGATGGTCGGATAAAGTTCATTGAGTATCCACTCCATTGGTTCCACGTAGCGAAAAAACAGCGGTCCTCGGTCCCCCAATGCGCGGGTCACAATTTTGTAACCATTTTCTATAGCTCCTAGACCATCTCGTCAGTGCGTTCTGTCCGACATCGTTTCTTATTATCCTTTGTTATATCACATTTCGTGCTCAATATGTCTCTTGTCTGTTATATATGTCACGTTTCTTGGACATGGTAGCATCTTATATACGTTGAAGAAAATCAGTCGTCATCGTCTTGAACGCCTCCACCCTGTCAGAACTCTCAAGATACCTCTAGTAACGGAGTTTCTGCATTTTGGAACTGCCTTTTGAGTTCGTCCGTGTCTTGGCGCTTTGATTTCTACCCGGCAGGTTTTATCTTCTAGGTCTATCTCGGACTCCCTTCTGCTTCGCTGCGTCCGTCAATTCAAAGGCAGTATATTAATGAATACTGGCCGAATATCGCTCGATCACCTAGCACGCACGCCCTCACCCCAGTCAGAATTCTGTCCGCGGCCAAAGTCACATCTGGTATCGAATTAATATAACCAGGTTGTCTACACGTTCGTGTCGACGCTTCGGTAAGCACTGCCAGGTCTAACCTTGCAGCCATCTCCAGCAGTAATCGTTGTCGTCTGTTGGTTGTTGGTATTCCTCACTCAATCGCTCGCGCGTTAAAGTTGTCCACCACAATCACATCACCGGGAATTTCCCGTACCACGTCCTCGGGTTTTACGAGTTTAGTCACATACTCAAAACCACTGTAACTGCGGCTCAGATAAACGCTGACTTATCTAACACAAGCGACCCTTGCCCAGACACAATCCTCCTCAGTTCCGCTGCGTACGATGATCGACGCGCCCTTTGCATGTAAGTAGACTGCATATTTGCCCGCGGTGCTCGCGAACCAAGTCGACGAATGTCTGTCTTTGGATTGCTCACTAATAATGAGCACAACAATGTCCAGTTCCACCGCAATCTGACGAAGTCGTATGTCCACTACATTCACTCAGTTATGCTTTGTTGCACATAAACATGTCCGGCCGCACGTAGCTTTCGCTTTATCGGCCGGTTGTGTTCCAGAGCATTGCATTATTGCTGATCTTTTCTTATTGGTATTGATCTGTACATCATTGCGACTTTTGTGGACCTATAGTTTATAGCGGGTTCCAAACCACTTATATTGCACCATTTCTTGCCAGACTAAAGTTGTGACCAGTGTAAAAGCTGGTTTTTCTTATTGCTAATTGTATATTGGACTTTGCAGACCAGTCTATAGTGCTGGTTTGCTGGTATAGTTTAGGAGAAAAAATTTATATATTAATTGCCTTTATAATTTGATTGCCATTTATTTATTTACAGATTTGTGAACCGGTGTATGGCGCCGGTCCACTTGTTAGTGTATCATTTACTTTAAACATCTTTTGTGTGTATATAATCCTTTTGTATAATTTTCTTTATTACCGACTTCGAACTGCCAGTTCGCTACCTACCTAATCCTTGATTAGGTACGTTCCTCTATCGTATCTGCTTCAAGCAGATACTCTATCACTTCAAGAGACTCCTTTGCCTGTAGGATCTCTTTAACTAAATTTTCACGTGCCTTATAGTGTACTTGGCTCAATAGAACTCTGACCTCAATAGAGATATTATTTTCTCGCTGGAATCATAATTTCTTCATATTTAGGACAGTCGGTCAGATCATGCTCTGGTGTATCCACCTCTCCACATGTGCATGTATTGCTCTCTCTCACTTGAAAGCGAGAGAGATGTGATCGGAAGTCCCTAGTCCAGTGAGGAACTGGATTAACCATAGCGACGGCCCGATCCAGTCTACGTTAATCCTATCTCTGACACTAGATCGGTAAGAATATGTTATCCTACCATTTGTCGAGTTATTCCAGATTTCCTGCCAATCGTCGAGATATTTTTCAGATATCTCTCTCGCGGCACGACGTTGGTCCTCAGGTGACGTTGCATTTCTACGGTTAGCATGCAGTTCCGCTCTACGCCTGCATTCTACCACGATGGGGAGTTTTCCCGCTATCACTCCTAGGGCGTCTGTTGAAGTGGTTCTGTATGCACCGGTGACTTTAATGAACGAGTGTCTTTGAGTACTTGCCATCTTGCGTTGTTGTTCAACACACGTCAAATCGTGCCGTCCTGCCGATGCGTAAGTAGCGACAGGTGTGAACAGTCCACTATAGATAGTGCTAAGCGCCTTGAACTTAAGGCCTCATTCCCATCTTGCCAGGCGTCTAATCCTATTAAATAAGTCCACACATTTGGATTGTACCGCTTTCAAATGGCAACTGATTTTAAGATGTTCGCCGAAGTGGATTCCAAGGTATCCTATGCTTTCTAATCTCTTCACTCTCGAATAGCCAACCGTAATTCGGGGAAGGGGGTCACCTTCGGGTGAAGGTGACCTCAAAATCAACATTCCATACTTTTGTGAGGCCAGCCTCATTTTATTGAGGCGACACCAGGATTCGATTTCTTCAATGTAACTCTGGCCATTTCTTTCGATCTCTCTACACGAGTCTCCCTCCACTAGGAGTGCAATGTCGTCTGCATACGCAATGACTTCGCACCTTAATCTTGAGAGCTGCCAAAAAAGGGGATCGAGAACTAGGTTCCACAGAGTTAGGCCCAGTACGGGTCCCTGCGAGCATTCCTTACTAACCCCAAGTGGTTCTTCCTCAAAGCCATCTCGCATGAGGACTCGACGGCCCTTCAGGTAATCTTTTATTCGTTTGTAGAGATTCCTGGGGCACGCTTTGCTTTTCAATGCTGTTAGTACAACGGGCCAGCAGAGATTGTCGAAGGCGTCCGAAATGTCCAGGAAAATTGCTATAACATATTTTTTGCTCGATTTACACACAGACTTACGCAACTGAACAATGGCGTCCTCAGTGGATCGCCCTCTCCTAAAGCCGTACTGGAGATAACCTCGTTTCAATGATCCTATTTAACTTGTTCAGGATCAGAGCCTCAAGTCTTTTGCCGAGCAGTGGCAAAAGGCAAATGGGCTTGTAAGACGCAGGGTCTTCAGGTTCCTTGTCCTCTCCCTTTCAGATTGTGACAACTTGACCAACCTTCCACTCATTAGGGAAGACCGAAAATCTCAATTACGAGTTATAGATGTTGATCAGGTCCTGCCTGAAGTTCGGCAGTACTGTTCGAATGATGGCCAAGTCGAAGCTGTCTAGGCCTGGGGCCTTACCCAGCTTCATCTTGGCCACGATCTGATCCAACTCGGTAAGATTGAATTCGACCTCGTCTCCCCTCGAGGGGACAGCGTTAGCCAAGTACCTCATATGTTTTTGCTTTTGCGTTTCATTATATTTTCTGGAGTGAACAGGGTGTTTAACACTGCCGTAGCGGTGCTCATCCCGTCCGTCGTATAGGTGTTGTTATCCAGATGGATGTTGCAAGCAACTTCCTTAATGGACAGCTTACTCACTTGAAGTCGGTAAGCTACACCCCAAGGGTTCTGATTACCCTTCACAGTGACAAACTCTTGCCATTTAATTTCTTTAGTATGCCTGAGTCTACGGACATCCTTTTTCGCCGCTTTGTATTCTTTCTTGAAGTGTTTCCGTCCGACAGGATCTCGCTCTTTCTGGAATACTCGACGGGCTTGAGTTGTAGCCCTTTTCTGCCTATCTAAGTCAGGGTTCCACCAGGGAACCCTCCTAACAGCTACCCTACTCCTCGGTATGGCAACATTGCACGCTTTCCTCAAAGTGGCTGTCAGTGAGCGAACTCTCTCAATTGTCTCCATTTCGGAGCCGGGCATTTCTTTAGGGACCTCGTCCCATTCATCCTCGAGTATAGCGCAGAAAGTATCCCAGTTCGTTTTCTGTGTGGAGTATCGCTCTAGCTTGTTTCCCTGGTTGGCAGCACCTGAACTTGCAGGTGTGCTTGCTCCATTAAGGTGTAACATGAGCGTTCTATGATCACTCGAGGTGCAGTCCTCTCTAATGACCCACCCTGTGGTGAGTGTCTCGAGATTTGTGGTGACAAGAGTTACGTCCACATTTCCTTAGGTAGCTATACTACCTGGTACATTGGCGATCCGGAGATTCCACTGCGCTGTAAAATTTTCCAATTCTTCTCCTTTGCGGTCGGTGCGATCAGACCCCCACAGGGGGGATCTGGCATTTGAATCGACACCTATTAGCACCATCCTCCCTCAAAGTACGTGCAACACCTTACTTAAGTGTGTAAGGTGTACCCCTATATCGTGGCTCAGCTGGAAGTATCCACTAAAAACATACATCGTTAAAGAATGCAGCCTAACATCCGCTATAACGAAGTGTGTGTTTTTTAGGTGCGTTAATTTAAGCACGGTCATCTCAAGGTTGAGGACTGTTATTGCTGCCCAGAGGATTTGCCCTTCCACATATACTTAATAAAGTTTATATTTATACATTATGCTTAATAAATTATACATATAAATTAATAATTATGCTTAATAGAACGATATTCAATTATACTTGACATCAAAAAAAGTTTTATTTAAAAAACTTTTATTATACTAAAATTATTAAGCAGTGAATTTTTTTTACTCCGTCTTCAATATTTTTCTGGTTATTTAGTTTTGTCCACCCGATGGACACACACTCGATTTGCATAATTTCAGGCATTAAATAACTAAAGTAAATCAATTCTACTATTATCACGTGGCGCAGTTGAGTTTGGAGCATACCTCGAAAAAACCTAGAAAATTTTATATAATATAATCAAACACCAATGAAGATAGTCTTTTATACAAGAATTTTTTTTATGGGCGCATACATCATTAAAAAGTGTAGTTTGGCGTGTAGAATGACGCTAATATTAAAATTACATGGATAAATATCAGTTGTAAATTAAGTTTTGAGAGTAGTCGGGCACGTTACTTGGTGTTGTTATATATTTGGATAGCGAAAAGATTAAGTTTTCCATCTAACCGGATGCATAAATTACCAGTAATAAAAATATATGCTAATTGAATTCTAATATCAAAAATTCTAAAAAAGGAACTGATAAATAGCAGATTAATAAAATTACATATTCTAAATTTATTAATAAAAAGTAACGCAAAATCAATTATGAAATTTATTTAAAAATAAACACTGCTCTTAAAATATATTACACAGATATAGTTAAATTATTATCTTAAAATTATAGCTAGAAGCGGGAAAGTAGTTAACACACGAATCATCAGATTCAAAGCTGGTTTATTTTTATTTATAACATAACGGCTCACTTTTCTATATATATAATGGCTCGCTGATCCAGATCGGCCCGTCACAGACCACGCTTTTGCCTGAGTTCGCTTTCCACTCGCATTCGGTCGGCTGCTGCGTGGCCCCACAGCAATGAGATGTCTCTCTTGTCTTCTTCGATTTCGTAACTGCAGGATCGGTCGTTGATGTTTATACTAGCTTGCCGTCTGCCCTGATTGACGAATATTCCAAGACTAGATCCGCGCGTCGTCTTTGTGAGTCGGGAAACCAAAGCGGAATCCACACGCGCACGTACGAGAGAGAGAGCGGCCTCCTTACTTTCAACGCCGAGGCCCTATGAAATTAGATTAAGAGTCGGAATGGAAGAGCGCGGAGACGAAAGAAGTCTAATGCGTAGCTCGCGCGGGAAATTGGAAGGATGAACATGGGGCTAGAGATTTACGCGGCAAAGGAAGGAAAGAAAATTATAACAGATATAGAACAAAGATATACAACGAAAACTAAAAAAATTTTCAGTAAACTTATTTTTAAAAATGTATTTGAAAAGCAATTCCTGTAATATTAATAAATAAATGAAATCCAGAAAGGGGTTTATTTTTAATAATATTCTTAGAAAAGTAAATTATAGAGATACAATTTATTGGCTTTTACGTAGCTTGTTCTGCACACTGTTAATTCTGCTGGTTAATAAATTTGTTCTGTGTCCGAGTAACGCAGGACGACCCCGAAGAATCACAGAATTATATAATCCTCACTGATATTAAAACATATTAGATAAATAGATATTTATAAATAATCGATACTACAAAGAAAAGATAAAACAAGGGATTATTACTCCACAGAAAAAATAGTATTTATTATTTACTAATTTACATTCGATTTAATTCTTTAATTAAAATTAAATAATGAAATTGTTATTACATAAATAATTAAGAAAGATTATAATTATAAATTTTCTCCTCATTATATATATTATTTGTTCTTCTCGTTCATCTTTTTAGTCATTCATCTAACCTTTCTCTCCCACTCTCTCTCTACTCTCTAATAACTTTTATCTCTTTCTACTACTTCTAATCTCATTCTAATTCCATACACTCTTAATTAGCAATAGAGTTTCTTCTTAATTATTACGATACGAAAATGAATGAACACTCCCACAAAGCAGTGAACCATCGGTCGTGTCGATGTCCAAGGCGCGAGAAAGCTGGCGAAGCGCGCGTCTTCATCGCGGTGCTCCTTCATAAATTACCGCGCCTAATCCCTACCAATTATACTAGGGACAGCGAGACTCCATCTTGCAGCCCTTTTCAGAGTTCTGGGAAGCAGTCGAGGGAATACACCAAGGAATTCGTTTTTTAGTGGATATGCCATTCTGCATTTATAAACGATTCGCCTCTTGTATAAAAAAAAATTACTATTTTTAACTACGCAACCGCGGATTCATGGCGACCCTATGTTTCGGTCAAAATTTAGACAACATAGCAACTCATTAGTTAATTGCAAGAATAACGTATATAGAATTTAAAATTATTAAATTTTTAGCTCTAAAAATTCATATAGTAATATGTTGACATCTGGAAACAGTTTTCATCTTGTTAAGATGTCAAGTTTTGAGCCAAGTAAGTGTAATTTGTGAGAATTGTTAATTTACGTCTTTCATTTCAAGCAATTTGCAGGTGAAGCACATCGGCTATTCATAGAAGCGTATGATGATGTTAATTTAAATTAGAGAAGTTGTCGGAAGTGGTTCCAAAAATTTAAAAGTGGTGATTTTTACGTGGAGGACAAAACGCGCAATGGAAGGCCCAAAGTGTATGGTGTCACAGAATTGGAAGCTTTACTGGAAGAAGAACCATGCCAAATGCAAGAAAAACTTGCACAAGAGTTAGGAGTGACTCAGCAAGCTATTTCGCAACCTCTCAGAACCCTGGGTATGGTCCAAAAACAAGGAAATTGGTTTCCTTACGAACTGAAGCTAAGGAACGTCGAGCATCGCTTATTCGCTTCTGGGCAATTGCTCAAAAGGCAACATCGCAAAGAATTTCTATATCGAATCGTAACGGATGACAAAAAGTGGTAGGAAGTCATGGGGTAAGCCGGGGCATACCTCTAATTCGATGTCCAAGCCAAATATTCATGGCAAGAGGTTAATGCTGTGCATTTGGTGGGATCAGCTTGGAGTAATTTATTACGAACTACTCCAACACAATCAAGCCATCACCGGGGAACCTTATCAGCAACAGTTGATGGAATTGAGCCGAGGATTGAAAATTAAACGTTCACAATATGCTAAAAGGCACGATAAACCCGCGCCGACTTGTCCATGAGAAACAAAGATGACGCGTGCACCATCCCACGACGACAAAAACGTCAAAGCATTCGCGCGCGCCGCCACGATCCACGCACAGCCGTCTGCGGAGAGACAGTGAGGTTATGTGACCGAATCGAGGCCATCGCACGGCCTGGAGTCCCGGAAAATACTTGCGCGCGACAACGTGAGTAATTGTTATGCAACATGAATCGTGCAATTACAGAGGAGGTGAATGTGCCGTGTTTCCGAAAGTACCCCAATTTTTGAGACATTATATAGTAAGTGAAGAAGAAAAACAGTTAAGTTTAAGTTTAAGTTTAAGTTAAAACTAAATAAGTTTAAACAAAGACAATGAATCTCAGAGGCAACTATAAAGAAAAATAGTCAATCTAAAACAATTGTAGTAAATAATAGTAACAGCGTTGCAAATTTAGATAATGGATAAGAAAAGGGAGAGAAAACTCTAAAAATAAAATATTAGCTGAAAAAATTTTGTTGCACTACGTCTTCAATTAGGTAAGGGTGGTGGGGACAATCAAACTACACTTTACTTACAAAAAAATAATTTTTCAGATAATATTTTATTTTCAGATTAGTTTACGGGGGTGATTGCAAATTAGGACAGTCTTACTGTCATTATAATTTTCAATTTAATTTTTAATTTTTAATTTTTGTTTTTATTATTTTTGTGTACTGATATATTAATATTAATGTAGATGTGTATTGATGTTGTTACGTATTGTTTGCGATTGATTTGATTGGACTGTAAGACCCATGAAAAAAATTAATTAGTATATAAGCACTCGACAAAAGGACAATTAAATTATTTTAAATATAGGGTCTATTTAACTTAAATTAAGGGGGTCTGTAATGATTTATTTTAGATATGGTAGTATTATTAAAGATTATTGTTCAAAATGGATAAAAATGAATTTAAAAGTTGTAATTCTTAAAGAAAAACTTACATTCCTCATTAGATGCAAGAAATCAAATATATTTCTGGTACACATGAATAATAGATTTCATGATGAATATTTTTTGCAAGTTTATAATAATAGTGTTTGTTATCATCTAAGGAAAAATATTTTCTTTTTGAAAAATCAGCTACTTAATTTGGAAATTAGATATTTACATATTCAGATTCATTCCTTAAATAAATATTTATGATGAATAGTATTTATATCAAACTATAGAAAGAAATTATTTACATGAATTATTCCTTTGTCAGAACAACCATTTTATTGAAATAGACTTTAATAATAGAAAAATATTAAACAGGAAATTTGAATGTTTAAGAAATAAAAAACAATTTCAAAGCTATCAGATTAATAATGCAAATAATAAAAATTTCGTTTAGGAATCTAACTGGCAAAGAAATACTAAAGTATGAATGTAAGATGAAGTAGTAATCATCATGCCTAAAGGTGCCAAACATGGAATATTATATTCTAAAAATATTCTCCCGATCAAAGAAATGATCGCGGAGATTCAAAGTTATCTTTTTGGTTTAAATGATGAAGTGAAAAAGGCATATAGGCCATCTTCGGTTAATGTCATTAGTAATTTTAAAGGAGAAAATAAATTTTATAATTTTTTAAAGAGTGATTATGTTGTAGGGACTGTACACTAAAGTATGATATAGCGACGACGCGCATGCGCCGGATATGCCGGCGCAAATAATAGCGAGTACGTACAAGCGGCGCCCCCCCCGACGGCGTGGTGGGGGCCACGAGGCCGCACCTGGCGAAAGCCGCACGTGGTAGCCGCGACCACCTGCGCTACCTCGTGTAGTAGGGACAAGTGACGAAATTCTGCTTGAGCGGCATCAGTTACACAACGCGAGTTGAGCATATCACTGACGAAGTAGAGTAACGTATTTTCTCAGCGAAGAGACGTGCACACTTCCGCAGGTAGGGTAGCGGCTCCATCCCGGCAAGGCATTGCGGGTATCTGCGCATACCCTGCGACACTGTAAACCGGGCTCTATGAGCACCTGAGAAAGTAGTAAAAAACGGCAGACCGCCGAAAGAGTTGGCCCGACTGGATCGAGCGAGGGTGGCAACGGAAGCAAAATGCGAAGAGGCACCGTTTACACCACGGTGTAAACGGTGTACTAAAATCCTCCCACCATAGCGATGATACACTTACCAAGAAAAGATACCGCGAATCAAAGTCTCGAGCAGTCGGAAATCCGAGAGCTATTAGATCTTTGTAGGCAAATGCATAAGCGGTTTGACGAGATGGAAGTCGACAATGCCGCGCTACATGAGAGGGTGTCCACGATTAATGAGCGCATGCAAAGAATGACCGCGAATAACTCGGCTCAGCCAAACGGTCAAACGGAATCTAGACGCGACGGTACTCAGGGCGAGGCCAGTACGCAAGCCCATGATGAAGTTAACCCCCCCGCAATCGCGAACATAGTCCAACCTAGCACGCGGCCGCGGGATTTCCGTTTTCCGCGGTTCAGGACGACCGACTGCGAGGGTTCGTACCAGTCCATTAGAGAATGTTGCAGATTTTCCGCATCCCCGATGATGCCGAGAAAGTCGATTCACTCATAATGCACATCGCGCGATGGCTCACGCAGACAAAGGATTCGTGACGTATACGTATAAGGACGATTCGAAAAGCGCACGCGACACCGACGAGCAAACTCGAAGGCGCGTACGAGAAAATTGAGAGGCTCACGCGTGAACTACGCCTCAGGGACGTCGAAGCTACAAGATCACCGCGAGATCGAGCAATCAGTCCAAGACCACAGCGGAGGTCGAGTATTAGTCGAAGCAATAGCACGAGCAGTCACAAGCCGGGTGAGCAGCGGCGCACGCGTGAAAGCGCAGCTTCGCCCGCACGCGAGCTACCGCAAGCGCGCAGCTCAGCTAAATCTGCGAAGAAGGGCAAAAAAGCCCCGCGGATACGCGACGGGCTATGTAACGCGCACCATGAGTATGGTTCCCAAACCCGCACGTGCGACCCGCAGTGTAAAAGACACGCGGATTTCTCCGCGTAAGACAGTGAGTCGGGAAACGAATAGGTAGCGCTGGGCAAGAGACGCCCCCGTTTCATTATATTCAACCAACGGGTCCCCCCCTTAGCCAGCGTGCGCGCAGGCTAGCACCGGAGAAATTGCGAGCCGCGAAAAGCCAGTTCGACGAGATGCTAGATAAGGGTATAATCAGTCCGTCGAAGAGTCCATGGGCCAGTCATATTCACCTAGTTCCCAAAAAGGACAAAGAATGGATGATTTGTGGCGATTACAGACGCCTAAATAGCGTGACCATGGCCGACAAATACCCCATTCCGCACATTCAGGAATTTCCGAATTTTGTAGCCGGGAAAAAGATTTTTATTAAGCTCGACCTGCACGCGGCGTAACACCAGATTCCCCTCGCGAGGGAGGACCGCGAGAAGACGGCTGTTATCACACCGTTCGGCCTTTTCGAGAATAACGTATTGACGTTCGGGCTGAGGAACGCGGGCGAGACCTTTCAGCGCTATATCAACAGCGCGCTAGGAGGCCTGAAGTGCACGTTTGTCTTCTTGGACGACATACTCATTGCGTCCGACAACAAGAAGGAGCACAAGCGTGACATCGAGAAAGTTCTAACGAAACTGGAAAAGTACGCGCTACGATTAAACGTTGACAAATGCCGGTTCGGGCAAGTCGACGTAGAATTCCTCGGGCACACCGTCAACGAGCACGGTTTTAAACCAACGCTGGAGAAGTTGGAAGCAGTGGGGAATTACCCCAAACCAAAAACGATTCAATACCTACGTGGGTTCCTGGGTCCAATTAACTTTTACAGAGGGTGTATACCGAACGCGGCTGAACTGCAAGAACCACTCAGCAAGTTCTTGATAGGAGCGAAAAAAAAGATAGTCGCGTCATACAATGGTCACCCGCGGCGGACGAAGCATTCGAGAAATGTAAACAGTCGGTATTAGACATAGCGAAGATTGAATTCCCGGACTAAAACGCGGAGATACGCCTGATCACCGACGCATCCAACGTCGCAATGGACGCCGCGCTCGAGCAGAACCGCGACGGCGAATGGCGACCGATAGCCTTCTACTCTAAGAAGTTTAATAATGCGCAGAAAAAGTATTAATGTGAACGATCAACCATGCGCATTAATGTGAACGGACACGAGACCGTATCGATAGAACGCGTGAAACCAGCACTATATCTCAATGAAGAGATAGACTGCGAAAGGGATGACGACGGAGCCCGCATGACCGACACAGAGCGAGCCATGCGATTCGACGCGAAAACGCGAGTAAGAGCGAACTAGCAATCACATCGTGATCGAACACGAGTCAGGCGAAATACGCAACGACGGCGAAGACGTTGACCGGGTAGTAAGACCGCGGACCATCCGCAGCAACCCCAAGTGGGTAGTTCTGTGGGCAGCGCAAACTCCACTGCGAGATCCAATGGTCCGGGAAAGTACGTTATTCCCCAGCGACGCGACGGCGAGAGACGGGTTAAGCATCGCCCGAATATTTTGCGAAGAAACCCTCGTTCCATCCACGGCAACTCGCGTGAATCGAAGAACTGGCGGAAAAGTGCGACTCACAATCACCACCAAAAAGGCGTTCGTTTTGCAGGTGAAGGAGCCCACAGATATGCCGCTATGGTATGTTTCCGAGCAGCTCAAAAGTGTTGAAAGACTGATTGAAGGCCTACCCCGCGGGCAGCTCCGCCTAAGCGGTGAGTTAGCCATGATCGAACTCGAAAACTATAAGAAACAATTCATACAAAAGTACGAAAACAAGGCGCGTCATATACGGAAGGGAATGTTGCGGGCGCTATCCAAAGAAAGGTTCAACCGCGATTACGCCCACCCGCGACTGGTGAACTGCACCAAAGTGTACGTACGGCCAATCGTTCACGATGTAAAATCGAGTCAGACGTTGATAAAGTTCAATTTCGATAATTGCGCGTACCTGGACAAAGACTCACACATTAGCCAGGTTTTCGCAGCGGTTTATTCTGGAGAGAATATTCTCCAAGCATTTAGTTTCGCGTATTCCGAGACACAGACCATGTCACTAGATAACGGATACGCGTTACCAGTCCTAAAAGAGTCGCGGACGCTAAGATCGCTGCGCATCGACAACAACCTGTACGCGGAAGAATCGATTCTCGCTATCATCACGAGCTCCACAGCATTAGAGGAGATCAGCATGTGTATGAATTACTTCTCCAACACGGACATCTTGCTCGTGGACCTGAGCGTAGGGGGGATTCAGAAGGTGAGCATCATCAACAAGCTGTGGAAAAAGAAGACGCGACCAATTAGCGAACGATTCATAGCGAATATGGCGCGGTTTAACCGGAGTTTCTATGCTCACCTAGTTAACTGTAAGGTCAATATATCCGCACACCTGACACGGCGAATCAACCACGAAGGCGCGAAGATCGAACTGGCAGAAAACAGTGTAACCGTCCAGCGAGCGTACGCATAGTATAGTTGTTAAGCGAGCAAAGGGAATGTAATATAGGCAAATAGTGAAAAAAAAAATACCAGCGCATGTATGCGATTCATAGTTTTAAGACATAGAATATCAGCAATGTAAACCAATGAACACTAGCGCATAACAAGTACAATCATGTACTTATCTAAGCTTGTAGCGAGCGATAAAGAGAGGAAAACTCCCATCGTTTTTTTTTTAAGTACAAGTAGTATGTCGACTTTTCACGCATAGAAAAGTCGCAAAAATGGAGGGGAATGATGTAGGGACTGTACACTAAAGTAAGATATAGCGACGACGCGCATGCGCCGGATACGCCGGTGCAAACAATAGCGAGTAAGTACGAGCGGTGGTCGCGCCGACGGCGTGGTGGGGACCACGAGCATCGAGGCGCGCGGCAGCGGTAGCACGCAACCACTCTCCTCGGATCAAGCCTCGGCGTAGGTTACTACTACCGGGACAGTACTGTTATATCGATATAATAAAGCACTAGTTCTTCATTACGAGTCTGAAATTATTCATCCTTTCCACAACATCGATACGTAGGCGACGGTACTAAGATTGGCACAAATCCTACAATGTACATGAATTAATTACGGCGAAGAATTTTTTGAGAAATAACCCTAATATAATCTTTCAAAAGGCTGACAAACATAATGTGACTGTAGTTTCCAATAAAATTGATTACATAAATAGTATAAATAATATATTAAATGATGATAGTACTTATTTGAAAATTGGTAATCCACATATCATTAAGCTGCAAAATAATTTGAACGAATTATTAAATAATTTGAAAAGAAATGAATATATAAATAGTATTACATATAAATATTTAAAATATGAAAATGGTACTGTAGCAACTGTTATGGGCTTCCCAAGTTGGATAAAGAAAAAATGACATTTAGAATAATAAAATCACCTCTAAATGTACTAACTTGTAATATTGCCCGATTTTTATCTAATATATTAGATAAGATATTTAGAAAAACTAGTTCTTATATTAAAGATAGTTCGTGTTTTTACAATAAAATGAAAGATATTATTGGATGATTTCATTGGATGATTATATTAAGAGATATGTTGATGATATCTTTACAATTGTTCCAGAAGTTTATGTGGATGAAATGGTGGATGTTTTTAATTCTGTACATAACAGAATTAAATTTACAAAGGAGATTGAAGTTAATAATCAGTTGAGTTTTCTGCACATTAATTTCATTAGATGTAGTAATAATAAAGTGATGCTTAATTGGTACAGAAAATCTACTTGGTCAGGTAGGTTTTCAGATTTCAATTCACATCAATTCGGAAACAAAATTGGTTTGATTGTCTGAAGGTGTCATTCACAGAGCAACAAAAGTGTCAGATAAAAATTTTAGACAAAATAATTTACTAATAGTAAAAGAAACTTTCATTAATAATGAATATGCAATTATTAATAAATTAATTATTAAGAGACTGTTTGACATTTATAAGAATGTCTATTAGATAATAACACAATGCACGAGTTGACGTTAACAGAGGCAAAATTATTGTCTCACCATATGTTAGAGGATTATCTGAAAGAATTAAAAGAAATTTTCGTGAATATAAAATTCTAAGTTTCTGTAAAAATAGTAAGAATTTAAGTAAGTTATTTAAGAATTGCAAGGATAAGGATGATTTATGTTTAAAATCTGAAGTAATTAATAATGAGAATTTATGAACATAAATATTGTTTACGTAGTTCAAATACTAATTTGGTTTAAAGGAGCATTGTTTAAAGTTTTTGCTTTCTTTTGATTTTGTGAATGTTGATATTTTAGAGCATGATATTAATCATAAGTATAAAAGGGAGAGTTTTTAAAGCATTCACATTCACATCACACCAAGAATCAAAATAATGTGAATTTAATCTTAGAGTCTAGTAAATTAGATAACATTTATCATTCCTTATTAAATTAATGAGTTTTGAACATTCTGTGTAGAGGGGGATTTTATATTTAATTTGCTAAATTTGATAGTGGGGATAATGTATATATAGATTAGAATATAAGGTTTAGTTTAATCTCTGATTGGAAGTGGTTTCGAGCTCGAAACGTTTAGCGACATCTTCAATTAGATAAGGGTGGTAGGCACAGTCCGATTGCACTTTACTAACATGAATTTTTTTTTAGCTAATATTTTTATTTTCATATTAGTCTACGGGGGTCATTTTATATAAGGACAGTCTGACTATCATTATAATTTTTGATTTTAATTTTTAATTTTTATTATTTTTGCATATTGATGTATTAATATTATTATAAATATAGATTGATATTAGCGCGTATTATTTTCGATGGATGTAATTGGACTGTAAGACCAATGAAAATATTTATTAATTTATTTATGTTCAACTATTGTAAAACGTGCACATATTATAAATCAATACTGCAACTGTAATTTTTAAAATTTAATTTCAGGTCGAATAGATAATTAATGTCGATAAATAGAGTTGATGATATTACGATCGTCTTTTTCCTCTCCTACCAGTGTTGCTCGACTTATAGCTTGCTGAGGATGTCTGCTGCATACGGTTCGCCTCCTGTATTAATAAATAGCACATTCTTTGTATCAGATCCATAAATAAATAATTGAAAAATAGCCTTACCGATATTTATTTAATTAAATAGTTCCTTTCTCGACCTTACGAGCCTTGAAACGGTTTCAATTGGGACCAAGATTAAATGTGCGTCCGAACGCTTAAGGCGGTCAGACCACGAGCAAACCAGGTAAAATGAACCTTTATATAGACTCACACTCCGATCCTGGTAGGTGAATTTTAATAAAGGTAAATTTACTATAGAATCATAACATCGAATCAATTACGTATTGCAAGTATCGGCAACCCAAGCCTATTCCTGCTATTGCGCGAAAGTGTAGACAAAATGAGGGCTGATAAAGTAATTCGACACTTTGACCACTAATTACGCCAGGACATTACAGAATCTACTGAGAATACTAAAATTGATCTAACAAAGTAATGGTAATATTATGAAAATATAGTTGCGGATCTGAGAAATGATCATTTTATCAAATGTCAACGTGATTGGCTCTTAAGCAAAGATCATAGTGATCTCAATTCATCATGTAGATAATAATTAAAAACAGAGATTTAAGAAAAATAATTTAAATTTATCTTGTGACAAGAAAATATTTTATAAAAAACAATAGAACGAAATATACGTTCAAAATTGACGTTTTTTTAAAAATCTTCATGACAATAAATATGAGAGAAGTCCTCAGCAGCAAACATTACTGACGTAATCTTCTTTATTTCGTAGCTCAATTGGACTTTTAAAACGAATTCACCATTTAACGCCCAACTTGACTATTTTTCGACAATATTTTCAGTGGTGTGTAACACTAACTTAAAATGGTTCAAGAAATTCTTGAGATAAAACCCGGGCAACGTTACATTTAATAGCCGCTAAGAACGTTCAACAATTTTTAATTCAATAAAGATCAACTCTAGAAAAAAAGTTAGAGGACAAAAAGTGCTTAGAATTAACCAAACAATACTTGTGAATTTTTCAGAATTTTCGGAGCGATTTTTGGATTTATCAAATAATGGCCATATCCAAAAATCCAAAAATCGCTCCGAAAAGTCTGAAAAAATTCACACGACTTCTCTGATAAATTCTAATACCTTTATGTTCTATAAATTTTTTTCGTTAGTCGATCCTGATCGAGAAAAAAAATCACGAACCTTTCTTGATATGTTTGGTGGAAAAAGGGTTGTTTGGATGGCCGCCATTTTTAATTTCGGTATTGCAACTGTTTTACATTAAAGTATACATGCCATTGACCAAATATATACGTGTTGGACGTGCGAGCGAACCCTGTTTCCATTCAAAAATTTGGGTTAGACGAATTTTTTTTTCAAAAATTCACGTTTTTTTGCAAAAAATTCTTTATAACTTTTTACTGTTAAATTATTCGACAATTTTAATACCGGATTCTGAAGTACATACAATTTTACGTTAAAAATGTTATTTAAAATATTTCTTGAACCATTTTAAATTAGTGTTACGCATCGCTGAAAATATTGTCGAAAAATGGTCAAGTTGGGCGTTAAAGGGTTAAAAAAATTTTATCGTCTTTCGAGCCCAACAACGTATTTGGCCTGATTCCCTCTACTAAACTGAAGCATATTTCTGTAAGAGTTTTCTGCATTCATGAAACAAGTGGAAATCAGCTGGTGCGAAGTCTGGATTGTAAGGCAGAATTCTTTATTATTGATCCACTATTGTCGATTATGTGGGCTCGCCGGGCTTTCCATATCATTTTCTCACAGTTTCCAATATTTTGAATTAATCCCAAGGCTCTTAAGGAGAGGAAACTGGTTCAAAACGATTGGGGTTTCCGGAGCGATCTATATCTTCATCTTCAAAATCACCACTGGAACGAGTTTAATCGCTCGTGCAACGTCGATTCACCAATACACTCCGCTAATAAGATTTTAAAAACAAACGATAGGTCTTAGCGGCACTTTTCCTCATATTAAAGAAGAGAAGTAGCACTTCCCGCAAATGTCGTACATTTGGTTTGAAAACTTGACTCGATTTTTCTCGATAAAATAAACGACACCGCAAGAAATGGTCAAATATAATGTTGCGCAATTGCTGATAGATACACAACCGACAAATATAACACATGAAGTCTGATATTTCTGCCTGGGATCCCCTGGTGATGCCATATTTTGACAAACGCTGTTAACTTACTTGTACACCCAAAACATTTTTGTTTTGTGTTTCTATGTGATGTTTTCTCGTTGTTATATCACTCTAAGGTGCACCTTAGTTACCGATATAAAAATATTGAAATTTTAATAAGCAAAAATAAACTTATTTTTAGGAAAATTATCTTTTTCATTCGTTTCTAACAAAAATCAACCAATTATTAATAATATATTTATTGAATATGAAAGATTAATAACTAATTAAATGTATTGTTGCACTAATACGGCAATTAGAATGACTTTTCAATTAATGAGTATTTAAAGACATATTAATATCAGTATATTGTATGAAATAATCTGACTTATTAATTGCCGAATGAATTCCGTATGTAATATTTATTAAAATTTTTTAAATCATTTTGTATTTTAATTTGATTTAAAAGTTACAGTTGCCATTCGAAAATACAAAAACTATAGAACATAGTATTATTGAACTTCGTATGATAAAAAATTACATGGTGAAAATTTTAAAAATATCCAAGCAGTTATTTCTGTAGTAGTATTTACACTGTTAGTATTTACACCTACCTGCTGTGAAGCGGATCCGCCAATCAGGATTGTGAAACGAATTTTCTATAATTACCCAAAAAGTATCGATGCCATATGGAAGTGTAATGCAATGTAATAATAGAGGTACGGCTATTTGTGCATTGTGAGAATGCTCTGCTTGTAATAATTCCCATAAACTAAAACAAAAATTGGCTATTTTGAACTATGTAACAGGTAGAAATCTTCATACTATATAACTAATATATAATAAGATTTATAAAATTCGTTTACGCGCAATTTATAATATTTTCATTACGCGCAGTTCTCTGTGTCGCTGTTATTAATGTTATCAATCGAATAGGATCTGTAATGTGTTACACATTTTCGGACATATTTCTTTATTTGAAAATTTTTCATCGATGCAACGACGTTCCCAATTCAAGAATGATTTGATGAATTAAAAAGCACATTTGTGAACACAATTTTTCCCAGAACCCCAGCGGTCTTCCCTTCAGAATTAAGGTAAGCCAGAGTTTGCAGATCCTTGCTTAGCATACATTTATATTGGCTCAATTGAAAGTATGGATCGATCTATATTGCTCCTAGTAAAAGAACCCCTCCTTTCAGGGAAAAATGCATCTATTTGCGAGACTTTCGTCCTTGTAAGCAGCATAATAAGTAAAGCTAACCGGCCGTTTTGGTTAGGAGTTTGTGATAATAACAGAAATTTCTTCATTGATATTCTAGTAAATACATTCTAAACATTCTTTATTCGTAGCAAATCTTAGTGTAAATTGCATGTACCCGAACCTTGGCAGATTTTTTTATTAATGCCATAGTTGATTTGCAATCATACTTCCTATATTTATGGATCACGCTAGTATGAATCTGTGCTATTTGTTGATATTTATTGAAATCTTTCAGTATTTCCTATGTCTTCAAGAAAAAATTTTTATCAATTTTTTCTGAACCGATAAATCCTGACATCGTTATCATTTTTAATATATGCCTAATTGTTGGATTATGCGGGAGATTACAAATAAATGAATAAAGGTTTAAGACAGACTAAGAGATTTATTAATCACGTCTGATCTATACGAAGCTACAATACGAACTGAACTGACCATACTCATGGTACAGCGAGGTGGCACGCAGCCGCCGAGCTGAGCGCGCTTCATCATATATACTTAAACACTCTTATTTTTACAGAGAACGCCTTTATTCCTACAGTAATATTATTAATATATTTTTTAAGGTTAAGATATATTTATTCTTAAGATATAACAAAATTAAGATATACTTCGTTATATATAATTATATAAGCCTAACATGTATCGGCTTCGTGGGAGATCAATGTAAAAATTTATTAAAGTTTAGTAATATCTATGTAAAAAATACTCTTTGTAATAATATTGCTATAGATCAGTTTATTATATATATTGCTATTATAATATTTCTCGAGAAAAAATCACCAAATCTAACTTAGGGGGCCTCTGAAACACCGTCGGTGGCGTCGGTGTATGATGTTAGGCGAGATTGTTCCCTCGTCTTATATTTCTGAATATTTATATATATATATATATATATATAAATTTTTTGGTACGCTGATTATAATTATCGTAATACTTTTAACGGAAATGAAATATTTATGCACAAATCCATAAGAAGTCCATTCAAATAAATGGTTTCCCTATTTCTCACAACACATAAAAGAATTCCAAGTAAATAATTAAATATTTTAAAGGCTACTAGTAGAAAATAACGTATAGAATGAAAAATATTTATGTTGATAAGATTTGCAACTTTTATTTGAAAGTTCCCAGCGTTTTTTTCCATGTTAAGTTTTATTATGAAGACATGGTTATATATCCATTATTCAATATATCGTCCATTGTAAGCTATAACATTTTTCTTATAAGCTATATGTTTTTCTTATATCTATAAGCTTAATCTTGCTGAAGCTTATTTTCTTATATCTATAAGCTCAACCCATTTAGTAGTTTATGAATTCCAGATCAAAAAATTTCTTTTATTTCGAGCCAAGATTGGACGGTAAGATAGATAAGCCAGAATTTCCCACCCACGATCCTCGAAATAATTTCTTTCGAGTCTCGTCTCATATTCTTTCCGGTTTTCCTGTAATGCTCTTTTAAAACGATCAAGATGGTTTGTTCACTAATAAGTAGTTCCTAGTATACCATACCTTTTTGTTCGCACCATCTGCAGAGCATGACCTTCTTAGAGATGAAACTTCTTAAAGATGAATATTTCGTTTCACGTCGATTGCTCGAGTTTAAAGTTATTATAATAAATCTATTTTTTTCACCAGTGACAATTCGATTAAAAATGATTTATTTCTATACGGCTGCAGCAAAATTTCGGACATACATTCGACGTCTCTCGGTTTCAATTCGTACGGCACCCAGTTTCCAACCTTTTGATTGAATCCCGATGATTATTGGTACAGAAATACAGCTTGTTACGTGGCGTCCAATGATGCAGTTATTTTTTCCTGTATTTGTCATGGATCCTTATCCAAAGAATCTAATCTTCTAAACATCGCTTTCCGGAGCGATTCTGGTCTTCAACTTCCAAATCACCCGTCAACCCATCAATATATTCCGCCACATAATTTTACAAATGCAAAGTATCGGCCTCAATTACACTTTTCCACGTATTAAAAAATAGAAGTAGCGATTCTCGCAAATAACGTGTATTTAGTATATAACGTATATAACGTGTATTTCGTATCATAACGTGAATTCATTATCGCAATCTCTTTTAACGAAGCGTGTACACTCTATTTGTGTGAAAGATGGCAATTTATTTTCAATTAATTGTGTAAATATCATGTCCCAATGTTCAACCGTCAGTTTTAGACAGGTGAACACATTTTCAAGGCATAATACAATAGTTTACTTCAATGCTCACCAGTTTCCTTAGAAGATATGGAAGGTGCACACGAGTACTAAAATGAGTAGAAAGTCTTAATAGAGGATTATCGTAGGGACTACATAATGCCTCCCAAGCCGAGAGAAAGTTCTCCTCCATCAAATCAAAACTTTGCAGTTTTGAAGCTGCTTCACCTTCTAATGCATTGAGCAGGTGCTGAAATTTAATAATAGTAGGAATTGCAATATTGTTTAAAACAACGGACTGAAATTTGCTTTTAATGCTTTGCCAATCACGCTGAGTACCATTAAACTTATGTAATTTTAACTTTTCAAAAGAGATCCGCGATGAATTAGTAGTTGCCGTCGTAGCTAAGAATGCGTTCTGAGTTGACGGCTGAATACCTCCGAGGCTTGTAATGCGATTACTTAGCCATGCTTTGGTTAACAAGTATTCAGATAACCCGTTATTCTATAAATCTAATTTGAAATAAGTACGCTCCTTAAGTAACTCCGAGACGTAACTGAGTTGATAGTCACGCTCTCGAAAGTCATTCCAATAAGTGTCTAACACAATGCTCCGCGACCGATAATCCTCTACGGTCCTAGCTGCGGCAGCTTTCTGTTTAGACGTATTGAATTTGAACACCTTCGAACAGCAATATGGGTAAGCTACGTCGACTATAGTTCAATATTCTCACAAGCAAGTAAAATAATTGAATTTAACAGCAGACTAGAAGCACTCTGAAAAATCGCCCACTTCATTGTTTGGAAGTGTGTAAGTAAGTAGGATTTCAACACGCCTGGTGGAAAACTAAGGCATAACAGGCTTATCCGTGGTATTGGAACTTATATTGACATTTCGTGGTCTGCTTCACTAAGGCAAAACTGAATGCCAGTTCCCAGGCATATAAGACTTGCAACTTACTATTATAATTTATGCGGCGCGACCATATATATATATATATATATATATATATATATATCATATAT
Organism: Sycobia sp. Sy_11; assembly: GCA_018907035.1. Lineage (NCBI taxonomy): Eukaryota > Metazoa > Arthropoda > Insecta > Hymenoptera > Epichrysomallidae > Sycobia > Sycobia sp. Sy_11. Next base: position 95,807 of record JACCIC010000303.1, read on the forward strand.
CTGCATACCTTAGAGAAAAGAACGGAACTTTTATGTCTAGAATCGTTGCGGTACCAAAAATCTTTTCGAGGTCCAGCAGTCAGATACTTAATACATAGGCGCCTAATTTATTAGAGAAGGCTAGTATTATATTATCATAAATAGAAAAGTTATATATCCATAAAAATATTAAAAATATATACCCCTGTGTATCCATAAAAATATTTCCGCCCTGTTTTGTCATTTCAATTCAAACAGTTTTTTTTCAAAGATTATATCATATCATATCATATCATACTAATTTATAAAGACAAAGCATGTTTTAGTTCGTACACGATAACCGAAACAACTACTGAACCGATTGTTCTGAAATTTAACATATAGGTTCTATATTATCTTGGGAACGACATAGGCTATGTTTTTATTGAAAATCATTTTATTTTCATCAATAAATTAAGTTAATGGTTTCACCAGAGAATACTAGGTGGCGTCTTGAATCACGAACATCAACTCAATGTAGTCCGCTTAAGGTATTAATATCAGGCCAGCTCAAACGAATGTTCGTATCCAACTGTTGGATTCGTATCGAAAGGAGCTGTGACGTTTAGTCGGTATTACCTTTTTTGTTCTTCAAGTTAATCTGACATTACTCTCATACGTTATGGATATCTTTGGATTTCTGTAAATTTTATTTTCGCATACGTGGGAAATCTCTCTCTTTCTCTCTCTCTCTCTCTCTCTCTCTCTCTCTCTCTCTCTCTGTCCCCTTTTATAAAATGGTTCTGTATGCCAAATCATACTGAATATAGTTTGTGACAAAAAATTATGTTTTTAATTTTATACATTATATTAAGTTCAGAATTGTGACAAGAGCCTTTTTTTATTTTGAACAAAAGAAATACTGGCAAAATAAGGTTCTTTACCAAAAAACTCGAAATTATATATATATATATATATATATATATATATATATATATATATATATATATATAATATATGGTCACTTCTGCATAAAAAGGCAATATCCATCGTCTACTTCAAAAATACGCTATTCGCATACCAACATTGTGCTTGAATTTCAGTTGGCATTGGTACGAAAATATTCACGGTATTTAATTGAAAAAACGAAAATATACGGAATATTTATACATATGTACAATTTTCCTTATAGAAGCCGTATTTAATATGTATATATGTATGTATTAAATACGGTTGTACATATTGTATATACGGAAGCGACGATAGGTACATTATGGTCAATTATTTATTGTAATATAGATTTTTATATATAGAATACTTTTTACTTAGATATTATTATATTGCTTATGAAATCGGTTAAATTATTATCTCGGGCGAAGCCATGACGGGGGATGCTAGTATATATATATATATATATATATATATATATATACTGTAACATAGCGCTTTGGTGAGAGATAATTCGTGCTCCGGCTGAACGCGCCTCGGCCCCGATCGCTTAGTACGCCATCGGATTCTTTTCACCCCACCAAAGGCTATGTTCTGCTTGTTTTACTTGCATAAGCGAGTGGCTCCGGCTCAACCCGCGTCGGTCCCTAGTCGCTCAACACGCCACTAGGTTCGCTTGTGCAAGCTCAATTTATTTATTATTAATTTTAATTATTTACGGTGCGTACTGTACTTTTATTTTATTATTTTTTTTTTTTTTTCCCCGACTTTGCTGGATGTTGGGACTGAAATAAATTCTTCTTATTTATTAGAGAAAAACAACAAGAAAATATTTATTAACAAAAATATAAAAAAATAATTAACAAAAAAAGTTACAAGTGCTTAATAGTTTATTCCGGCAATGCCAAGCTAGCCGCTGTTTTCGACTTGTTTAGCCGCGCCATTTTCCGCTGAAACAGTAAAATCATAAAATACATTTATTTTATGATTTATAAAAAATTTACAATTATATTTAACTTAAAATTAGCGCTTCGCGTGAGCGTATTATAATTTTATTTCTTATTTTATTCTACGTGATTGCGTCCCGCCCTGAGTGTGCTGAGACTTGTCGCCTGCTATCGCGCCGACGACAGGTCCCCCTCGAATAGCCAGTTTCGAGGCCGCTGGCACACTGACAATTCGCAGTCAGTGCGGCTCTATTTGAGATTTGGGAGAGAGCGCTCGCTCTCCCCTTACCGCACTGTACCGTGCCTAAGAGCTGCGCAGCGCCGTCGCTGCTCGCGAGAATTCGCGAATTGATTCGCGCATCTTCGCCGTGCTGCCGGTGCTTTCCTCCTTCGCCGAGCCGTGCCGCTCGTGACTTCGCGACTTGCATACAATATATAATATTATTTGCACGAGACTATTGGCTCGTCGCAATATATATATATATATATATATATATATATATATATATATATATATATATATATATTATCGATACCGAATTTAGAGAGTGCATAAAATTTTCCATATAAAACAAAATAATTAATTTAACAGAAGAAAAGATTTTAATAGCCGATGTTCCATACACCATTTCATGTGATTTGTCATCATTATGTAATTTGATGTTTAAGATCTATTGCAGATGAGATCTAATGATGATGATTCATTGTGTGAGATTATTATTTGAACACTACAAATATTGCTATGAGTATCGACGATCTATGACACGTTCTTATTTTTGCATATTTTTTTAGTCTTGAGCGTAAAATTTAACAATCGAAATAATATCTCATATATATTTGTTTTTGTCCTGTGAAGAACAGCTGTTCATTTTAACATTGGTCTTGAAAACAAATTAAACGTTTAATAAATTTTAAGCGAACAGCTTCCTGCTTTTAGCTTCCAGACATGATAAAATCAGCATTTGTAGGCTTTAGCAATTAATGCAGGAAATCATTGCAAAAACTCCCAAGCCATAAATAATTTAGGAGTTTGCACCCCATCAAACCGGCCGGGTCATCACCATATGAAGTGCAAGCGCTACTTGGACTCAGTAGCCCGACAGTCATACGATTAGAGGGTATTGATTTATGACTTTAGTATCCGCTATAGCCCGCTGTAGTAACCACATATGGCCTCGGCATCATCAATATTGGCTCCTAAACGGCGGCAGCTCGGCAGCGGCGTTGAGTGTAAGCACCGATGATTCTTCACTTTCTGTAAGGCCTTCGAGCAAGATGATCATTTTACGAATTTACTAAATATTGTTTCGCTTTGTAACTAGCTAATTCAAGCATTTATATTTTTAACTATCCACTTCAACATAAGATTAGTAAACTTATTTATTAAGTATTCGAATACAGTGTTTTATATTTTAATTTATTTAAAATATCTGAGACGCATCACTTTTTCAATTACGGCAATTGAGTGACTAGTAAGGAAACTCAAGGAAGTTGAGCAGCAGGATTTTTTAATCATATGGACCAAACTATGCTGATTATTTATGGATAAATCAGCTCTACGCACTTCGAAGCAGAGTTTCTACGAATAATGAGTTCTAATTTAGTGTAGATATTGCTATATACTCTGTACTTTAGCACTACAGCTTAAATATAATTATGAACGGAAAATATCTCGTTTTTTTTCATTTCCACGATGACAAAATTGAAAACATAAAGGTAACCTTTACATAACCTTAAAAGTCGAGTTCTAGGTGGAACGCAAAGCTACAACCGGCTTCTCAATATCACATATATCTCTACGACGTACATGATCTGCATTTTGCTTACTCAGTTATTTATATGTATGAATTCAAATGGGTTTATACTTATTAATAATTTTATAATTTTTTTCAAACTTCTATTTTTTAACTTCTTTTCAAATATCAAAATTCAGTTTAAACTTATTTTAAAGTATTTTGTTCGAGTGCACCTAGAGATGGAGCACACGCATAAAATCACAAAATATTTCTTGTAATAGACCCCGGTCTACACCGATACTTTATGGCATCAAGCAACATCACAATTCCACTGACATTTATCATATTTCATCATATTGAGCATATTTTAATAACATATCGTATTACATCATCAAGACTAAAAACCGCAATAAAACATTATTCTATTTTGTAATGTAGATCATGTGAATAAAATTCATGTCCACGTCGTTGTTTTTGGGTAACGCTAAAAGTAAGAACAACCTGTTCAAGCTCAATATTTTCAAGGTATTTGTCACATTGGGGTTGAACATTGCTCATAGAAATACATTAACAAGAATTATTCTATCAGAAAACGCGATCAAATAGCGACCACAGGATTTTTTAACATTTGACCTTGAAATGACCTTTTAAGGGCCATAAAAATTTTTATTTACTGTTTCTGACGTGAAATTTCCCGCTCTATTCAAATCCAGTGTCAAAAGAAGGTTTCCCATCGGAAAGAACACCCTAACCTCTATATAGTCTTGAAAACACGGGTTTTGCTGGAATTTGACATTGAAATGACCTTCTATGAGTAATGAAAAAAATTTTGATATACCGTTTCGGACGTAGAATTTCCCGTTCTTTCCGAATCCTGTATCAAAAATAGGGGTTCGCATTACAACAAAACATTTTTACCTACAAATAACCTTGAAAATGGATTTCAGGATCAAATTCAAGGTCACCGTTATTTGACCACCTTTGTCATGAACAACTTTTGTGTAAACCATTTCTTCGTTTCACCTCTTAGGAACGAAGAAATTCCAGTATATAGATTAAAATGGCCCACCCTGTATATATGAATGTTCCTCTGAAATATTTAATGCAGATAAATTTCGGTTTAATAATTTTAACAAATTCTGATATTTTTCTAATTATAAGTTAAAGTAATTCAGCAAAAAAGTAAATAAATTCACTTACATAACAATTTCTTGATTCATACTCTTTGCTTCGTAATTTAAGTAAATAGAATGTATGTATTTAATTAGCATGCTAATTATTTTATATATATATATATATATATATATATATATATATATATACACACTTATCAAAGATATAATTATCAATTAACTTACTTCGTAATCATTAAATTTTCTTGACACCATATGAAAAATCCTTGATGATTTTTTACAGCAGTATTTAAAATATCGCCATGTAAACACATTATACTTAAACATTCTAATAAATAGCAAAGTATATTTGAACTCTTTACTGTTACTATTTCCTAAAAATATTAAATAATTTTTCGATAAATATATTTCTTTAGACAGATTTCTATTGTTATTTTATACCTTAAATAATTTATAAATATATTGTAACTGTTCTGGTAAATCCATAATACGAAATTTAAATATTCCAACCGTTGTTTTCCACGAATCTTCCAATGCATTAACTGATTCATATTTAAATTCCACATTTTCTTTGATAATCTCATGATTCACTGCATTTATTGTGTCCATTTCTAAATATTGCAGACATAAATATTGTTTAGACTCATTTATTTTATATACGAAATATCATACAAAATTAAATATAGTACTTAGTAATTAAATGCGAAATAGAGTTGGGATTCTTTGTCATAATATACAAATATATTGTTCGCGTATTCACTCGAGAGCTTGCACCATCAAATTTAGAAAAGTCAATTGTTCATCTGGTGCAAATATATAAATATGGGTATGTAGACGAATTTACAATTCATTTTTAATATTTACTTTGAGTATATTCATAATAATTACAGGTATATTAGTATTGAATCATTTCTATACAGGAAATCACAATAATAGTAATATTTGCAATATTTTTTTATGTTCAAAGCATTTACACATTATAAGACGAATTTGATTATATAGCAAACCTAAGTGTTTCAATAAGCACTGTGATCAAGATACTCAAAAGATATTGCTGTAATTTGTACAGTTCGAATGTTTCCCTAGCATGTTTCAGAATTGCACAGAACCATATAAAAATCTATAGAATAAATAACGTCCAATTTTTATTTTGCTAAGTCAAAACAATATAGAAAAGTCGGTTGCATAGGATAATGAATTTCGATAATTCCTGAGATTGGCGTAGAAAAAACTCACAAAGCTATGGTTACCAGCTCGCATGGAAAACAGGTCTTACTAGGACGGAATCTTACCGTAATGGCACATCGTCCAAAAAGAGTCTAAGACAAAGAATTGCATTTTGCATTATTTTACTAATTTTGCTTACATAAGATTGTTTAGATCTTCCTCAAAGTATACTGCTTGTGTAAGTTTTAAAATTAAATGCAATGATTTATGAAATGATTTTAAATGAGAAAAAGATTTTAAATTAAAACTGTTGTTAATTGATCATACATGTTTAACCTTTCTATTTAACGTATAGACGCTACTACTCTTCGCAATTTACCGGTGGTCCAATAATTTCAAGCAGTTCATTCTTATTTGCATAGTTAACGTGCAGAGTTAACTACCACTACCGATTTAAACTCAGTTAAAGGGGCAGTTTCCTTCGTGCAATGCGGACAATTCTTTTTACTTTTTGAGCAACTCTAGGAAAATTTGAATGAAAAATTTCGAATGAATTCAATTGGATGTTTACTGCAGTTTGGCTTTGCTGGAGCCCTGAACAGATCCGGCCAGGAAGAGATGCGGTCCGCGAGGAGTAAAATATCGCATACAATAGAAGCGGTAGCGAAAGTGAAAGAATAATACGCAAATATTTAAAAAGTCAAAAGTGTCTAATCTAACCAAATAAATTGACGCACGCCACGCAAAATCACTTTGGCTGTAATGTCGGCGACGGCTGGCTCTGCAAGTGGACCTGGCGGTTCTTAAAGTCGCGATCAAAAGCAATGTGCCAGCAGTTTCAAGCCTCGCAGGGAGGCAGCTGATTTGCTCTGAAGAAGGCTGGGTGGCCACAGGTCACGTCGTGACTGAGAAAAACTAACAAACTCTCTCTAATTCAAGCACGGTTAAGGAATGGCAGAACGCACGATTCTTTTTTGGGTTAGGTCGAACGACGCTAGTAGTAATGGAGCACAGCACTTCAGATTGGAAAAAAGTATGGAACGCATCATCCCGAGGGGCGCAGCAATTTGGACAAGATGGATGCAGGGCCTCCCAATTTTGTAAAGATAGCGCCGAAACCATCCGGGTCTAGACAAGAGCTGAATGAGTTGATATCTCATCTCTTTGTGCAGTCGATGGAACCATAGTTCTATTTGACCTGTCAGTCTGGCCGCCCATCGTCCCCTCGGATTTTTCTCTCAGCACTTTTACGATGCCATTGTGATCGCTCTGACCCACTCAGCCACCTCCGTTCTGCCGAATACTACTTTTCTCTACTGCTTGAAGGTCATAGGATATAACACATGCGATAACCAGTACCGCCGACACAGAGACCATTCGTTAGGAGCCGCGTGGCCCTGCTGCATTTTTTTTCTGTGCATTTCAGTCTTCGGTGCATCAGCCCATATCTCCGCTCCGTAAAGTATAATAGATTCGGCTATCCTCATGAGCAGACGCCACTTGCTAGGTCTAGGACCACCAACATTGGCCATGAAAATATAATAATAAGAATAATAATAATAATGTGGGGCGTTGAGTTCAGTTACCACATGTGCCCGCAGGGTTGCCGATAGGAGAACGACCGCTCAAGGTTAGTCACGAAATAAGCATACCTGAGAGTGACGAATAAGTGATCACGTACTTCAAATGAAAATAGTTGTATTCGCCCGACTTAACGCCCACTCATCACTCATATTTGTTAGTCTGCTATGTTCTGATAGGGGAGTATATCCGGAAGTCTATAAATGCATATTTTCCATGCATGGTAGAGATCGACACCCTATAAACGGGTGACTTCCAGGCGGGTTATGAATGAATGAGAGGCGCTATAAATGTGCATCAACGCAACAACATGGAGATATATGTTTAGTGTGTAATTACATGGGCACATAGAATTGTCATTACATGGGAGTCCTCAAAAAAGAAATAATAATAAAAACAAATATATAAATTAATAAATATTTTGATCGGTCTTGAAGTCTTTATAATGTAATTGATTTACTAAAATAATGACAATCGGACTATACTTGTTTCTGTTCAACCTGGTAGAATCTGAAATAAACTTTTAACTACAATAAATTATATTAAAAATTAAAAATATAGATAAAAAATATAATTAATAAAATAAAAATAATAAAACTAATATTCTGTGTTAGTAAAAGACAACCTGACTCCTCCACAAAAAAATTTAGTTTATCTTAATTTAATTTAATTTAATTTAATTTATTTAATTTAATTTAGTTTATCTTTATTTTTAGTTTTTAATATAATTTATTGTAGTAAGAAGTTTTATTTCAGATTCTACGGGGGTGAACATAAACAAGGACAGTCTGACTGTGATTATTCTAGCTAATATATTATATTATAAAGACTGTAATTATAATTCATACGTATTAATGTTGTCGATGAAGGATACATTTACGTGAATAATAATAATAATAATAATAATAATATTTTTTATTTTTTTTTTATAGAGGAGGATCAAAATTTTTTATTGATTCCGGGAACTGGTTTCCGGGTATGTGGGAATAACCAACATAAAGACATACCCACTAAAAATCATCGTCATAGCGTCATTGCCTTCCCTCGACTGTCTCCCGCAGCTCTGAAAAGAGCTGGAAGTCGGTACCGGCAGGCGTGTACCGAGGAGACCTCCTCTATCTGGCTCTACTCTCCACCCCGGAAACCGCCGTTAGGCATTATTTCGGGGAAGGGACCAGGATGTTCGCCTTTGGGAGCCACTAGATTCCAGCCAAAGAGAAGAATCTGGAGAAGATCCGCCTTCTTCCGTATGAGGATATCGAAATAGGCAATCCTTTCCCATGTCTCCTGGCTGGGAGCATCAAGGAGACGATGCCTTCCGGGGTAACCCTTCCAGCATCTTCTCCCAGTAGTGCCCTCTGCTGCTTCCACTGCCCGCAACAAAAAATGTATGATAGGCATCATCTTTTGCAGATCCACAGCATATACAATCTGGATTCGTGACTTTGCTCATCTGGACCCAGAATGAGCCTTGGACCGCGCCAGACATTAGCTCTTTTCGCTTAGAGCCCTCTGCCATTTCGGACAACGTTGATCTGACCTTCAAATAATCCTGGAATAAGTACCTAGGTACATTAAAGTTGTTCTCCAGAACCCCCAGCACGTTTGTCCACATAACCCAGTTGAAGGCCTTTTTGACATCAATTGTCACCAAAAGACACATTGGTCGGGAGATGTGATTCCCCCGCTCCGTAGTCCTGGCCGCTTCCACTATCTCGTGAATAAACTCTATGGTGGACCGCCCTCTACGAAAGCCATGTTAATTTACTACTATTACTACTAATTTATTACTAATTTACTACTAATTTAAAGCCATTACTAATTTGCGGGTTACGATTTTGATTATGATTGTGATACATCTATAATCCTCTAACCTATGGTAAGATAATAATTTTACCTCTGTTAACATCAACTCGTGCATTATGCCAATTTTCGGTATTATAAATGTCAAAAAATCTCTCAGAAACTAATCTATTAATAAATTGCATTGAATATCGATTATTAATTAAAGTTTCTCTTACTATCTGTAAATTATTTTGTCTAAAATCTTTATGTGATAATTTTATTGCTCTGTCAATGACACCTTTTAATACTCCAATTTTGTTTTCGAATTGGTGGTGTGTATTAAAATCTGAAAACCTACCTAACCAAGCAGGCTTTCTGTACCAATTAAGTTTTACTTTATTATTACTACAGCTAATGGCATTAATGTCCAGAAAACTCAACTGATTATTAACTTTTATTTAGAAAATTTTTATTTAATTAATTTATAATATTATTCTTTTGATAGACCACAGATTTGATCAATCTATAATTTAATATGTAATAATAATAAGTATTTTGATCATTTGCAATTCTAGCTATTAGATTTTCTGAATTCGATGCATTACATTTTTGTTTTAATATAATAACCATCTGATTCAAAGTTTTGTTTTCTTAGATTTAGAACATATTTATTTATATATGTATTGCGTAACTCTGTACTATATATACTATATAAAAACAATTAAATACTAATTTCTACAAAATATTAGTTTGATTCTGTAAAGCCTTTTTTAGAGAATCAAATGTATTGTGTTCAGGTATATGATTACTAAATTTAAGAAACTCAGGTTTTTTTAATTTTGATCAGCTTGTTTTATAGAAATGTTTTCTAGAAAATGAAAATGCTTATTTTCAGATTATGGTGAGCTAAATTTAATTAATTAGAACAATTTAAGTAATTAAAACAATGACATTCATGTCCAGAAAACTCAACTGATTATAACTTTAATTGCCCTTTATACTAATTTAATTTAGTCATGTACAGAATTATTCGTGTTTGTGTATGTACAGAATGACTCGTGTTCTTCCAAAGCCGGTGGAAGATATATTGATAAGAGATAATAATAGAAAAGGATATGAAAGATTAATATATATTGTAACAAGAGCTGGTGTACATTCGTGGTGTTCGTTTGCGAAGTAGAAAGAGATAAAAGACACAGTATAGTCTCTCTCGACTTCAGAAAATATGAGAGTGTGGGGGAAAAATTTTAAGTAGTATCGTTTGAACTGCAAAGTAAGCAACTAAAAAAATATATTCTTTTTCCCGTTTTCTCTCTGAAATATATATATTTCAGTACTTTGAGTACTCACCTTCCGTTTTCATCGTCTCAGTAAAGAAAATTTAATTGAGTTTGGAGTGAATTTTGACCGTCGTAATTGAAGGATAATCACAGAAACACTCTTCCAAAAATTTTGAGCTGAAAAACTTCATCTTCGAGAGCAACGGAAGAATATCGGGCCCGCACCGAATTCAAGTTTATTTTGAAGTAAGTGATTATTACTATTTCGTTACTATCTCGATTTGATTAATCGCGCAAAACAAATATATATACCTGCTAGTTGTTGGATAAACTAGCTACGGTGATATAATTTGGAATTCATATCGTAAAATTTAATCTTGTATATAATGGTTAGAATTCGAACTGTATGTGCCTGTGTATGTGAGCGTTGATTCGAGCGAGAGCCACGCATACACAAGTTAACCTAGATTGGAAACCTTGTGTGCATTGGCGCTACTGTGCGTGTTGCGAATGTACACAAGTATACTGAATCAGGGAGTGTTAACATATACGTTGATAATATGTTTTAAATTAAATTAATGCATATTTTGATTTATTCTTATGTATTTATTTATTTATATATATATATATATATATATATATATATTGTGACGAGGAACGCAAGCACTGCGTGCGCCTGCCTTCCCCGTCCCGTTGCTCTCTCTCTAGCCGTAGCATGTACATATTTATCTGTATATTTATATGTAGAAATGTTTGTATGTTTCAGGCCGACGCACAACCACCGGCGGAGAGGTAAGTGAGAGAGAGAGCGGGGAGTGGGGAGAGACAGCCACGCGCGCGAATTAGGCAGAAAGAAAGAGAGCCGCGAGGAGAAAACACCGCGTACCGGCCCTCTACACACGTCGTCCGTGTTCCTTTTTTTGGTTGCTAAAGCCGTGCCGCGACGGATCGTGTGTGGGAACCTACCTTGTGTTCCAAGGTTCCCCTCCGCCTCGTACCTCGTCCTCGGGGAGAGTGCCCGGTAACGCGCTCGTGGTGCTACAGTGGTGCAAGGGTTGTAGTGTACCCGCGCCGAATACGAGCTCGAGCGGACGAATTGTCGTCCGCCCCTTCTACGCGGAATAACCGCCCCATCCCGGAGGTCAACGTCACCGCCGCCCCCGGCAAAGGAAGGCGCTATTGCGCTGCGAGAACGCGCTGCGAGACCTGCAGGTTCCGGCCCTCTGTAAGTGGCAGCTCCTTTTCTCTCTCTCTCTCTCTCTCTCTCTCTTCCCGAACGCCCCGCGCGCCGTCGCCTCGGCGACCCTCGGCCTGCGTCCCGCACGCCTCGTATATAGGCGCTGCATTATATGTGTATGTTTGGCACCGCGGCATTAAACCGTATTTAAATTTTAATTATCTGCCTTTTCTTTTCCATTACCATCAAGTGTACTCTATTAGCCATCCTATTCCACGCGCCGTCCCACAACGCGATATTTCGCCCTTCGCGGACCGCCCCTCTCCCTCGTCGAAATCCTTCGGGGCTAAGCCCAGCCGGGCACAGATTTGCAACGGCCGTGCCCGCCGTCCTCGTGCTCGAGGCGGACACGCGCACCGTTACATGGCGCCCAACGCGATCTCGGGATCGCACTTTATATAAGAATATTTTATATATCTTTATATATATCATTACATATATACATTTTATAATATATATGTAATAATATATTGTATTATAGTGCCCCGGCGAATATTCGCAAGTGACGCGGATGCGCGAAAATAATTTAATAATTTTATTATATTGAAAATTGTAATACTACAGAGTGCGAACACACAGCACATCGCGAGTGTTTATGTTGCGAGCTCGTAGATGTAAACACTCTCGAAGTCGGCCAAGGCCAACGGCAATTCGGCGAAACCGGCTGAAAAGCAGCACAAATGAAATATAATGCCGAATACGGTAATATAATATTTGTGCAGTTTTTCAAGCAAAACTAATTTTAAGTTAAATAGACACATATACATTAATTTATATAATATTGATATATATATATTAATTGGATGTAACTTTAAAATTTAGCTTAAATTAAATATGTGAATTCCATCTAAGCTAAACTAAAATTAATCAATAATTAATTTTTAAGATAGCGTAATATGAAAATATAACTGATATAAATAGATTCACATTCGCCATTATAATATAATAATAAAATTTTCGCCGTTACAGACATAAGGAACATTTAGTGTAAATTAAATATAATTAAAAGTTCTCTTCATTACACATAGTCGACTATAAATAGCGAAGTCAGCGATCTGTGTATACTCACAGATCGCTGTGAGTATACACAGACCACCGCGACTCTACGCTGTACATACAGTGTACATGCGACTAACGCAAATTTTTCTTTGCTCTCAATTTAATTTGATCAAAATTGATTATCCCCTTTATGCTTTTCGCTTTCGGATCTTCATTTTGATACTGTAATATCTCTAATATTTGTGCAGTATAATTTAAAAATTAAAATTTTTTTTTTGGAAAACTAAAAATTGAAAATTTTTTTTTTTTTCTTCCGAAAACTAAAAATTAAAATTTTTTTTTTGAAAACTAAAAGTTAAATTTTTTTTTTTTCTCGAAAACTAAAATTTAAAATTTTTTTTTTTTTTTGGAAAACTAAAAATTGAAAATTTTTTTTTTTTTTCGAAAACTAAAAATTAAAAATTTTTTTTTTTTTTTTTTCTCCGAAAACTAAAAACTAAAAATTTTTTTCTTTGAAAACTAAAATTAAATTTTTTTTTAATTTTTTTTCTCCTTTTTTTTGAAAACGAAAAATTGAAAATTTTTTCTTTTTTTTTGTGAAAACTAAAAATTTATAATTTTTGTTTTTTTCGAAAACCAAAAATTAAAGTTTTTTTTGGAAAACTGTAAAATAAAATTTTTTTTTTGTAGAAGTTATAAAAGAACTAAAAATAAACTATATTTTTATTTTTTTTTGTTTTTATTGTGTTTTCCTTTTTCTTTATATTTTTGTATTTTTTTTTTACATTGCTTAAAAAAAAAATATAAAAAGGAAAACTATTACAATTTCAAAATAAATCTTTTTTGGAAAATCGAGAATCCGAAAGCCGAAATAAGAATTCTGGAAAAATTTTTGGTAAATTTTTTGACAATTTTTGAAAATTGTTGAATTCTTTTTGTCTTATATTTTCTGGTTTTTTTTTGCGTCAGACGTCCCTAATTTTTGCGTTTTCGCCCTCGCACTCCACTATCTCTTGAGATTGCCGGCTTTTAATTATTTGCTTTTAATTATTTAATCGAAAACTTTGGCTGTAACACTCTATTTTTCTCACGTTGTACTTTTTTTTTCTTTTTCCGTTTGTTCGTTTGTCTTCTTCTAATTTTCAACGAAAAGAAATAAAAGATGGCAAATCCGCCAAACGAATTTAACGACTGGCTTCAAAGCCTATGTGAGGAAGAAACAAACCTAATTACAGCGGAACTAGAATTAAAAAATGAGGGTTCCCCATTTCAAAGGGCTGCTAGGCTATACCATAGACTAGCAGGAAATTATAGCCCAGGAGATTTTGTGGAATGCGAGAGTGACAGTGATAGTATAAAAACACGCACGCGAAGAGATAAAAATCTATTAAAGATAATCGTCACCTCGACAATGCGCGACGCAACAAAAACTTATATTTTGGATCGAATGGAAGCGACGTACGCCGAACAAGCGGACGGATCAGCTGACATACAGCAGGCTCGGGAAATTTACCCGAGCACAGATCAATGAAATATAACAGCTGTCGATCACCAAATACAAAATCTGATCGACTTCAATTTGGCCGAGATGAACAGGCATGAACCGCTCGCATGGAGCACTGCCAACGAATCGCCGATTCAGGCAGCCACCACGAGCGTAATTACGCCTCTCGACTCGGGTGTCACGAATGACACCACACGTCGAACCCAAGTCGCATCTCAGGCGACAAATACAACAGTCGAGCCTCAACCGACTGACCTCGAAAACAATGTAAACCTTCGTCAGGGATTACATGGCCTGCAAAATATGCTGCAAACTTGGATGCAACACCAAAACTGCACTGTCCAAGATTTGCAGCAGAGGCAAAGTGAGATGCACGCTACGCTAGCCAGCATCCAACAGCAGCTGCAGAAATCGGCGCGACGCGACCGTGTCACTTTCCAAGACACGTACGATCTGCAATACGTGGAAAGTGACAAAAACCTCAACAATAATAGGTTTGTAGGGTCGACCGGCGAGCCTACGTTTTCGGCTCCTTGCCACCCTCGGTACCAAGGGCCTGGAAGGGGGGGACATCACATGGATCGAGATGTGATGAGCTCGCCCGCGAATACAACGCGATCAACGCTGTCAAGCACCTTGGCCCAGCGCACGGATATTGGTAAGACCGTGCGCCAATGGAAAATTAGATTCAATGGTGCCAAGGGGAAAAGTGTAGAAGAATTTCTGCAAAGGATCGCGGAATGTCGCAGGTTGACACCGCTCACGGACGAGGACATGCTCAATGCCATGACGGAGCTCCTCGACGGTGTCGCCCTGCATTGGTACCGTCTATCTCGGAAAGACTGGACCACGTGGCAATAGTTCTGCCACGCAGCCCGGAGCTGCTACGGCGTCGATCGACGCTTCCAAGCTGAGCTAATCAGCGAAGCGCAGCGGCGTACGCAGGCGAAGCGCGAGCCAACACGTGACTACGTGTTTTGTTTGTTAACGATTCTCAATCGGTTCGAAGAACCATGGTCGGACGACAAGCAACTCGCCCTGATCTACCGTAATCTACTCCCGGAGATACAGAAGTTAGTTCCGCGGGAGAAGATTACGAGCGTCAATCGGCTAATCGAGCTTGTTCGAGAGGCCGAATGCATGCTCGATGCGGAGCGAAATTATAAGCCACCGCCATCACCTGAGGACTGCATAATGCCCGAAGTGGCCTTCCATGCGGCCGACATGTCTCGAACGCGCCCGAAACCAAGGATCGCGGCCGTGGACGTGAAGCCGCCCAACTTCAAAGCTCTGGTGCGAGAAGTTTTACAAGAGGCTGGCTTTAGAGCCACCTCACCTGATTTAGAGGCGCCAGGCGTCGCAGCCCTTATCCCGAAGAGCCCTTATCGCGATTCACGCCCGAGGTCGCCGCGTACAGGAAAAACCAGAGCGTCGACCTCACCTAAGTCGGAGAGGAAGCGCTCCTTCAAAGGAAAGCTGGTGCACGAGCCCCTCAGTGACAAGAACAAAGGTCGGACAGCAGGTCCTGATCCGCGGTTCTTGTGCTGGGGCTGTAGTTGGCCTGGCCACACCTTGCGCAGCTGTCCCGAGTGTTCGGGAAACGCGAAAAAGGGCGAGTAATTGAGGTCCAACTCGCCCCTACGCTCCGTGAGACCTCTGAAGATCAGCATGCAGCTGCGAGGACACAGGGTAATGATGATTGCCCCCTCCTGTCTGTAAAGGAGGAGCATCACGACCGTGACTCCGCTGACTCAGCCACAAGTGTCGACCCCGATCGGTATTCACGATGGTGGGTACAGGTAGGCATAGGCGAGTTTCGCATTCATGCACTGCTGGATGCAGGGGCTGCTCGTACAGCTCTCGGAGCAATCGGCCTGCAGATTGCATCTGCCCTCGGTCGTCTAGTTCGACCCTTTCCTGGATCTGGCGCTCGACTCGCCACGGGAAAAATTGAGCCGATAATAGGCCAGGTGGCCCTTCCGTTTGCCATAGCAGACGTAGAAATGGAGCTAGACGTCATCATAATTCCAGACTTGGAAAATGACTGTCTGCTCGGTGCAGACTTCTACCGCGCCTTCAATGCGGTCATCCACCCGCGCGACAACACCATGTCGATCGAGGGTGCTGCGGATTTCGTTCCGTTACAACTCTGCACCGTCTCAGTTACCTCGGCGTATTCGCTTGCCTCTATAGGCTTGGCCGATATTGACGATAGTCAACGCCGAGCTCTCGAGGAACTCCTCGACCGGATGCTGCCTCCGGCTGATCAGCCTCTGGGCTGCACGCATCTGACCGACCACGTGATCGATGTTGGCGATGCTAAGCCGATTAAGCAGCTTTATTATCCGGTCTCTCAGAAGATAGAGCTGGAAATGCATGCGCAAGTTCGCAAGATGCTTGATCAGGGCGTAATTCGCAGATCAACCAGCGAATGGTCTAGCCCCGTCGTGATGGTTCGCAAGAGCGATGGGAGCTACCGATTCTGTGTGGACTATCGCAAATTGAATTCCGTGTCCAAGGTCAGCGCGTACCCGCTTCCTTACATGGACGTAATCTTACGGAAACTGAGAAATGCGCGATACATCTCCACCCTGGACCTCAGCAGCGCCTACCATCAGGTCCCTCTTCGTGAGGAATCGCGACACCTCTCTGCCTTCACGGTTCCAGGCATGGGGTTATTCGAATGGACCCGTATGCCATATGGTGTCGCCGGTGGCCCTGCCACCTTTCAGCAGTTAAGCGACAAGCTGATCGGCCCTGAAATGGAGCCGGTGGCCTTCGCCTACCTCGATGATGTGATCATCGCTACGGAGAGCTTTGACGAGCACCTCAGGTGGCTCGAACATATCCTGAGACGGATTTCCGATGCCGGCTTGACCATCAATCGGCAGAAGAGTAAATTCGGACTCGCGGAGGTACGGTTCCTCGGCGTCCTCGTGGATCGTGACGGTTTTCGACCCGATCCGGATAAGATTGCACCAATCTTGACTTACGCCGCACCAAAGAACCTGAAGCAGCTCCGTAGGTTTTTAGGCCTTGCGTCCTGGTACCGCAAGTTCTTAGAGAACTTCGCAACGCTTGCTGAGCTTCTCACCCGATTAACCAAGAAGAACATCAAGTACCATTGGGGAGAAGAGCAACAGCAAGCCTTCGAACAAATCCGGGCGCTCGTCGCATCTGCACCCGTCCTTTCTCGACCGTCGTTTGGAGAAACGTTCGTCATCCAAACGGACGCCAGCGACTCAGGACTAGGCGCCGTGCTCACGCAAGCCGTTGATGGCGTGGAGCGCGTGCTCTCCTACGCTAGTCGCACGATGACTGCGGCTGAGCGTAACTATTCGGTCACCGAACGTGAGTGCCTCGCCGTGCTATGGGCTGTGCGTAAATTCCGCCCGTACGTCGAGGGCTATCAGTTCCAGGTGATAACCGATCACAGCAGCCTTCGTTGGCTGCACTCATTGCGCAACCCCACGGGCAGACTCGCCAGTTGGGCCTTGGAATTGCAGGGATACGACTAAGAAGTCATCCATCGGAAAGGTACCTTGAATTGCGTACCAGACGCCCTCTCTCGTTTGTACCAAGACGAGCCGACCTGCGAAGTCGCCTCCCTCGGCGTCACCGATGTGCAAGACCCCTGGTATTTGCGCCTTCGTAAGAAAGTGGTGAGCGATCCGACCAACCTCCCATGGTGGAAAGTCGTTGGGCAGCGACTATACTACTACCGTCCCGATCCGGCCGTCGAAGATTTAGTAGACGACCAGGATGCGTGGAAGTTAGTCGTACCTAAAGAAGATCGTCGTACCGTTCTTCATGAATGTCATGAGGAGCCCACAGCTGGTAATTTCGGACGCCATAAAACATATGACCGAATTGCACGATCATACTATTGGCCATCAATGCACAAAATGAAGCGATGTTGAGCAAATAGGACAAGAGCGACCAGTAAGTAGTTGTTATTTTTCCTGTCCATGGTCAACGCTTGCGTAATTGCTGGATATATGGACGCATTGACGAAGCGATGTTCGTGCATCTTCTAAATAAAGATCATATTTTTTCATCTACAACGGTCCCCTCTCATATTTTTTGTGAAGCTACCCTTTTTTATAACAGCCGACTGTACTGCATTAGAAATAATGAAGAAAAGGCGGTTGTTTCGATGGCGCCGATGAACTAAGCATTTGTGTAGAATACTTTGTATTCTATAAAAACCAATGTTCAACAGAATGTTCGAAATGCTACAAAAATTGAGAAATAGATATTTGATCAATTTAAAACTGATATAATACTGATGGCAAGGAAATTTTAATCGTAATAATCGGATGGCTTGGGTTCGAGTTACGTATAAAATCGTATAAAATAATTATGAAGATCGTATATCCAGGCAGTGACGCGAGCGTTGACAATGGACAGAAATAAAAAATTGATGATCTTTGCCGTATTTGCTCGACTTCGCCTCGTTTCCCATCGTTTGATTTCCTTCTTTCTCGATCGGGAGCGACTGACATCTCTGAGCCTTAATTAGCTCACATACATTGATCCATACCGAAAAAAAAAAAAAAAAAAAAAAAAAAAAAAAAAAAAAAAAAAAATACCGCAAAACTATAAAAAATTGATGTAAATGAACATTAATATTTACACATAACTTTTCCTTTCCGATACCATGCCGATAATATGTGCAGTTAATCTGGAACACCGTATATATGAGGGTAGTTTGATAAGTCCATGACTTCTCGAAATGTGGCGCTGTTATCGGAAATATATTACTACTTTAAGTGACTATCATCTCATATAAATAGGTATACAAAGTCAAGTTCAAGTCAATACATTGGTTAGACAATTTTTGATAGTCTTTTGAATTTAGTGTTTTATTGTTTTTACAAAAGCATGTAAAAACGAATTTCCAGGGGTTATTAAACATTACTTTCTGCGTTGAAAAACAATTAAGGGAACTGATGAAAAGCTTAAAAAATATTAAGCACTCTGCTCCATCATATGGAATGGTTCACACGTGGTTTAATGAATTTCGTTGTGGTAGAATGAATAGAAGTGATACTGAGCGTTCTGGCTGCCTATAAGAGGTGGCTAATAAAGATATGGCCAATAAAATCCATGATATTATATTCGAAGCTCGTCGATTAAAGATACCCGAGATTAGTAACACTGTAGGAATTTCGACTGAACACGTATTTCGTATTTTGCATGAAATTTTGAATATGAGAAACTATCTGCAAGATGGTTGCCGCATTTGCTCAGAGTCGACCATAAACGGTCAGGCATTATTACATCTAAATAATGTTTGGACATGTTTCACCGTAATCCAACCGAACTTTTGCGTCGCTATGTTACTGTCGATGAAACATGGATACATCACTATATGCCAGAATCGAAAGGGTAGTCAAAAATGTGGACTGAACATGGAAAACCTGCTCCGAGAAAAGCAGAAACTGTTCCATCAGCCCGTAAGGTCATGGCCACAGTTTTTTGAGACTCACGGGGTATAATACTATTCGATTACCTACACAAGGGAAAAACAATTACAGGACAGTATTATACTTCATTATTGGATAGATTTGAAGCCATACTGAAGGAAAAGCGGCCCCATCTGGTAAAGAAAAAACTGCTCTTCCACCACGACAACGCATCAGCTCACACGAATGCTATAGCAACAGTCAAATTAGCAGAATTACGTTACGAATTAATTCCTCACCCACCTTATTCTCCAGATTTAGCACCGTCCGTTTATTTTCTATTTCCAAACATCAAAACTGGGCTTGTTGGTAAAAGATTTTCATCGAATGAAGAGATTATGACTGCCACAAATAATTATTTTGAAGTATCGAGTTGGGAGGGGACTATATCGAAAAATAAATAAAAATGTTTAATTAAATAGTTTTTTCATTTATGAATTTTTCTTATTATGAAGTTATGATTGCATAACGTCATTGCAGAAAAAGACGATGCAATTGCCAGCCCTCCATTTACAATGGAGGATATTGTATGGTATATGGCAGTGAAAGACCTTCGGACAAAGAGGTTAGAAGAAGCAATTGCTGCCATATCACCACAATTATCAGAACTGTGGCAGATACATTCCGTACCGGTCAATAGTGGACGACTGGCCGACGATTCTTCAGCGAAGAAGATGCAAATATAAGACACATTTTATGTCAAGCATCCACCGTGATCGAAAGCGCGCGCCGAAAACCAAATTCTCTCCGGAGTGTGAAAAAGCTATCAGATCTGCAACTAAAAGAAAAGTTCGGTAACAATGAAAAGTTTTGGAGTACAGCCGGCCTATAAAGCGATAGCTAGGTGCGGCCGGGAATGTTTATGTGTAACAAAGCATAACTGAGTAACTTTTGTTTTTTTTGTAGGTTACAACTAAGATGTAAAAAGAAATAGTAAATGGCTATGATGCTATTAGTATAACGGCGTCATTTGTGCGTGACCTGTTGTAATCTAATTGAAACTAACCTAATGCCTTTGCATAGAAAATATATCTACGATTATATATGATATGTTTTTGTGGAACGTGGCTTTTAATCACCATCTGTAATGTGTTATCTCCTCTTTTTTGGTATTATATTATATCACTTGCAGGCACTCTTCACTTCGACAAATATAGTCGGCTTCAGGCATCTTCTCGAGCAACCTCACGCTGCGCTGGTCCTTTCTGCGATGGAGTTCGCTGAGAATGAGATTGCAATTAGGTTGCAAAAGATTGCTTTTAGTATTGCCTCTCAGCTATCGGTGGTGCAGTGTTCGGAGACCAGGCAAGTAGCATTCTGTTTGTAGGCAGTCCATGTATGCTCTTTTTTTATTGCTACTTCTCGTCCGTCAAAATTGAGCCATCGCTGTATTGCCGCACTCACGTGTAATTATTTCTTTTCTATTCATCGCGGTTTCCCGTATCATATCCTGTTTCGTTGCGTTTGTGACATCTTCTTTTACGAAGATTGAGATCATACCCTTGAACGTGAGGTTTACCCACTCTATAGGGTTCGAGAGTGCATCATATGGTGCTATCAGCTCTTGTATTATCCCGAGCTCGTCCAGTCGCTACTTGACCAGTTTATTGCCGAACTCGGTGCTATTGTCAGAAATGAAGAATTTAGAGCACCCGCATTAAATACGACCACCACTTCTTGTCTTGAGGGGTATCTATATTGGCCATTTGTAACTGTCTTGAGGAAACTGTATTGCTCATTTGTACCGATATATACAAATATATACCGAATCTATATTGGCCGTTTGTATTGGGTTATGTATGCCATTTGTAATGCGTTTTTTATGCTTCCAGGTACAATCGTTGGTAGTTCTAGGGCCATGTGCGCTTTAGGTCAACTTTCACTTTTGCATATAAACCTTTACCCCTGGCATGAGGATCATAATGGGCTGCGCATTTCTCGTCACGCTTGCCACCTCTGCAGGGTTTGCGCAACTGTTGGGCCCTCGCCACACTCTCGTGCCTCTTCCCTATCCGACACACTTTGCATAGACGCCTAGCATATCGCCTTCACCTGTGTTTCCGGCTGCGCAGTGCCCTGTCCCTCCCAAGACGATACGACCGGCGTCGTAATCTTGGATGCATGCGCAGATGCGCTCGTCGCGATCTGCCCTGCCACATTTATAGCAAAATTTCTTGCTTCGCGTGTGTCGGCAGGTGGCGTAGTCATTCCGGTTTCACCAGAGTTCCAACAGCCGTGTCAGGGCTGCTGTTGTGTGCTTGTTGAGCACAATTCGCAAGTATAAAATTGGCCTAGCAGGTGGTGACGGATATGGGCGAAGGGGGGGTGTAAAATTGAGGAGCGGCGATACCTTTAGGCCCATCAGGGCTGGTAGTACTGCTACTGAGCTGACGGTATTGTGCATCGCCTGCGGCTCATCTGATGGCAGTTCGATGCTTGCTACCGATGAGGCAGTTCTTAGTATCGTTGGTGTCGTTAGCTTGAACGGATTCCATTTTGAAGGTATCTCTGGGCACGGTATTATACTGGGGATCTTTTTTCCCAGTCCGGCCTTGTCATCGTCAGGTGTTTTATACCGCGGCGGTATTATAATCTTTTCCCGCTCCGTTATTTTATTGTCACCTTGGAATTGTGGGCGGGTTTTCCATCAGCCTGTCTTTTGTGTTGCGACCGAACGCCTGAAGGCACAAAAGTCGCCACGATATGCGATAAATATATAAAGTATATAAAGTATATAAATCGTTGTATCGTTGCCTGTTATCAGGTACTTCGCACAACCCCATTTGAAAATTATTTGTTCCTCAAATGCTTTAACGATTGTTTGACGGTTCGCTTTCTTAATTGGCCTGATTTCTACGTATTTAGTGAATAAGTCCTGAAATACGAGAAGGTGCTTACACTGTCCCTTACTAGCCGGGAAGGTTCCCATAATGTTTGTTGCAACGCTGATCCACAGCCCTTGTATGTTAAGTTGTGTCATTAATCCTGTGGGCCCGCATTGAGATACCTTATAAATTTGGCATTCCGGGCAGTGCTTGACGTACTGGTGTACGTCTCTTTGCATTCCAGGCCAGTAGTAATTTTGGCTGACATTATGGGTCGTTTTTTCGACTCCGAAGAGCCCTGATGTCGGAGTCTTATGACATTTGTGCAGAACTCTTTCTCTGTCACTTATCAGTACTACTAGCTTCCAGTCTTCCTCGTTTTCGTCTAATATGTGCATAAGCTCAATTGGGCGGTGTTTGTAAATGAGGTCGTTTTTTATTATCCAGTCGTGGTATTTTCGAGTGTTCTGTGATTTCTTTGATTTTATTCTTATACCAGTTGTCTTCCTGCATGATCGTGAGGGTTGCGGTAGAACATCTGGTACATGATGTAATGCTCCTTTTCGGTGCACTATTGTCATATTATACGCCTGCAACGCAGTCGCTCATCTTGCTAGGCGGCCTGTCGTATCTTTGAGTGTGTGGATTTTCGTCTACTGTAGTCTGTTACGACAGTGAATTTTTCACCTAGCAAGTAACAGCGAAACTTTTCCACGACCCATAACACAGCTAGATATTCCTTTTCGGTCACCGTGTAATTTTATTCTGCCTGGGTAAGTGTCCGGTTTGCATATGCGATTCAATGCTCTTCGCCTAGGTTGTTTGGTTTAGCACCGCTCCGAAGGTGTAGTTACTTGCGTCTGTTTGCATGGTATAAGATTCCTTTTGCACGGGGCGCGCTAGTACCGGAGCTTGCGTCAACAGTTTGCGGAGCTTAGCAAAAGCTTCCTGTTGCGCCTGTCCCCAGTGCCATTTGATATTTTTTTTAGTAGCTTCGTGAGGGGCAGCTTGATGATTGCAAGATCTTTTATGAACCGAGCGTACCATCCGAGCATGTCTAGAAAGCCCGTAATTGTCTCAGATTATTAAGCCCCAGGTATTCGCTTACGGGGCGAATTTTGTACTTGACATCCGAGCAGCAATACTCGGATTTCTCCCTGTTGATTTGGAGACCCTCGTTTAAGCGGTTAATCGCCGCTGTTAGTTTTCGAGTATGCTGCTCGAAAGTATTCGTGGCGACAATAATGTTGTCAATGTAAACGAAGACGTATGGTTGCCACTCCGGTTCGAAGATTAGACCCATACCTCTCTGAAATGTGGCGGGAGCATTTGTCAGTCCACAAGGCAGACGCTTATACTGAAAAAGGCCCTTTTGTGGGATAGCGAAGGCGGTGATTTCCTTACTGTTTTCGTTCAGTGGGATTTGATGGTAGGCTTAGCTTAGGTCGATTTTCAACAAACACCTAGCATCCTTTAGATTATCGAGAAGGACGTCCATTGTGACGATGGATATGCGTCCTTTCTGGTGATGGCGTTGACTGCCAGGTAATCAATACAAAATCTAATTTTGCCGTCCTTTTTACGCACTATTGCGGGCAACACTCCACGTAGTCTCGGATGGCTCAATGATGCCCTCGATCAATTACTGCATGCGCCTGCTTCTGGGATTTTATCTGGGATTCGCCGTAAGCGCTGTTTTATAGGGCGATGTCCCTGCACGTCTATTTGATGCGGCTGCATGTGGGCTAGCTAAAGCTTTGCGCTCGGTTCAGCTATTAGGTGGTTTAATATCCTGTTGAGTTCATCGCATCCTAGACTGCATAGCCGAGGCTCTTTTGTTTCGTAACAAAGCGCCTGATGAGTTTCCGAGGCGTGTGCCATGTTTCGTTAGCAAAGTTGATCGTGACTTTAATTAGCGCCAGTAAGTCCATTCCTATTATCCTGTCATATTTTAATGACTTTGACACTTGAAATCTGGCTTTTATTTGCTGATCGTCTATATTCAGTAGTAGATCGACTTCTCCCTCGTTTACGCATATTTTTCCGTCGGGTAATTGCATATACGAGATTACTGGTATAATTGCTTGAGTCTTCGCCTTGCTGTCTACTGCCGTAGTTTGCGTTGTCACGTCGTGGCGAACGGTAGTCGTTGCGATCACGTTAGTTATTGTCTCGTCTAGGTGGTGATCGCTGTTCATTGTGATATCTTTGATCGCCGTTCTTGATCTTGAGTATAATTGCTGTCGTGATCTGGATACAGAGAGGTGCCCCGAGAGATATGGCTGGGCGATATTTCTTTGGACGTATGTGGTGAGAGATATCTATTGGGAGGGTGATGGGACTCGTAACGAGGGGGTGGTGGGGAGTTTTGATATCTGAGGGATGGTGAGCAATCTCTGGATGTCGTCCTTGCCCTGTCTTTGGTTCGTCGGGGTGACGAGTCTCTAGTACCGTTGGGAGCTGGACTGTAATTTCTTCTGGGCTCCTGCGCGGTGGTTGTGTTGACGTGGTTCTTCGCTGATGCGCCTGACTAGTATCGGGGCCGATGGCTCTTCTATGGTCACGGTCTTTTGGCTGATTGATGATTTATCATTTTCGATGGCTGCTAACCTGGAGGCTGCTGTACTCACCATGCATTCCTCTGCAGGTGGTGCCTCTTTCTACCTCCGTCTGAGCTCTTTTTTCAATTCTATTTGCTGCCCGATCAGTTGCAGCTCATCTATTGATTTGAAATCACTTCTCTCGATTTTATCTCTGTACGAAGGGTGTAAGTTTCGATAGATGCGGTCGAGTTGTGTTTCGAGGGCTAGCGTGGGCGCCATCTTTTCGATCAAGACGCGCATGCCCCGCAGATAAGAACCTATTGGTTCTTTAGAACCTTGCTTTCGATCGCGTAGCTCCTCGTCTAATCGTAGCGTATAGTCAATTGCTCTAAATTGACGGCGCAAAGCGGTTTTGAACTCCTTTACGTGCGTCAATTTTTGTAGAGGGGTCTGACTCAGCTTCGTACTGCTCCACTCAGGATCCCGGGGATTAGTTTTAGTATATCCGTTACTGGGTTGTCCAAACTATTCATTGTTTCCTCTCATCGCTCGATTAATTCCTTGAAGTGTTCTCGAGGGTCTCCCGTAAATTGTACGCGTACCTATCGTAATAACTGCCCAGTGCGCGTTTCCTTCAAGTAAGTATTCTCGAATGATCTATTCGAGGTCGTCTGTCTGTCTAGTTTCGGAGTGGGCTGGCTGGATTTCTGGCGGTAAATTCGGTGAGTTTGAGTACGTTGTCGGGTACTGCGGTAGCATTGATGGGTAGGGCCACATGCCTGGCATATACGGCCAGCTATTTGCTGTGACTGGGAGAATCTCCATATTTCCTGCCAGATCCGTTCTGTGTCCACGGTCCGGGAAAGTATGCGAGTCCCGCTGCTATTTGCTGTGGGGATGGCCCCAGGGATACAGTAGAGGTTGTACGGGATTGTCTCGTTGGGTTATTATCTCCTTCTTGAATGTTTAGCTGTTTTGAGGGGCCAGCGGGTATCTGTAGCGAGTGATTTACTTCGAGAGCTGTCGAGCTCAAGGCATCTGAAATTTCGGTGTTGTAGGGGTGATCCTGTCTAGGATTTTTATCCTGTTCCCGCATGACGTTAGCCGTTTGTCGCTGGTCCATGTCAAGCAAGTCAATCGAGGTATACAGATATAATTCTGTAAACTCGAGGGAATCCTTTTTCTATTGTTTATCAGAAGACCATAATTAGTACGGTGTACTTAAAATGCGGTTGATGCATGTACTTAAAATAACGTCCGATGATCGTGTCTATCTATTCATAGCTCCCGCCTTTCTGTAGAGGTTACTATATAAAGGTTTTTTGTTGTTGCTATAACTCGTTTATAAATAACGATAGTAGATGTAATAGTATAGGGATAGTAACGATAATAAATATGATAGATAAACAAGGCTAATAAACAATTGTTATCGTTTATTTATATGTATTTTTGTTTGGTATACTGCATTTAGCAATCTTAATTAAAAGTTTTTATTTATTTATTTTAAAATTGTAGTTTAACCTAATTATTAATTATCACCATATTTTGTGATATCGTTTGTCATAATGAACTATCGTTATTAAATGATATTAGTGCTATTATTTAATATTACTGTTGTTGTATTCTCTTCTTATTATACTATATTTAGCAACGTTAATAACAAAAATTGATTAATTATTTTAGGTTATTTATTTATAATTATTATTACTAGATGCTCTTAGTACTATTTTATAAAATTATTATTATAGAATAATTATATTAATTTTATGATAACATTAATATTAGATAATATTATATTATAATATTATTTTCAGCTCATCCTGTTATTTTTCTATATATTTGATATTATTGTTATCATAATGATATTTTATAATAATGTCTTTATTCGTCTGAATATTCTTCTATTCTGGTTTACTTATACGAAGTTATGTAATTGTATTAATAGTTACGTTAATGTTAACAATTTATTTTACGTTTACGTTATGATACGTTTATGTCAATAATTATCCTTCGCAACGTATAACTTATTTCTTTAATTGGGTTAGTTATATTAATTAAACGTTAATAACTAGAATGTATTGTTTGGTATTCTTATGTAGCACTTGTACAAATGTATATTGTATATCATAAAATATTTCACCATCAAATAGTTTAATTTAATAGTCATATTGTTGACATTATTTTATATTGTTCCTGCAATTAAATTTGTATTCTTTATATTAAAATGATTTACCACCAATTTTATAGTAATTTATATTAAATCCTACTGAAAAATGATTGATAGTGTTGTTGACCATATTTATATTATTTAAATTCACTATATTATATATTACTTACAATAGTGCTGCTTATTATGACTATTGTTCACTTGTGTAGGTTTTTCTCATTATTTATAAAAGTGTCGAACTTTATTATTGATTGCTCTTCAATTACAATTGCTCCAGGTTGCCAGGAGATTACGACTATCTTTAAAATAGTTTAAGTTTCAGTAAACTTCATCAAACTTGCAAGTTCTTTATAGATGAAGCGTCATAACCCCAAGTTTTCAAGCTTGAAAATGGAGAATGAAATCAAAGAAAAAAGTTTCATTTGTTTAAGAATTATTTATAAATAAATCATAATTTGTTTACACCTCATGAAGTTTTTATAACTGGTAAGTGCTATTTGATTTAATAAATAGCGTTATTCGCTTCACTCTCTTTTCAATTTCACTGTTTGTTTATTGTCACTATTTTAATTAATTCTTATTGATATAATTAGGGTTATTTATTGTTATTTAGTTATCCATATGTAGCTTTATTTGTTGTTCTTTTTTCACTTCTATTTATTTATTATAATTAATTGTTCTTTTTTTTGTGTGCCTTTTATTAGTGTTGATATTAGTCCTTTTATTTGTTGTAAATTCACAACTTAATGTGCTGGTCACGTACTGTTATTTATTGTTCTTGTTTTCTGTTGTCTTCAATGATTATCGACCTTTTGGTATACACCTTTTATAAAGCCTCACACCAGACTCGTTAGTGGGATATATTTGCACTTCAGTATTTAGCTGAAAATTTGAAATTATTTGTCTATCCTCCTAAAAATGATGTCCATCATTATACGTATTATTATCAACTAGGAGCACTTTTTAGAATGGAAAAATTCCACTTCTTTCCTGTGCTTTTGTTCCTTTCAATTTTGCAGCTCCTGCCATACACTTGAAGTATATAGGTTATGCTGGCCTGCCAAGATACACTATCTCACCTGCTCCACGTATCCTGGTGCTTAAACTTCCTTGTTCTGCTTGATTAAATCCTATTTTTATGTGCAATTACCTTGTCCTCGCTACTGGCTGAGTAAAGATGAGGCAGTATCAATACCTACTAGGGGAAACGTCGGTTGTGCTGTTTTGACAGCAAATTATTTCTTCCAATTTCTTTATTTTTCAGTACATGTCCTTAAAAGTTGTTTCCCTATATGTAAAGATGGTCTCGAATCTAATGCACTTTACAGATTTGCAATCTGTCTACTACTGTTCACCTGTACAGTAGTTTCATGCGCTTGCTATGTGCTGACGGAGCTGGTTCTTGTTTTTGTAAAAGGTACTAAAAAACAAACAGGGAAAAATTGTCTCCTGTTTACTACAAGTTTAATTTTAGTTATTGATGTCGGTGTATATTTCTTGCATCATTTTCAATCACGTATGCTTTTGAAATTGCTGAAAAATATTTACTACTTCTGTATCAGAGGAATCTGTTGGCACCAGCAATACTCAGTGCTGGTGCTGAGATACGATATGACTGCTAATGTACATGTATGACTTAAAGGGTGCTGATATTGAGCCTATTGACTATATATATTTATTTCTAACAGCTATAGAGGGGGTTAGTCATTAATATAAGTACTAGTGAATAATATTATGGGTCATAATATAAAAAATGGAATATATTTTCGTAGCTTTAATATTAGCTTGTCTCTATGCATTATATGTGTAAAATGAAATCAGGACGATAAGGCTATTAAATTTAGTAACTATATGGGGAAAAGGGGATCATAGCATTATTACAAATAAAGGGTATATAGCACAACACAATATTGGTTGCTATGATCTGGCTGCTATTGCCAGTAGCCTACTGCTAGCTTACTGCGCAGATTACTGCGGACATAATCCAAGATGGCGGCTCGTTCGTGCTGCACGGTATTGCACGTGCACGCTGCTGTTTGCAGCTACTTTTCTTGAATTTTATGCGTTTATCGGGGAGCAAAAGCGAACAGGAAATGTTATATGCTGAACATATATATTTTTGCGTCACTAGCCTCATTTGTAACGCCACTTTTGGCATGACACTTACCGTCTATAGTGGCTTACTCACGTAGCGATATCTGCCTGTATGTGTGATTGCATATACACGCTAGCTCCGGCTGAAACGGAGAACAGGGGAATCACGGAAATATTAACTCGGGGTAAATAATAATTGTAACATTTGCGCTTTAACGGGAGCTAGTTTGTGCTCCGGCTCAACCCGCCTCGGCCCCGATCGTTCAGCCCGCCATCGAGTTCTTTTCACTCCAACAAAGTCTATGTTCTATTGTTGCTTGCATAAACGGGTGAACGGGTCAACCCGCCTCGGCCCCTAGTCACTCAACGCGGCACTAGGTTCGCTCGTGCAAGCTCATGTATTTAATAATTCATATTTTTAATTAATCACAGTGCGCACTGTACTTTTGCCTGCGCTCAACCAGCTTAGGCCCTTGGTCGCTCAACCATCAAATTTGTTCTACTGCACACATTGAAGAGAAATCCAATTATCACTCTCGCTCAACCTGCCAGAGTGTGAACTGGATTTTTTCCCATATTCTATTTCCTTTTAACGACGTTTCTGGGATTTGTATGGTAAATAAATCCAACTGGCTTACAAAAAAAACTATAAAAAATCTTTATTACTAAATTAAATATTAAAACTTAACAAAATTAAATCTTTCGGCGCCGCTGCGCCAGCCGCCGTTTCGGCTTCTATGTCAATTGGCCGTGCGCCGTTGTCCGCTGTAAAAATAAATCATAAAACTTTTCCTTTATGTTTTAACAAAAGAAAGAAAATATTTACATTTACAATTTTACATAAATTAAACGCTCCGCGTGAGCGTATTATAAATTCTAACGCTATTTAAATCTTTATTACGCGATTGCGTCCCGCGCTTTAAATGTGCTGAGACTTGTCGCCCGCTTGATTGGCCAGTCTCGAGACCGCTGGCACACTCCTTTCTTGCAGTCACCGCGGCTCTGTTCGCTATCAATTCGCGAATTCTCGCTTGCCGCTGCTCTTCGAGCCACCTGAGGCCCGAAAACGCTCGCGCGTATACGCAGTGCTGTTGGCACCTTTCCCCGCGCCACGAAGCTCTCGGCGCTCTCCCTTCGCTCGCGACTTCGCGAGTTCATCGGTTCGCAAGTTGAATATAATATAATAATTTGCGCGAGTCTATGTGCTCGTCACACAGTATTAACAATGTATTTATTGACAATACCAATGCGTGTTACAATATGATACGGTAGCTCGCGGGCTACCCACGCCCTGCAGGTTCAGCGAGGGAAGCTATTATACAATGCGGGACGATACAGACTTAGTCGGGAACACTGGAACGATACGAAAACGGACACGCGGGGAAGCAGTTATGACGGGAAAAGTCATATACGTGAATCACGGACTTCGCATATTTTATAACAATGCACACGACGGCGGCCGAAGGCAGCCTGAAGAGCGACACGTAATAACAATATAAATAAGACAAAACTACTTGCCGCGAGGAAGCTGCAACTGTCTTATTCGCCCTTCCTCTCTCCTTCTCGCTCGTTCGCTGGCTGACGGCGTTGGTACCGGCGGCGTCTATCGACCTCCTTGCAACTCGAGTGCGGCGATGCCGAGGATGTCCCCGACGGCCAGGCATACGTGGATACGTCTCGGGCTGCACGATGGGCAAGAGCCTCCTTGCCTGAACTCGGTGTCGAGATTTGATGGATCGGAAAAGTCGAGCTAGCTGACCTCGCAGTGTCCAGAGCTGTCGTTCTGTTCGAACGTGGTGCTGTGCAGTACTGCACTCTCCGTGACGGAATACACAGGAATGAGAAAAAGCGCTTGTGGTTGGCGAACGTGGTAATCCCAATTGCGTGCGAGCAGTGGTTTTTATGTGGCGAAAATACACGACCACGAAAACGGTCGTCAGAATATATGTTGTGACCGGCCAAACTACTGGTCTGCGATGAAAATCGAGAGAGAGAGAGTGAAGGAAGGAAGGATTCATACAGAAAGAGAGTGTGAAGCGATCGAGAGGACGTCCCGCACGAGAGGAAGCTGCGGCGTAGTTGTCACCACGGCAAGTAGCTTCTGTATATATGTTGGAATAAAAGTACGCGTCCCCGCGAATCGCCATGGCTGTATAGCTCCGCGCGTATCTGCCGAGCAGATCGTACGCCCCCTCCCTTTTCCACTCCCTGCCGTAGAAACCCTGTTTCTCTCGGAATCCGCTCCCCATCAGCTCGTCGTCATTGGGCTACGAGAAACGTATAAAACATGTGATGTTTCATTATTAATAAAGCGTTGTTTATAATTAAACCGGAGTTATGCTCATATCTACCTTCCTTTCCCGTTTACTTCCATTTCAGCTCTAGCGCCGTCTTCAGCTCTAGACTTCGAACTAATCACTACTTAGCATATACTGTATTTAACTGAAATAAGATAACTCTGCTAATAAAACCCATTATATAACTGAAATATAAAAATCACATATAGTGTAATAATTATAAGTTTGAAAATTTTATAGGTGGCGCACTGAGGCAAGACTAGGCATTCTATATACGTTGCCTTGTTTTAATTAACCTATGTGCACGCAGTGTTTGCTTTAAATGACAGTCATATACACGCGTATACCATTTGTTTACGCATGAATTATAAGAAAAATACAATGCGCTGTGTGAAATTAAAATTTGATATATTTTATTATTTAATATAATATATATTTTAATACAATGCAGCACATTTAATTATTCACTATGATGCAAATATATTTCAATAATATCCGTACGATCCCCATTCGACCTTCCGAGTGTGCTTCGGAAGTGAGACTGACTGTCGTTGGCCTGTCGTAAACGCACACTCTTGCGGACATCTCTCGTCCTGATACCACCGCGCTTTTCTCACGCGAATCAGCTAGCCGGGGAGACCAGACTCTTGCAGTGGTTGGGTTTGCAACATTCAATTCGCTAATGCCTCATTAGCCCTAATTATCAAGCACTAAGACGGCACGTTTGTGGCACATTAATGATCATAGTAGCAAGAATTATGATTGTTTTAGTCATCTGACGGCCAGGTTTTTTGTCAATAAATAAGATTATTAAGAAAGATAGACGAATGCCATTTGGTTTTATAATTATTGATGATGTGCATACATATGCATAAAGAAAATCCGAAACACCCTTTCTGTAATTGTCTTCTATACATGCGATTTCCACTGGAATCGACACTCACACATGCAAAGATATTTAATTATTTATACATTAACTTTACCTTACAAATTTAAATCGCGCACACGAATAAGCGATATACTTAAAGAATTTAACACAATTCACGATTAACCAATTATATAAATAAATATCTCTCTCTCTCTCTCTCCCTCTCTCTCTCTCCTTCACTCTCACTCTCTCTCTCCCTCTCTCTTGAAATTAATGCCGTGTCGTTCTATAGCTTGAACTGATTATTTTTAGAGGTATTGTCTAACCGAGCTCGCGTTCAATTTCATTCCCTGAACTGCTCAGACGTACGATGATTCAGTAAAATAATATATTGAATTTAACATTTAATTCAGCACGATCTATAATAATGATTATGTATAATACCAGTAATTTCTTTACCAGAAGGGATCAGCTCTGACTTGTATACCATTTGTCGAAGAAATGAGAAATAAATTGAGCATTTTACTTACCTACATGTGGTTCCGAAATTAACACTGCTGTTGCAAGTACTGATGTACTGTGTTCATTAGACTTAACAGCCGCAACATCTACTTGATCTGATGCTGATGCTTCGACCGTCGCCGTCATAATTTGTTCAAAAAACTGAAAATTCATATAAAAAGTTAAAAGGATTGAATATTTTCATATCATCAAAATTACTTTAATGAATGCCAATACTATGATTATTAGTATTACCAGATATATCTTTCAAACAAAAATGTGAGAAAAAACAACTGTTCACTGAAACTATTCATTTTTTTATTTGTACTGATTATATATTGAATTATTATATTATATTTATTTGTGTTTCATACTATTCAAATTAAACAAAATCTACCTACTTATGCCTCACTCAGATGAGAGGTGTGAAAGATTCCTACATTAGTCAGCAAAGAGAAAATTTTCAGTTTGTAAACATAATTAAGTTTATTAAGCAGTACTGAAAAAAACAGTTATGAAGCAATCCTTATGAAAACGAATGAGTAGATCATCATGTCCATGAAAGTTAGAGTGCATAGGAGCACAGTAGGTAAAGCTTCTTCTGCATTGATCAGACATCGTTAGGATGTTATTCAATGAAATAAGAAAGATTGGGAAAAAAGAAAATGAAAAAATACACTACGTGGATGACTGACCATACAAATGAAGTGACACTTTATTTATTGCTTATGTCTTTTTCACACAATAAAATATGAGCAGCAACTCACAGACTGGCAATTTGTTATACGAGACTAAAAAATGTATCGCAGATGGTATATACATTACAATTCGTTTTGTAACACATATACATATATATACATATATATATATATATATATATATATATATATATATATATATATATATATATTATTCTGCTTTCTATCATCATTAACAGCACATCTGACTATTTTAATGATTTTCAACGATCAGATTTCGTTATATAATATATCATATTAATTTTTTAAAAAATACAAATACGATTTATAAGTAGTACATTTCTTAATACGTTAAGGAAATATATTATTCTCGATCTGTACTGCGAAGGACTAGTAACTTGGTCATCCGAGTTCAAATCCGCGTCTCGGCCAATTGACACAGGAACCGATATAGTAATTTACACGTGCTTTGTTTACAAACATATCGTAGACCTCCATCGCTGATTAGCACCAGTATTTGGAAGCATAAATAGAACGACGTTAAATAAAATAAAAAAAGAAATATGTAGTATTATGTTTCCCATTGTTACAATCGGTAGGACATCTGACTATATCAGTGATCTGATTTATAATTTAATTATAGAATATTTATTGTTAATATATTAAAATCACGTCTATTTAACATTTATTTTAATTAAATAAAAGTCCTATGTCTTAGAAGTGGTTTTTGATGTTTATTTGATAATAACTTGTAAACTAAATAACATAAAAAAGAAATAAATTGTTTATTTTTTATGTTATTATTCAATATTATATGGACATACGTAAAGCTATGATTTAGAATATTTTATTAATAATTAAATTGTATTCTATTTTCTATATTATTAATAAAGCATAACATGAAATAATTAAAATTACTTATACTTTAAGTTATACAACAGGGGGTTTTAAACACGTAACACTTTTTAATAAGTTTATGTAAATACTATTGTTATACTATTCATGTAAGTATGGAATTTTAGACGAAAAGTTGTACATGTGCAATATTTATCTTTAAAATCTGATCATATAATTAATTAGATTCAATTGGTAGAAATTCTTTTCTAATGACATTTATTATTTTTTATGTAATTTATTAGTATTCGTTATATTCAACATCAGATTTACATTTAATATGTGATTAAAGTTATACAATGGAAAGAGGGAAGGGATATATAAAATATATATTTGTAAAAGGCATTTAATTTTTAATAATACTTTTTATTAATAATCACTAAAAATTATATGTAAATAATAAAATCAATATACTATAACGATGATGATGACGATAATAATAAAATATTAGAATTATTAGTTCGTGAATCTGTTAGCTTGTGAATCGAATTGCATTTCTATGAGTGAAGTAGGCTAGGGTAAATTTTTGCAGAACGCTTTATTTTTATAGTATAATTATATTAATAGCAATAAGAAAAGCGAGTAGAAACTTCTATAAGGTACCGTTATATTTCACGAAAAACAAAGTAACTCTAATGATCCTGTGACGACCTCGGGACAGTTCCTAACATAAAGGTCGAACCTTCTGCGCATACTAATGTTAAGTTAGGTAATGTGAATGTCAATACAAATGTTAGTCCTGACGGCAACAATAAGCTGCGACACGTGGTAGGATGTATAAAGCATAAGAAAATGCGTTAAGTTGAAGTCTGCAGAAATAAAGTGCAAGTTGAAACTGCAAAACAATTAGCTGATACATTCGCATAAGGCTGAGAGAAATCTCGCTATAATATTTTGTTAAATAAAATATTGACTGTAAATTAATTTGGTTAAAGACAAACAACCCGAGAAAAGTAGAATTTAGGTACTTGTATAAAGTAACGTCTGTTGTTAGCACAATTGAGCAAGTTTCAAGTGCTCTTTCATGAACGATAAAGTAGTGAATCAATAAATTAAATTATACGTATTTTTGTAGAATTTATATATGGAAATATTAAGGAAGTCGATTTCATAAGGGAGATGTATTGAAAAGAGTGTTATATAGACTGTTATAAGAGAATAACAATAATATCACGCTTGTTTCCTATGTATGCATACGTGCATACAGCGCGTACTATGTGTTAACATTAGTGTGTGTATATTTATATTATGTTCTGTAACATGTATAGGTTACCTTACCCTATACATGTTAATTACTACTACAAATGATGAAAAAACGAGGGAAAAAGGGAAAAAGAGACAGAGAGAAAAGGAGAATAAATTATTAAGATAATATAGCTAATAGTTTTTTTGAGAAAGTCAAGTGTAAAATCGTTTATAGAAATAATAATAATTCAATAGGTACCTGAAAGTATAAATCAATTTTCAATATTTGCTTGGAAAAGGAGATCATTAGAAATTTGTTGATATTTAAAAACATCTTGATTGTGTAACCAGCCGGTTGTTTTCTTTTATAATGAAGCATTTTTGAACGAAGTTGAAAATTTAAAAATTCCTGGACCAACGTTGGCGTGGAAAAGTTTCAGCGTTGTATCATAAGGTTGGCGGATCGTATTAATATATATCTAATTACGTTTCGTTGGATAATAGTTCTTTGTCATTCGATTTTATTCAACATAAAATAATTAATATAAATATCTGATTTCCGTAGAGAATTGGTTTAGCAAAATAAAGTGGCAGAGAGATAGAGAGATAATAGTATAGAATATAAATCATAAGAGTAACAAGCGCGTACATAGCTTTCAGTAGTAGTTCCTCTTGTTCCTCGAAGGTGGAGCTCTTATTGCTTTATCTCTCTGTTGTAGTTATAAATTTTTCTCTCTCTCACCCTATGTGAACGGAATCGTGCGTTAACATAGCGCGGGTGCATATTAGGTAGGGGTACTATATCATTTATTATAATTTTAAATATTTTCATAAATCTAAAATTTCTTTTTCTATTTAACTAAATAGATGTTCTTTTTATTTTTATTAGTAATAGAAAATATAATAAAATCGCCCCTGTACCTAATAATTAACCCGACCTTTCCTGAAGAATTAATTATCTATTAGTATTAATAAATATTTGTTCATTGGTCTTACAGTCGAATCAAATCAATCGGACAAAATACGTAACAACATCAATACACATTTACATTAACATTAATACATCAATACACAAAAATAATAAAAACAAAAATAAAAATTAAATCAAAAATTATAATGACAGTTAGCCTGTCCTTATTTACAATCACTCCCGTAGACTAATCTGAAAATAAAATATTAGCTGAAAAAGAATTTTTTTTGTTAGTAAAGTGCAGGCTGACTGTCCCCAACACCCTTACTTAATTGAAGATCCAATCCAACGTTTCGAGCTCGCTACGGCTCCTTATCAGGGACTAAATGAAATCTTATATTCTAATCTATGTATATTATATACCCACTACCAAATTTAGTAAATTAAATCTAAATTTCCCTTCTACACAAATTGTTCAAAACCAAAGATGCCCTACATACCTTTTTATCACTTCATCATTTAAACCAAAAAGATTACTTTCAACCCCCGCAATGATTTCTTTGATCGGGAGATTATTTTTAGATTATAATATTCCATGTTTGGCACCTTTAGACATGATGTTTACTACTTAAAGTAGTAAAAAGAAATCATCGCGGAGGTTGAAAGTAATGTTTTTGGTTTAAATGATGAAGTAAAAAAGGAATATAGGGCATCTTTGGTTAATGTCATTAGTAATTTTAAAAGAGAAAATAAATTTCATAATTTTTTAAAGAGTAATTTTTGGAGAAATAACCTTAATATAATCTTCCAAAAGGCCGACAAAGGTAATGTAACTGTAGCTTCCAACAAACTTGATTACATAAATAGTATAAATAATATATTAAATGATGATCGTACTTAGTTGAAAATTGGTAATCCACACATTATTAAGCTACAAAATAATTTGAAAGAGTTATTAAATAATTGGAAAGAAATGAATATATAAATGATACTACATATAAATATTTAAAATGTGAAAATGATACTGTAGCAAAATGTTATGAGCTTCCCAAAATTCATAAAGAAAATCTAACTTTTAGAATAATAATATCTGCTCTAAATTTCCCAACTTATAATATTTCTTGGTTTTTGATCTAATATATTGGTTAAGATAGTTAGAAGAACTAGTTCTTATATAAAGATAGTTGATGCTTTTACAATTAAATGAAAGATATTGTAATTCCGAAAAACTACAAGATGATTTCATTGGATGTAGTATCAAATTTTTTACAAATGTACCTTTGTTTACAAATATACCTTTAGAGTTGTTAAATGATATTATACAGGAAAATTGGCATGAAATTAATTTGCATAAAAAATTAACATGAATGATTTTATTAAAGCAATTAATTTGATTTTTAAAAACACACTTTTTTCATTGGATGAACAAATTTTATGAACAAAACTGCAGATGTCCAATGGGGTCGTCTTTGTCACCGGTTATAGCTAGTTTAGTTATGGAAAAGTTGGAAAGTACAGTCTTGTCAAAATTGCTTTTTGAACCAATGATATTTAAGAGATATGTTGATGATATCTTTACAATTGTTCCGGAAGTTTTTGTGGATGAAATGGTGGATGTTTTCAATTCTGTACATGACAGAATTAAATTTACAAGGGAGGTTGAAGTTAATAGTCAGTTAAGTTTTCTGGACATTAATGTCATTAGATGTAGTATTAATAAGGTGAAACTTAATTGGTACAGAAAGCCTCCTTGGTCAGGTAGGTTTTTAAATTTACACCATCAATTCGGAAACAAAATTGGAGCATTAAAGGGTGTCATTGACAGAGCAATAAAATTGTTACATAAAGATTTTGGATAAAATAATTTACAGATAATAAAAAAACGGCATTAATAATGGTTATTCAATTCAATTTATTAATAGATTAATTGCTGAGAGATTGTTTGACATTTATAATACCGGAAATAGACATAGTGCAGGAATTGATGTTAACGGAGGCAAAATAATTGTCTTTCTATATATTAGAGGATTGTCTGAAAGAATTACAAGAAATTTTCAGCAATATAACATTCAAATTTTCTTTAAAAATAGCAATAATTTGAGTAGATTGTTTAATAATTGCAAAGATAGGGATGATTTATGCTTAAAATCAGGAGTTGTTTATAAGATTCATTGCATGGACTGTGATAAATACTATATTGGACAAACAGGCAGATATTTAAAAAAGAGAATTTATGAACATAAATATAGTTTACGTAGCTCACATATTACTTCTGGTTTAAAAGAGCATTATTTAAAGTTTTTACATTCTTTTGATTTTGTGAATGTGGATATTTTGGAACACGGTATTAATAATAGGTATAAAAGGAAGAGTCTTGAAAGTATTCACATTTCCAGGAATCGGAATAATGTGAATTTAATGTTAGAGTCTAGTAAATTGGTTACTAGACTCTAACTCTTAATTATTAAATTGATTGGTTT
The DNA here is from genome assembly GCA_018907035.1 of Sycobia sp. Sy_11. Classification (NCBI taxonomy): domain Eukaryota; kingdom Metazoa; phylum Arthropoda; class Insecta; order Hymenoptera; family Epichrysomallidae; genus Sycobia; species Sycobia sp. Sy_11. The sequence goes on from JACCIC010000303.1 coordinate 135,012, forward strand.
TGAACAATTTATGTAGAAGGGGAATTTAGATTTAATTTACTAAATTTGGTAGTAGAGATAAGGTATATATAGATTAGAATATAAAGTTTAGTTGAGTTCCTGATGAGAAGCCGTAGCGTGCTCGAAACTTTGGACTGGATCTTCAATTAGGTAAGGGTTTTGGAAACAGTCAGACTGCACTTTACTAACAAAAAATTTTTTTTTCAGCTAATATTTTATTTTCACATTAGTCGACGGGTATGGTTGTAAGGACAGTCTTACTGTCATTATAATTTTTAATTTAATGTTTATTTTTGTTTTTATTATTTTTGTGTATTGATGTATTAATGTTAATGTAGATGTGTAATGATGTTGTTATGTATTGTTTTCGATTGATTTGATGGGACTGTAAGATCAATGAAAAAATATTTATTCTCTATTAATATAATTTATTATTACTATAGATTAAAAATAAATAAATTTCAGGAGAAGAGGTAAGTCTGAGGAAAAATAATAGTAAAAATCCAACAGTCTCACGAAAATGATTTTAAAAACAATTTAGTTCATTCGGAGGTCTTTACACCTCTGTTGACAGTTGCTTTTACAAGGCATTTACTAGGTAAGCACCCCGTTACACTTCCAAACTAATTTTAAGTTGTTATTATTATTTCTGATATCTTTTTAGGATAATTTGATTGCTCTGTTAATGACCCTCTTTGTAGTACTTATCTTCGTGCCGAACTGATAATGTCAGCTAAAATTTAACAACCTACTAAACTATGTAGGATATATATGGTATATCAATTGCATTTTTCTCTGTTATTGTTTCATCTAATAACCTTGACATCTAAGAAGCATGATTTATTGTTTAACTCTATTCTTTAGGAAATTTCATTCCATCATGGGTAGAATTAAAAACCATGTTCTCTATAAAATATTGTGGTATAATTGTAAAGAATGCATCAATATATCTTTTGTAAATGTTTGTTTCCATATTTAACTTCGTGAATGTATAATTAATTGAAGACTCGCTATACACTTGATGATACATGTTTTAATAGTATAATATAAATTATAAATGAAAACACTTGGATAGTTACACAATTTTAAGAATATTTATGCGGACAACGTTGTTTTGCCTATGATGCCATTATCAAAGATATATACAAAGTGTGTGACGATAGTAACAGAAAAAATCCCCGCCGCTGCTCGCCGCTCGGCCTTTTAAAGCTCGCATTCGCTCCCCCCGTTGTTACAGAGTGGGGAGAGCGGTGAACTTTTCAGCCGAATCACAGAAGAACATTAGCGCGCGCATTTTGCGATCGCGCTCTTCTTGCTCGCCGCTACAGCGCGGTAAAGCGTCGGCCATATCACATGCGGCCGTTGACGCGCGCATTATCTAAACCGCGCTCTATTCCCCCGCCTCGACAGAGCAGCGAAGCTTTGGCCCTATCACCTGCGGCCATTGTCGCGCGCACTATCGAAGCCGCGCTCTGCAGGTCTACTTTGACGAAGACGAGGCGGGAAGTTTCCCTATTCCGCGCAAAGGCGAATAGCGCGCGCTCTCTTTCGCGGACAGCGTATTCTTTTTATTCTTCGCAGTGGCGAAAAGGCAAGACGGGAAACATGCGGTTCCAGATCAAATTTTTCTCGGCCCCCTCCCTTTTTCTCGTGGCTCTCTCAGCCCCTCGCGCGTGTTACTACTCACTGCCAAGCATTCTCGGGGGCTCCCCGCGCACACCTTACGACTCAAACGCGGAAGTTAAACTTCCTAGAGAGTACATTGTGCCATCGGAAAACCACTGTGTTTTCAGTACATTTGGCTACACGTGTACGTAGGCCTCCGTACACGCGAGTCGGTAAACGGCGAGAGGCAGAGCTACCCTTTTTTCTTTCTTTTACCATACACATCATTGAAATATCCATTAAAGTTTTTTTTTTTTCTTGCATTTTCGCCTTACAATTTTCCTTTTGCAGGTTGCTTATTTGGCACACACAGTTTTATAAATTTAACGTGAACGGAACGCACATGATAAATCGTGAGTCGCTTTTCCCGGAACCATTAGTTACGGAGGCATAGAGAATACGGAACACAAAGACAATATTCCCAAAATTTGAACAAATCATAAAGACCTATCTTTGCATGATAACATATTAATATAGTATTAAATTTGAACCGAATTTCGAGACAAAGCACTCTAGATTTATCCTTTCTTGTTTTACTCTCGCTACTTATTCAACGGGTCCTGCTTTTTACCGAAATAAATGAAAATTTCATAGTCGTTGATTGCTTACGACTGAATTCGTATCCTTTAATAAAAATTAAAAAAGAACTAAACAAATTTCTATCTGTGTTTTGTATTAAATTAAAAATTATCTCCCATTTGGTGATTATCTATAATTCTATAACGACATAACTTATTTTTATTTTTTATATATTTATTCATTCACCATTCGCCAGCGCAATAGCGCGTTACGAACACGCCTAGCGATTATAAGAAGACCTTCCCAACCTAGTAATTTTAAGAAAAACGGTATCTTCAGTTCCGTGCATAGAGTGGCCGCACCCACGAAAAGTTCTCTCGATTCTAATAGTTCGACTGTCTTTTTATCAATTTCTGAGAATGGCTTTTCTCTGGGCCAATCGGATGGCTTCCGATATAAAAATTCCGGGCCATTTAACCATCGGTTTTCGATCGTCGAAATGTTTTTTGCCGGTCGCGTAGCGTCATCAGCGGGGTTCTCGGAGGACGGCAACCACCGCCACTCGGATATCTTCGTCAATTCAGCGATCTCCCCTAACCTATTCGCGACAAATATTCGGCGTTTTCGCGGCTCCGATCTAATCCACTGGACGACAGTTGTGGAGTCCGACCACATATATCGACGGTTAATCGTTATTTCTAGCTCCTTTTCAATCGTGCGCGCGAGTCTAGATCCTAGTACGGCGGCTAGCAACTCGAGGCGTGGAACCGTAATCGGCTTTACCGGAGCGACCCGTGATTTTGATATAACAAATGACACGTAGACTTGCGCGTCTGCGCTCACATACCGTAGATATGCGACGCTAGCGTACGCCGTTAAGCCAGCGTCGCAAAAGACGTGCAGCTCCGCGTTTACATCACGAGTCGCACTCGGCGCGTAACAGCGTGGAATGCGATATTCCCGAATTCTATAAAGATCGGTTAACCAAGATCGCCACTCGACATTTTGTTCGTCTTTTAATTGCATATCCCAACCGATTCCACTGCGCCAGATATTTTGCATCAGAATTTTCGCTTTTAATGAGTGAGGCGATAGAAATCCGAGCGGATCAAATACCGACATTATTATGGCTAAGAATTGCCGTTCTGTAGGCTTCATTAAACCGTTTAAAATATCTTTCAGAATCTTGGCTATCCCTACATTAAAGGCTAATTCATCCCTTTGTTGATCCCAATACAACCCCAATACGCGCTCTTCCGTACGTGCGCAAAGATCAGTTTTTTTTTGCACTTCTTCGTTACAAACATTTCGGATCGCCCGCGACTGATTCGACGCCCAGCTGTGCATTTGAAAATTAGCCGCTGCATTTATCTCTTTGACGTCGTTAATTATTTCGATCGCTTCTGTCACCGTTCTTTTGCTAATTAAAAAATCATCCATATACGCGTCGTTGACGATGCTTCTACAGGCCGCCGGTTTAGAATCTGCAAATCTTAACGCATTTTTATTCTTCACGAATATCGCACTACACGGGGAGCATTTCGAACCGAAAATTAGACTGTTCATTTCATATACTTTAGGCTCTCCCTCCCTGTCTTCGCCGCGCCACAGGAATCTCTGGGCTCCGCGATCGTCTTCGCGAACCTGCACTCTTAAAAACATGTCCTTTATATCCGCCTTTATTCCGATTGCATATTGTCTAAAGCGGATAAGAACCCCCGGCAGCGAGCGTAATAAGTCGGGGCCCGTGTCTAGTTGGTCATTCAGACTTATCCCAGATGTTCTCGCGGCGGCGTCAAAAACGAGCCTGATTTTGCCCGGCTTGTTCGAGTTCTTAACCCCAAAGTGTGGTAGAAACCATATTCTCGAGCGCGGCATATCCTTCACTATTTCTACCGCATAACCCTTCGAAATAAGGCGCTGCATCTCTGCATAATAAGCTTTCGCATACTGCGGGTCCCGATCTAATCGCTTCTCGAGAGAACAGAGCCTCTTTCGAGCTGTCTCTCGGCTATCAACATTGGGAATTGACTCGTTTCGCCATAGTAGACCCGTTTCCCATCCGGTTCCGATCGGCCGTGTTGTTTGTTCTAGAATTCGCAATGCATTATCTCGTTCTGCCGAACGGTTCGACACGCTAAGCGCCCCAAAATTTTCGATCACAAAATACTCTTTTATGATTTTATCAAGTTCTTCAAGCCCTAACTTATCCTTATCCGAGAACGCTTTGAGGTCCGTCCGTGTTAGCCCAGTAAAACCGGCGCGAGACTCCTCCCTTGATTTACGCCCGTTCCCGTGTACCGCCCAGCCTAACATGGAGCGCGACAAGGCCAGAGTACTATTTCTCATTTCACGCAGCTCCCGTGTCACTATTATGCTCCAATTATCCTGTCCAATCAGTATCTTGGGCTTAGCATCTGTATACGGTTCTACGTGTATCTTTTCGGACATTTTGATAAACTCTGTCGTTTCACGCGAAAGGGACTGCAACGGCAAATCGAGATTGTTCACGGCGAAAATGCCTTTGACGTAATGGCTTACACAGCAGTGTTGCAATTCGAGGTTAACCTTTAACGAATTTGTGTATAATTTTTTCTCGGGCAATATCCCTTTTAGCGATATTATAATCGATTTTCCTATTATTCCCATCGTTCTTATCAAGTCGCGGTCTACAAGGCTCACGGTAGAGCCTTCATCGAGTAAAGCATATATGCGCGCGGGGCCTCTGGGTCCCATAACCGTGAGCTGCATAATTTTTAAAAGTGTCCGACCTTCATCTAGTCAATCCGTTTTATTTTCCGTATTTGTATGTTGGTCGCGCGCCGTTTGATCACCGTTCGCGGCGCCAGTGTGCAATTTGTTAACGCGATGAAGGAGACTATGATGCCCTCTTTTACAATATCGACAACGTGCGCCTCGGCAAGTCATATGTCTATGGCCTTTACGTAAACACTGAAAACATAAACGATGTCGTTTTACATGAGTCCATCTTTTTTCTACGGATATTTTCCCAAAGCGTGGGCAATCTCTAATTTTATGATCTTTTCGTTCGCAACAACATTCGCTGTCCGAGCTTAAGGCGTACTCCTGTTCTCTGCTATGTTTTTCTGCGTCAGTGAAACACACGACGCACGCGTTTGACGTCGCGATCTGTCTTTTTACTACACGATCACAGCTCTGTTTTGAAGTCGAGGGCATACATTCTAAATCAAAAATTCCGACCGCCGTCGCGTATTCGGCCTCCTCATGGAAGAAATTCGCAAGCTTCTCCATCTCGGTTCGTTCCCCCTGAACACTCACGGAGTACCTATTGAAGGCGGATTTTAACGAAAACGGAAGTTTGCTCGCGATGACTTTTATCAAATCCGGGCTATATAAATATCCACTTAAATTTAAGGATTTGAACGCATTCACCGCGTTTTTTAATTTAGTCGCGAAATGTATAAGTCGCGTGTGGCTTGAATCTAAGGTCGGCAAATTATAAATATCATTTATAATTCGTTTGGCAACTGCGTTTTTGTTGCCATAATGAAGCTCCAAGGTGTGTATAATTTTCTCCGCGTCTCTTGTAGTAGCCATTAGCGTACGAACGGTCTCGCGAGCATCTCCTTTCAAAGATTGAACGAGCCGCGCTATATTTTCCCGATCTGTGTATGCTCCAAGTTTTGCTGATAATTCATATGCTTCCTTAAAATGAAGCCAGTCGAGAGGGTCGCCAGAAAACTCCGGCAATTTTCGCGCAAAACGTAACCTATTTTCTAGTATTGTATCGCTACCGCGGGTCGAGCCTGAACGTAACGTTAACAGCGCATTTTCTAGAGCGGCTGCTAAACGCAGCGCGGGATCGATGGACGCAACCGTATTTAAACTGTTATCATTACTCACGGACTCGGTGCTAGTCGCAGGTACACGTCGCGCCTCGTGCCCGTCGCCGTCCGATGTATCGACGCGCGGTCCTCGTCTCTCCACCATGGACGTAGGTTCCCAATCTGCCGCTCGGTGACTCGCGATTCCCACGGACACATCCTCCATGGCTGCGTATCGTCTCGGCTGGTTGACTTCGGCAACAGTGGAAATTGAGCTGTCCGTTTCTCGTCGATTCTTCTCCGCCGTTGCCTTCTTAGATTTCTGCGTCCTCACACGCCTTGATTTCGTTGGTGCTGCACGCCTAGACTTCTTCGCAGTCGGTGCCTCCGCGTCGTGGTCGACCGTCTCGAACGCCCTCCGTCTTGATGTACGAGCGCTCCTTCTCAGCGTAATTTCGTCTCTTTGTACTTCAGCCTCGGACAATCTTGTCGGTTTTTCCTCCACATCTTGCAACCTAGACTGCTGAGACTGCAGTTCGTTCGAATCCATTTCCTCTTCTCCAGTTCAAAGGTGTTCGGCGTCCCTCACCCGGGGCACCAAGATTTTATATGGTGGAAATCTTGGGAAGAGGAGTAGGTACGCGAGTAAATAATCCGATTTTACTTTGTTGATTTTATTGCAGTGTGTGTAGTAACAGTAGTAGTAACAGTAATAGTAAGTACAGTGTGTGACGATAGTAACAGAAAAAATCCCCGCCGCTGCTCGCCGCTCGGCCTTTTAAAGCTCGCATTCGCTCCCCCCGTTGTTACAGAGTGGGGAGATCGGTGAACTTTTCAGCCGAATCACAGAAGAACATTAGCGCGCGCATTTTGCGATCGCGCTCTTCTTGCTCGCCGCTACAGCGCGGTAAAGCGTCGGCCCTATCACATGCGGCCGTTGACGCGCGCATTATCTAAACCGCGCTCTATTCCCCCGCCTCGACAGAGCAGCCAAGCTTTGGCCCTATCACCTGCGGCCATTGTCGCGCGCACTATCGAAGCCGCGCTCTGCAGGTCTACTTTGACGAAGACGAGGCGGGAAGTTTCCCTATTCCTCGCAAAGGCGAATAGCGCGCGCTCTCTTTCGCGGACAGCGTATTCTTTTTATTCTTCGCAGTGGCGAAAAGGCAAGACGGGAAACATGCGGTTCCGGATCAAATTTTTCTCGGCCCCCTCCCTTTTTCTCATGGCTCTCTCAGCCCCTCGCGCGTGTTACTACTCACTGCCAAGCATTCTCGGGGGCTCCCCGCGCACACCTTACGACTTAAACGCGGAAGTTAAACTTCCTAGAGAGTACATTGTGCCATCGGAAAACCACTGTGTTTTCAGTACATTTGTTGAGTAAACAAATTTGTTGAGTAAACAAGTTTGTTAAAGTATCTAACAAACTGTTAGATACTTTAAATACAGATTCTATGAACATCAAAATAGCTTCTGAAATATGAATAGTATGTTCGGGCTAAAAAAAGATAACATAGAGTTTATTTTCTTTGATTCTGAAAATATAAATATTTTAGAACAAGGTTTTAAATGTATATATAAATGGGAAACTTTTAAAAATATTCATATTTTGAAAAATCCCACTAATATAAATGTCGGATAAATTGAGCGAAACTTCTCGTTATTTACTAGTATATAATTATATATCAGAATAAAATTTTTGTTTCATATTTAAAATCAAGATGAAGGGCGGTTCTATAAATATTATGTACATTATATAATATTTATAGAACCCACTCCATCTTGATTTTAAATATGAAACAAAATTTTATTAATCTTGTGTTTGTTATGTAGTGTATAGACACTACATAATAAAAGTATCAAAATTTTTCATTAAATAATTAACATTTTTCAAATGTTTAGATCTCGCCCAATTTCTGTGCGTTAAGATATTTTTTTTGTTTTATAGAGAATTATGTGGACTTTCAGGAAAAAATGAGGTCAAACAGCTACAAAATGATGTCACATTGCTATATCTCAATTAGTGTTTTCAACTTTTTTCTCTCAAAAAACTTAGTTGATCAATATTTTTGTTTCTTCAAAAGACACCACCACAATCTTAAAGTGTAATTTTCAAAGAGTATTTTGAAAACATAATCAACTCTACAATTTTTTACCGAGTTATGTCATCTTAAAGATATTTATATGTAAAGATTACGCAGTTTACTTGATGAAAGTAGTTTATTAATATAGAACATGTATTGAAGCTATACAGAGGTCTGGTTGCGTCCAGCATGGACGGGCGTCCTGATGCAACTGATGAGTGTAGAGCCACGCGTGGTATATGAGCAGAGTTCAAAACATATAGGTGGCACTACTATGGCTTGACTTATGATATACATTGACTTACACTTGCTGTTTTTACATTTACATGTTATGCTTTATTATAATATACATTTTCTTTTTTAGATGCCTAGATTTATCAAATCTCTCAAATGTTCAAATAATTTCACTGGTAGGGCTTTTGTTAAAATGACAGCTTGCTGATTTTTTGTACTAATATATTCGATTGTAAATAGATCATTATAATAATTCTCTCTAATAAATTTATATTTTATATCTATATGTTTTGTATGGCTGTGGTAACACATATCTCGAATTATTTGAATAGCGCTTTAGTTATCTATATACAACGTCGGTTTGTGTACAATTTTTTCGCTTATGCTTTTGAGCAATCGTTCAATCCAGATCATTTCTTGAGCAGCTGTGCATGCAGCCATAAACTCTGACTCTGTAGTCGAGAGAGCAATTGTATTTTGTTTTCGAGATCCCCATGAAATTAAACTGTTTCCTAATTTTATGATAAAACCTGTGACTGATTTTCACGTTACATGATCGCCTGCGTAGTCGGCATCGCTATATGTTACAATATTACGCCAATCATTATTAATTTTATAAACCATAAGTTAACGTTCCTTTAATATATTTAGAGAGTCGCTTAACACAAGACCAATGAATTTTACTAGGAATCTCGGCGTATCGGCTAAGTATCTGCAAATCTAAACTAATCTAAACTAACTAATCTGCAAATGCAATGTCCGGGCGTGTTCCATTTGCGAGAAACATTAAACACCCGATAGCTTCTTTATATGGAGCGTTAGTTCTCTCGTTTTCTCCACTTTTTTCAAAAATCAAAGAAATACTATTCGGATCAGCAGGTATTCGCACTATTTGCACGTTGCATGTTAAATTTATCAATAATCTTTTCAGCGTATTTTTGATCTATAAGCATTGATCCATCTACTATATAACTTATATTAAAACCCAAGAACAATTTTAAGTCGTGAATAGTTATTTCAAAATTGTAATTAAGAAATTTCAATAATGCGAGGACTCTCTCTTTGCATTTCGAAGCTATAGTTCCGTCATCAACATATAATATCAATATTAATAATTCTTCTTGCCCTTTACTTGTAAATACACAAGGATCAGCGTCACTAGGATGTAAATTAAATTTTAATAAACAAATAACAAAGTTTTGGTTCCAGCACCTAGCCGATTGCTTCAATCCGTATAAACTCTTTTTTAACAAACAAACTTTTTGTGTGCCGTCTTCAAACCTTTCGGGTTTTGCATAAAAATAGTTTCTGTTAATTCGCCGTTTAAGAAAGCTGATTTTACATCGAATTGTTTAGTGTACATATGTTCTGATGCGATTATAGCAAGGAAAGTTTTGATTGAATTATTTCTTGCTACTGGACTATATAATTCTGTAAAATTAATATTTTTAGTTTGCTTACAGCCCTTTGCAACAAGTCGTGCTCGGTAACGTGACTTATTCAAATCTGGGCCAGTTTTTATTTTAAAAACCCAAAGATTTGATAAAATTTTATCATTATGTGGTGCATTTACCAAGTCCCAAGTGTTATTTTTATAAAGTGCTTCAATTTCATCTTTCATGGCATTTCTCCATGCTTCTGAATTTTCGCTTTGCATTGCTTGTTTAAAATTATTAGGTTGATCTATTTCCGCAATAAATAATTCATTGATATCTTCAAAATCGAAAATGAAATTGTTTATAGTGTTGCCACGATTTGGTGGTTGGAGATTTCTACGATCACGCAAATTATAATTACATTCACTTAAATTTTCACGGTCATTTGTAACTTCGGGTAGATTGTTGACAGATACATTATTTTCTACATTTAAATTTTGTATATTTTCAATTTCAGATCTTTCGTTGTTAATGATATTATTTAATTCTGTTTCATTAATCTCATTGAAATTTGCATTTGAAATATAGAAAGTACAAAAATTATATTCATTTTTTTTTATCTGTAGTAAATCAGTAGTTTTTAATTCATTTTTAAATAATACATCTCTGTGTTTTTCAATTTTGTTACTACCTTCAATTAAAATTCTGTAACTATTTGTACATACATCATAGCCGACAAAAATACCTAGTTTAGATTTTTCATCCCACTTTTTTCTATGATTTTTACTTATATACGCATAAACTTCAGTACCAAAAATTTTAAATGCTTAAAATTACTTTTTCTATTATACCATAACTCAAAAGGAGTCTTATTTTCAAAACGTGTTTTTCTACTCCTATTTAATACATATACAGCTGTGTTGAGATTTTCAGCCCAAACATTTTTAGGTAACTTTTTTGATAATAACATTGTACGTGCTGCCTCTACGAGCGTACGATTCTCGCGTTCGGCTTTGCCATTTTGCTGAGGTGTATCAATAACTGTTCGTTCATGTTTAATTCCGTTTTTAAAAAGAATATCACTGAGACCCTTATTAACGTACTCAAGTCCGTTATCCGTTCTAAGAATATTTATTTTCATTCCCGTTTCATTTTCTACACGTTGAATATAATTAAGAAAACAAGCTTTTTATTCATTCTTGTATCTTCAAAAATATAGTATAATATATTTTGAATAGTCGTCCTTGAACAATAAAAAGTATTTGCGATTGCCTAGAGAATTGATTTCCATAGGACCGCAAAGATCGGAGTGAATAATTTCACAAGTTCTAGTGGTGTAATATTTACTTATTGGAAACGGATTTCTATGAATTTTACCGAGTGCACATGCGTCACAAAACGGTTCTTTCAAAATAATATTGTTGTTTTTCAGAAGACGTTTCACATGATCAAAATTTTGATGCGCTAACCGCTCATGCCATATTTACATTGAACTTTTATCATTATTTTGTTTTATATTTTTATGCGCGAGGAATGAATTTGCCTGTATATGTTCAATATTTATTTTCATTACAAATATAGATTCGTTTTGCGATTTTTCGCCAACTACGACAGCTTCATCATTTTTATAAAAAAACGCATTTTGTTTTATTTAAATTAACAATCATATTTTTCCTAAGAGCTGCTCCCATGGAAAAAAGATTAAATTTAATTTTAGGCACGTAGAGGACATCGAATAAATATCTTCTTTTCCAAGCTAAACCATTGTGCGCTAAGACATTAATATGACTTTTACCTAAAGCGTAAACAAGATGTCCATCACCAAGACGTATTGCTATTGGTGTAGACAGATTCTCGAACGTTGTAAACCATTCGCGCTTATTACACATGTGTTGTGATGCGCCTGAATCAAGTAGCCAAGAAGTAGCTCGGTTGCCGCTGTACGATGAAAAAAATACCTCTCCCATCAAAGCGTCATCGCCCTTGATTGAATTTTTCTTGATGTACTGTGCACTGCCTGTAGACCGTTGAGGTTCGTTTCCGCGAAGAAGCCAGCAGTCTTGTCGTTTATGCCCAACTTTTCCACAATTCCAACAAGCTTGACTTAATTTCTTTTTCTTACTGTTTTGTTTCAAGTAAATGCTTTGTTTATTCGAATTTAAATTATCATTCTGAATACGATGATTCAATTTATGATTATTTTTATTTTTAGTATAAAATGCACTGCTTTCGTGACTGCCTTGTATTACCATGCGTGTTTCTTCCATTATAAGTCGGAAAGTTAAATTTTCAATAGTTTTTTGGTCGGCAGCTGCAGAATCCCAAGCAGATCTAAAATGATTATATGTTGCCGGAAGAGTCATTAAGATTTTTGTAATCAACATAGTATCTGAGATTTCTTCTTTTAACGCTTTTAAAGTATAACACAAATCTGAAATTTTAGAAATGTGTGTCGCAATGTCATCACTAGGATCCTTTTGAAAACTGAACCATTTTTGTTGCAGTACGTGAATACTTGTATCGGATTTGCTTTCATAAATTTCGTGAAGCTTATCCTACATTTCTTTCGCTGAGTTGCAATGTAAAATATGTGTCATTGGTTGTCTTTCAATCGTAGTTACTATAAATTTTTGCGCGACGCCATCTTTTTTATCGAATTCTTTTCTATCCTTTTCATACTGATTTTTTACACTTTCAGCAGCATCAACTGCTGGTACGGACGGTGCAATTTCTGTTCCGTTAACAACACCAAAAGCTTCATGCGAAATTAACATTACGCGAATTTGGAATTTCCATACACTCCAATTTTCTATATTTTTAAGCTTAACTATTTTTACTGTGTCACTTTCCATTTTTAATTAATCGATTTTGCACTATCGCACAAAAGGCTGGCTCCGATTAAAAAGAAAAAAAGAGCAAAATACTACAGCTCACTTTCACCTTCAGAGAAACTTTTTATTTATAAAAAAAATAATCTGGGCACATAACCTAAAGAGTACGCAGTTTACTTGATGAAAGTAGTTTATTAATATAGAACATGTATTGAAGCTATACAGAGGTATGGTTGCGTCCAGCATGGACGGGCGTCCTGATGCAACTGATGAGTGTAGAGCCACGCGTGGTATATGAGCAGAATTCAGAACATTGTTGCGTCCAGCGATTACGCCGAATATAGATATATATATATAGATATATGTACGTATATATATATATATATATATAGATATATATATGTATACGTATGTAGGTATATATATATGTATATATCTGTTCAAGGACAAGGAGGGATCGGTCGAATTGCCTCGGCATGCCTACCCGTCGAGTTTTCGATGAATTTCAGGCCCGGGAAAGTGAGTAGGAATAAAGAAAGCAAAGGAGACAAGCGTTTGGCAACATCGCCTTCACGATAATATATATATATGAAGGTAAGGCAAAGTTCGTAGATATTCTCGGAGTAGTGAGAATAAATACGTTTATATTTGTATATATAAACTCTGCGAACCTCAATGCCAAATGCCTGCGCAGCGCGCGCTTTCTAGTAATAAAATCGGACCAGATGTGGCCATAGTAATGCAGCCTAGCCATAGCCTACCGCGGTCAGCGCTGGCCGAAGTGTTGTCTCTATTCCCGCACCGCTTGTACTTTCCCGCCCCTCTGGAAAATGCGGAACGAAGCGGAGGCGCGCTAATGCGCAGTTTACGACCCTTCCCCCTTTTCTTTGTATACGAAATGCGAAACCCGAGTAACAGCCTAATATACCAATATCCCAAGAGGCTTGAGAAACTGAAATACGTCTGAAATTTTGGCTTCGAATAGAAAGTAGAATTTCTCGAAGCAATCGACGTACAGAAATAATATTATTTCTGAACGTGCATTTAAATTTTTCCAAACTGTTAATATAATGAAAATGTACAAATATTTGTATTAATAAGCACGGTTGACATTATTATTACTAACTTTGAAATTATATTTATTGTTGTGATTAATATTACTCTTATTTTTTTTAATATTAATAAATTATTCATATCGTTATTAACACTATTATTATTATTATTATTACAAGCACTAATATTCCTATTTTTACTAACATTACCGTTCTAATATATAGTAATGCGATTATTAATATTGCTATTGCTATTATTATTCCAATTAATATCTTCGATATTATTATTAACATTGTAAAGATTACTAATTGTTACTACTAGTTTAAACCATAATTATGTGGTGTTATACACTAATCGTTATTATTAATTTCACTATTGTTATTATTATTATTATTATGATTATGTTTAATATTAATTTTCTAATTAGTTTACTCAATAATATTTCTGCGCTATTCGCTGATAGTTTGCTTTTACTACCATTAACATTATTATTACTATTTTTACTATAATTATAAACGATATTAATTACCATTAAATTTACTATTACCGTTTTTGTTAATGCATCGATTCAATTTTTATTTCTATTATAGTTATTAATTATTATTATTATTAAGTCATACCAATGTATCATTAACTTATGGATTATTTTATATATATAAGAATACGTTCTAATATAGCTTAGTTATACGCAGTTCTAAAATACAGAAATAATAATCATAGTTGTAAGAGATGAACGGACGGCTTTCTCTATGTAGAAAAACGTCCCTTTATCTCCCCCACCACGATGTAATTTCCAGCGGAGAAAATTTCGGCGGCGCAGGGCTCGGACTATAAATACGGGCCCTGAAAACTGCGGAAAGCAGATTGCCGGCCGCGTTTACTCTGCTCGGTTGCTAAATTCCTCGAAATAAAAGTAAGTCGCTTCAATATTCATTTCCGAATTATATTTTTCTTTCCCTTTTTAATTTCGCGAAGCACGCGCTAGACTTTGAGTCAGGGGACGCTAGTCTCTGCAGGCAAGGAAATTGCCGCTAGACTCTGTAGCCTCCGCTAAAGTTCAGCGCGGATAGCTAGTAAGGTGGACTGGAGGCCGTGGAAGCTCGCGCCCCTACTACCTCCTAGAGGATATTAGATCCGTCGCCGCTCTAATATCCAACCGATCGTGTTGGAGCTGCCCGAGTGTGGCCCTCACGACCGGCGAAATTACGCGAACGCGCCGCGACGATCGACCTCGCGATCCGCCCCGCGTATCCCTGGCTTCAACGCTAAAGCGTGGCCAAAAAAACAAGGGGGCAACCGGCGGTAACTAACGGCAGTAAATCGCCGTTAGGATTAACCGTGTGGCACCAACTTCGGTTGGACGTCACAAAAAAAATTGGGGGCTCGTCCGGGATCGCTATAGAATAGCTCGCGATAATTATCGTTGCACGATGGACGCGTTTATTTTTAGACCTAAATTTTCGTTCAGTTTCGGTGCCAATTTTTTTTTTTTATTTTGTTGTTGTTGCTTGATCCAGCTAGGGTTCAACCTTTTTTTTGAGAATAAAAATCCATATTTTTGTTTTATTTAGTGGAAGGGTTAGGTGCATCTTATAAACAAAGGAAAAACAGGGCCCATAAAAGGGCTCAGAAAGAGAAGCGACTTCTAATTCGCGGCCAAATTTTGGAGGCAGAACAGGTCCGTCGCGAGGAAAAGGGGCTCGAGCGATTGCCTGATCGCGACCTCGAGGCAACCGTGTGGCGGTTATACCGCCCCCTCCACGACCGTTATATTCGGGGTCTCAGAGCTCAGCGCCCGGTTGAACGGGTAATAACCGAGCTAGAGACCCTAAAGTTCGTGGAACAAGCGGATAAGCCGCGGGTGTATACACCGCAGGTATTTAAGCCGCCGGTGTATACACCGCAAGTGTACAAGCCACGGGCGTATAAGCCGCTGGCTTTAATTAAGCGCCCCAAAATACCTCTGCCGCCCTTAGCGGAGTTAATCGGCGAGCGCGGGACTCGCCCATCCACGGCCACCGCTGAGGCCGCCGCCTCACCCATCGCCACACCGCCGCCGCTGCCGCCGGCACCCGCAGTTGCCGAGCCGCCCAGCCCATCGGTCGCCAGTAATATAGAAGAAGGGGTAAAAACCCCCACCCGCTCTCCTGTCGAGCCATCAGCGATATCACCGTTCGGCACGGTGATACCGTTGAACGCGGCAGGTTGCCCGCGGACACCCCGGGGTCCCAGCGACCACGAGCTCGGCAAGGCGGCAAAAAAGCGACAAGGAACGGACGCGGCGATACCAGGAGAGCAGGACGCAGGAGGAAGTGAAAGCACTGCTGCTCTCGCCAACGCTGCCCGTGACGCACCCGCCCACGACAACGAGAGGAGGCGGGGGAAAATTGCCGCCCGGAAACTATTATTTTTCGGTCCGTACAGCGAGACCGAAGAGTAATAACTCACCCGCCCGTCCACGTGACTGGCCCGAATAGCCGTAGACAGAGAGCGAAGGTCCGTCCTCCCTCCACCGCGCCGAGTGATCCTGCCCTCAGTGGAGGTCAGTGAACCGCCCACGCGCTCACACGACTGGCCGAGAGGGACCGGGTTCAGTGACCCGCCCCCTCCACTGCGCCGCGCCTAGCAGGGCCGCCCCCTCCACTGCGCTGCGCCTAACAGGGCCCGCCCCTCCACTGCGCTGCGCCTAACAGGGCCCGCCCCTCCACTGCGCTGCACCTAGCAGGGCCAGCCCCCTCCACTGCGCTGCGCCTAACAGGGCCGCCCCTCCTCCGCTGTGCCCAGAGAAGCAGGGCCGCCCCTCCTCCGCCGTGCCTAGGGAAGTAGGCACGCCATCTTTTCGGCGCTACGCCGGGAGGCTCCGTACAGGACATATATATAATAAATTGTGTCTGAATATATTATATATATATATATATATATATATATATATATATATATTTGTGTGTGTATGTGTAATAACCGGTACCAATAAAGAAACATTTCTGATAATAATACTGGGTTGGGATTATTGCTCCTCGTATCCTGCATTCCTTATTTTTAATTTTTTATTTATTTTACTATTTTCCGTTTTTATTACTATTTTTTTTTTATTTATAAATCTTTAATAATTAATATTTTTTTTTACTTTTTAAAATATTCAATAGTTTCTGTTTTTTTTATTTTAATTTTAATAATTAATTCAATAATTTATAAGGCTTTTAAATTTTTTTTTTTCAATTTTACTTATAAATTGTTATTAACTAATTTAATATTTTTTTTTGTCTCGTTTTTTATAATTAAGAACTTCTTAAATATTTTTATAATCTCGATATTTCCTGTTTTTTTTTTTATTATTTTTAGTTACAAATTTGTTTAGTTTAATAATTCGTTTTTGTTATTAAGACCTTTTTATTATAATAATAAATTTTTATATTAACTTTAATAATTCATTTTTGGCCTTTTAAATAATTTTATTTTTAATATCCCCTTTTTACTTTCTATTTTTTTTTTAACCATAATTTTTATTTATTAATTTAATAATTTTTAGTTTCGATATTTTCCGTTCCATTATTTTAATAATTAATTTAATAACTCTTTTTATCATTTTTTTTTATTTTCTGCCTTTTCATTATTTTCCTTTCATTTTTATATTGTTTTCTTATTAATTAACTTAATAATTTTTAACCTTTTTTATATTTTCTGGTTTTACTTATTTTTTTTTTTATTCAATAATTTTAATCTCACCATTTTCCATTTTTTTTTATTATTATTCAGAATTAACTTAATAATTGTTAATTTCATAACCTTAATTTCAATATTCCCTGTTTATTCTTTATTATTTAGCGATTTTGTTTATAAATGTCTATTTAACTTTAATAATTTACTTTAATAATTTTTAAGAATTTCTCTTCCAATATTCCTTTTTTTTTACTTCCGTATTTTCAATTTTATCTGTAAATTTCTTATTAATTAATTTAATCGGTTTTAATTGGGTTCAATATATCCTGCTTTCCTTATTTGATAATTTTTAGTTTCAATATTTTCCCTTTTCTTTATTTTAATAATTAATTCCAATATTTTCTGTTTTTGATTGTTTTCCTTCTAATTATTTTCAATTTTTCCATTAATAATTTCAATATTTTCTGTTTTTTTTTGCCGTCTCCTTAATAACTTTTTTTTATCTTTTTCCCCAACCGGGAAAATCCCCGGTCCAAATGGTAGGACTGAATAGAGATTACCCCTTACCGAACGAAGAAAGACTTCGTACAATAGAGGAGCAAGTAAGCTCTCATCATAGGGCTCTCTGCACGGTCGGAACGTTATCACGGAATAATCGTACCTATATAGAGGAGCTCCAGAGGCCTGTGCAGAGACGCACGGAAATACAAATTTCCTATTACAAAAAATAACAAGTGCGGAGGAGCGTATAGAGGGGTTGGAAAAGGAAAACCAAGAACTAAAGGCTTGGTTGGAAAAAACCTGGGCGATAACCGCGCGCGCATTTAGGGAGTTAAACCGGAAGCAAACCGTCAACGAGGTAGACATAGAGTTATTGGAAGAAGCTGTTAGACAATTAAATCTTGAGGATTGAGTAGAGAAGAGACACTCCCAATTTGTTTTATTTATATATACGCAAGTAGGTTAGTTAAGCGGTATAGTCATCGGAACCTACCTCGTTCAATTTTATAACATCTTTAACTAATAAGTTACTAATTTAATTGTTCTTTATGCCTTTAATACCGATTTTAACTGTAAAAATTTGACACTAGGACGCATGTCTGAGCAGCGTGTCACTAGAAGTCGGGCAGATAAGAATAAATTCTGCCTAGACGATATCGACAACGTCTACCCTTTTTCTCCAACTAAAGAGATCCCGAGGGATGGAGAAATAAAACCTCCACCGCGAATGTTACAAGGAACGATTGACGTTTTGGAAGACTCTTTCATAGAACCGATCGCGCAAACGGCAAAATCAGCCGATAGCAAGCAAAAAGAGGTATCTGAAAACTTCACGATATATATTTCAGACAACAAACAAGCCCACGTAACAATGCCTACTCAGGCTGTTCCGTTGAAAGACGCGCTTAAGGTAGTACCCGTATTTGATGGGCGCAATATTACCTTAAGCGAGTTTTTCGAAGGCTGTGACGAAGCCTTGGAAATTATAGATGCGACCAGCGAATCAAGCTTCGTCAAATTGTTACGGTCACGTATAACCGGGGAGGCGAGACAGGCGATTCGTGGGCAAACGTTTGCAACCGTTAGGGCTTTAAAAGATTACTTAGAGACGATATACGCACCTCCTCGAACTATACAACAACTGATCGGTGAATTAGGAATGGAGTTCCAACGGGATGACGAAAACGTTATCTCATTCGCTAATCGAATAAAAGACCTTGGCCGTCGACTTCTAGAAGCAGAGAGAGAGCTCATGTAGGAGCTGTGACGAAAGCGATGCGCCGCGAAGCTGAAGCGACAGTAATTACTTGCTTTCGCAAAGGCCTGAGGAAAGAAATCGATAGAAGTATCGGAACAACGATGACAGATCTTAATACTATCGTTAATAAAGCGATACAAGAAGAAAGAGACCTTGACGAACGAAGTTTATTAAGAGATCTTAGTTGCAAACTCACAGTTCGGGGAAGAGAAGACCGCAAAAAGGCATATATATGTCAACTCGAGGAACCCCCTGCTCAGCAGCAAATTGAAACCTGCACACGGTGTAGACGATCCGGACATAATGCCTTTAATTGCAGAGAACGAATGGCGAATAAAGCGTCCATTGAGACATGCCAATTATGCGATAAACCCGGTCATACGGCAAATACGTGTCGCAACCGCATGATTTGCCAACTTTGCAATTTGATTGCCCATACGGCGAAGAACTGCAAACCTATTGAAAGATGTTTTCGGTGTAGCGAGCCCGGACATAGATCAGCGACGTGTTCGTTGAATATTATAACCGGGGCTCAACAACGCAATAATACACCTTACCGTCCGGTTTGTAGAAAGTGCAACCGACCAGGACCTATGGCTGCATCTTGCCCTACTCCGAAAAGTTGTGCATATTGCAAAAATACGGGGCATGACATTAACGAGTGCTGAAAAAGGATATACAACGAAAAAATGCGAGCGGAAAACTCGAACGGTGCCTCCATGTCCAGAGCGCAGTCAACGGCACCGCTCGCCCCCATGCGCTCAGCCAATATAGCGGGAATGGAGGAGGAAGCCTCAGAATTGCAACCATTGTAAAAAGTGACTTTCTGCCCCACGTAAATCTAAAGTTTGGGAGCAGGAAACTCTCATTTTTGGTGGACTCAGGATCACACGGTAATATACTAAAACGCGGGAATCTACCCTTCGGTATAGAAATAAACACAACTGACATAGTAAATCTAAAGGGAATAACCGACAACGTAATTAAATCCCTGGGAACCGCCTGTATAAAAGGGTTCGGAGAATTAATAGGATTTCACATCGTAGAGGAAAGTTTTAAACTCCCGTATGATGGAATAATAGGAATAAGCTTCTTAGTGCAGCAAAGATCCATAGCAGATTTCAAAAAAAATACATTGAAGATCAGAGAACACGAACTGCCATTGGGTGGTAAAAATAGTTCTGAACAATCCCCAAAGATACTTAACACTAACTTTGCCGGAAACCACAATAAATTTCGATAAGCTAGCGTCATTAAAGCAAAAGTATTATCATCATTGGAAATTGTTGACACAACAAACGAGACTTATTTAAAGGGGATTGATGGATTACTATTGCCTACACTCGGTGCCGCTCCCCTTAATATATTAGGCGTAGAATCATCAATAACAGTAATACCGAATAAGAGCGCCATACCATACGATGCGATATTAGGATCTGATTTTTTGTACAGCGCTAAAGCAGTTATTGACTTTGGAGAAAAAACCATTACGATCGAAAATAAAAGAACAGAATTAGAGTTTCTACGCGACGAAGAAGTACTAATGTATAACAATGAGGAATCAGAAACTGATACAATGCAAAACTGGGAGTTCGAGAATCTTAAATCCCTAATGCGATTCGACAATACTAATCTCCAAGAGTTCGACTGGAGTAAAGGAGATTATAAAAATCTTTTTTTGGCATCTGAACGGTACGATGATATACCTGTATCTTCAGACCGACTAACCAAGTTAATCGGACTTACGGAAATTAATAAGCTGCAAAAGGAAGAATACCAGCAAGCCGTGAAATTGTTGAAAAATAACCCGGATCGGTTTTATCTCGTGGGTGATGAACTTACTACAACTAACGTTGTAGCTCATAGGATCCCCACAACCGACGATATTCCGGTGAGCACGCGTCAATACAGATTGCCGCATGCTCTGAAAGACTAGGTGAACCGACAAGTGAAGACAGAAGGGCGTAATCAGACACTCTAGAAGTAGCTATTCGTCAGCGCTTTGGGTCGTACCAAAAAAGCAATTAACTGATAATAAACCACGTTGGCGAATTGTAGTAGATTTCCGTCCTCTGAACGAGAAAACAGTAGCAATGGCATACCCGCTACCTAATATTGTCGAAATACTCGACACCGTTGGTGCTGCTAAATACTACACTGTCATGGATTGCGTCTCCGGATTCCATCAAATACCGATGAGTCCGGAAGACATGCATAAAACTGCTTTTTCAACATCTGACGGGCATTTTGAATTCGTTCGCATGCCATTCGGTTTGAAGAACGCAGGCGTGGAATATCAGCGCACGATGAACTTTACGCTCGAGGGCCTTGTTGGCAAGGGCGTGTTTGTCTATATGGACGACATAGTAATCTACGCCAAAACTTTGGAAGAACACGAAAAATTGTTCAATGAAGTAATAGAAAGATTACGTAAAGCAAACTGGAAGCTCGAACCCGGAAAGTGCAAAATTCTACAACGAAAAGTCGCATATTTAGGACACGTTCTTAGCGAAGACGGGTTAACACCCGACTCAAAGAACGTAGAAGCGGTAGAGCGATTCCCGCGTCCTAAGCACGTTAAAAATGTTCGAAAATTTTTGGGTTTAGCCGGATACTACCGTAGATTTATTAAAGACTTTGCCAAAATTTCTAAACCCCTCACCAAGCTTCTGCAAAGCAATGAACCTTTTGTCTGGGGAGAAAGCGCGGAAAATGCGTTTGCATGCCTAAAAAGCGCTCTATGCACATTGCCTGTGTTGCGATTCCCTGATATGGATCAACCATTCATTATCACGACGGACGCGTCGGGTTATGCGATTGGGGGCATCCTATCACAAGGAAAACTCGGTAGGGATCAACCGATCACCTATACGTCGCGAGTTCTGCGCGGACCCGAGTTACGCTATGAGATATACGAGAAAGAAGCACTTGCTATGCTTCATTCCATGCAGACCTTTAGGCCGTACGTATTCGGACGTACGTTTACCCTCGTGACTGACCACCAACCGCTCGTGTGGTTCAAAACAGCTGATTTGAACACGCGTGTGATAAAGTGGAGGTTTAAGCTTTCAGAATCTGACTATAAAGTCGTTTACAACCCAGGAAAGACGAATGTACACGCTGATGCGTTGTCACGTAACCCTGTTGAGAATGTAAACGTAGTCACTCGAGGGCAAAGAAAAAGGCAACTTAATCCTGATAAACCGGTGGCGAGTCCTAAAAATCCGGATTCTCATTGTGTTGAGCCTCCCAAAGTTCCGAAGGCACGTACGAAGAACGCTAAGTTAAAAGGGATTAGAAGTGCTGTCCCAAATCACCGAGTTACCAGATGTAAAGTCCGAAGAGAAAATGGCGAGGATAATACGCAGAACGTTTCTAATTTTTCAAGAGTTAAAGATTTTTCAAGTTTAAGTAAAGATGAAAGAAATCGTTCTAATTTTTCTAAGTTGGGAGTTGATATCATGGAGAATGGCGAGGATAAGACGCCGAACGTTTCTAATTTTTCGAAGGATTAAAGATTTTCCAAGTTCAATCAAAAGGACGAGAGAAGTTCGTACTAATTTTTCTAAGTCGTGAGTGATAGCCTAAGAATGGCGGCGAATAAGAGCCGTATATTTCTAATTTTTCGAAGCAGATTTCTGTTTAAACCAAAGGACGAGAGGAGTCGTACTAATTTTCAAGTCGGGAGTTGAGGCATCCCAAAGAACGAATAGGAAGATTTTAACGAAAAATGTTCGTCCGCACCGACGTAAGACTAGGAAACAAACCCGAAGAAAGCAACGAGAAGATGCAAGGAACTTCTATTTCTAGACAGGAGAATATAGATGCCCCGAATCTGCAACAGATAGAGATAGGGACTAATGATGATCAAATACGTATTCGTAGACGACGAGGACGACCGCGAGTTACAGAAATTCACGATAAAAGAAAACCAAACGATGTTATCAAGAGTAAATCTCCCAGATTAGTGAACACGCAGCAAAATAATGTAACAAATACCTTGCAGACAGGTAGTGAATCCACTAGCGAATCAGGCAGTGAATCATCATATGTACCGCAAAAGCCCAAACAGAAAGGTAGAAAACCTAAACAGAAATTACTTCCTCTAACGTCCGAAAATAATAGTAATCAAAGTAACTGATCCCAACATACCAGGGTTCCGTTAAGGAATTAGTGGTTAGGTTAACTGGGATAAAGAGATTAGTATACGATAACCTTATCCAGTCGAAAGAGAAATCAAAACTAGTATACGACCGACATGTGAAAGAAGTAAAATTTAGAGTAGGTGATTATGTTTTCTTACTGAGTGGCCCGAAACCCGCGAAACTATCGAACCAGTATTCCGGTCCGTTTCGTGTATTAGAAATCATCGGGAAAAATAACGTAAAAATTCAGTATAAAAAGGGCGGAAAAATTGTTCACGCGAACAGACTACGGATATCCTATATTGATAACGACGCGACAAACATTAAAACTAAGCAATAACCCCGAGTATACGCATATCTGGCAATCTAACTAAAGAGTATGTAGATATATGAGTATATATATGTATATATAGGTATATATGTATATGTGGGCATATCTGTACATATTCGTCAAAAAAAAAACAAAAAAAAAAAAAATCGAAACATACAAAATACAAAAAAAACGGATTACTAAACTAGAGCGACAATATGTCAAATATTTTGCGTTACTTAACATTATATAATAAAGAGCGTATTATGTAACAATCCGTCTGATAGATTTAAATATTCGATGCTAACTTGATTTGATACGTACTTATTGAAACCACTTGCGATTAATTGTTAAGCTATACAAGCATTTATGAAGAAGACCATGTATATGTTAGGGAACATTATAATTAGTTTTGTACTTCTTTTTTTTCACGTTCTTACCTAGTTTTTAACTGCGTAATTACTTGTAAACCTAAAAATATATAATAACATGCAAGTTTTCAAAGGGAAGAAGACCAGAGATGAATTCGACTGACACCAGACCAATAAAAAAAATATTGATTAATTTTATATGGGCAGTTGGCAAAAGTACAATTCAATTATTAATATTAATAACCAAAAAAAATTGGAATTTTTTTTCAACATTATTTTAATGACATAGAAAATATAATAAAGGTTCTGATAGTTTTTTTTTTTATTTATAAATTCATTTTATGAATAATATATATATGTATATATATATATATATATATATATATATATATATATTTATACTATATTCGATTTATTATATCGTTATTCTTATCCGATTTCGTCTCGTCTATACTTTCCACTCAAATAATTTTGTAACCATGTGTGTATTATCAAGACGTTCTGGATGGCACACATTGATAAATTTCTTCTACACAATTTTCCTACACACTCTGCATTGATTGAAATGAATGACAATGAAACTCCTCCACATCCGATATAATTCTGGAATTTAATTTTTTTTTTTTTGAATGAGAAAAAAGCGTGAAAAAGTATGAAAAAGTATGAACAAATATGAACAATGATGAGTGAAAAGTATAATAAACGTACATGAATATATATATATATATATATATATATATATATATATATATCAAGATGATTGTAAAAGTAAGAAAATTACTTACATATTTGGTAGAAAGTTCGATAACCTTTCCTTCTTCTCTCGCCTCTTCACGTATAATTTTCGCACTCCAGTGCAATAAATGTTTAATGTCTTTTTGAGTCAGTGATAACGAATGTCGCCAGTAAACTACTATACACTGACACCGACTGTTTGATATACGAAGTGCAGACACCGATATGTATAAAATTATGAAAGAAGCTATTCACAGATTTAATACTTGTGACTATGCTGAAAATAATCCGTACGATATATTTCGATCAAATAAAAAATACCAGGATTAATGAAGGATGAATGTAATGGAAAAATTATGATGGAATTTATTGCTTTACGGAACAAAATATATAGTATTTTAGTGGAGGAGAAATAGTAAAAAAAGCTAAAGGAATAAAATCGAATGTTGGAAAGAAGACAATCACATTTGAAGATTATCGAAAATGTCTTGATGACCTCGTCATTATACATTACGAGCAGTGTAACATTAGTTCTAAATTGCATATAGTATATACTAAAAACTTGCATATACTAAAAAACAGAAAAAATTGCTCTAAGTCCAAATGATAATAAATGATTCTTACTAAAAAATAATAGAGATACTTTACTGTGGGGACACTATAGAATTATGGAAGAAAAGATGACATAAGTTGCATGTGAAATAAAGAGGGAAATAATAAACGAAGCAGATCATCCAAAAGAGGTAGACATGAAGAAAGGGGAGATAAAGAACACTTACATAAAGACTAATGAAAGAGCAGTTGGAGTGGGGATAGATGATGATGTTGGAGAACTAAGACATGAAATTAGTAATGAATCTAGAGTAACCCATGTAGACGTGTATGCAGAAGAAGAGAGGTGGAATATTGAAACCAATGAAAATAGAGTGACACGGGAGCAGGTGGCGCTTTATGACGATGAAGGCGAACCAATCACCATTGAACACCATTGAACATGATTTAACACTTGAAATAATGAACGAATGGAATCATGAAGAAATCTTGACAATGCTGGAGGGGATAAGCTCAATAGAAAGGGAAACAATTGGATTGGGGAATAAGCTATATGAACAGACCGATAATGATGAAGAACTCATTCGAGCAATTGAAGAAGTAACTACTCACCTCCTCAAATGAAAACAAGACTCAACTAATTCTCAAGGTAAAATTTAAGTTTATATTCTATACAAAAGAACAAACAAAGAATTATATACATGATTTTAATTTATTAGTTTCTTTTTTTATATAGAATGGATCTAGCTACTCTGAATAGAATTGCCGAGAGCGAGTTCCTGCCGAAGAAGAAATGTACAGAATTGGAATAAAATAAGTACTATATAAATATATAGAAACAAAAAACTTCATTTTTATCTATCACCAGAGATAAGTTTATTATAATAATCTTTAATGTGAGAGGTTATTGGATTAGTCTTTATAACTCTTGTTATTGTGAAAATTTCAGTTGACCAGTTTGGTGTATATCCTTTTTTAAAAATAATTTTTAATTTACTTATTTAAGTGCTTTATTTTTTGATAGAATTCCTGTTTGTTTTCCGCACTCGATGAAGAAGGCACCTCTCAAGTGAAGAAAGGGAAACAGCAAAATTCGACTGACCGACCCGTCGTCTCCCGGTGCAAACTCTTCAGCGAGTAAAAGGCTCTCCTTTGCTCGTTTGAATATATAATTTATTGTATCGGAAAGGACGCTCTCTTGCTAACAAAAAATTCCGCACCAAGCGAAACTTCAGATGGCAAACGAAAAAGGAAAAATTCTATTTCTGAGTAAAGGCGCTCCGTTGTCAGAAATAGAATTAGAAAATATATTATTTACGTGGTGCTCCTCGAAATAATATATTAAACTCCGAAGGGCATTTGTTTTATCTGTCAAAGTTAAAAGTCAGATTTTATCTCTGAGAAGATTCGTTCCTTTATCAGAGATAAAATTAAAGATGTATTAATGACGAGGCGTTTCTCGAATTAATACACATAGATTAACGCAGAATAATAGTAAAGTGTCAATAAATCGTCACGTTAGCCAAATTCGTATAATTAATAATAATAAAGTGTTAATTAATAATAATATAAATAATAATTAATAAAGTGTTATAGGAAAAGGTGCGACGTTTCCTCGAAATTAATTGTAACAACATACGTCGAAGGAAAATAATATATGCCAGAGAAGTAAATAAGGTAGTAAAATAAATGGAATTACGTATAGTTATAAGTATTTACTAATATTTTAAGTTTTCAATTAATTAATAAAATCGTATAATAATTTTTAAATAAGATAGGCGCTCCTGAATTATTTAAAAATTAATAATTTTATATTATTGACGAAGAGCCTCTCGGAATCATATAATAATTAAATACGATAAATTGCGAGGAAGCGAAAATTTCGGTTGTGGAAATAGACGATCAAAGTAAATAAAGAGAGAGAGACAGAGAGAGAGCGAAAATCGGTCAAGACCGAATAGCCGCTAATAGGATTAAGAATTTAAGTGGTGAAAAAATACGCAGAAAGTTTCAATTATAATATAATAGAAATTACTAAATAGTAAATTATTATAATATTTTTTGTTCCCCTTGTTTTTTTTTTATTATATGGAATCACTAGCGAAATCGGAGCAGAGTAGCCGGTTATTATATTATAATATTTTTTTTTCTTATTGTTCTTACTTACTGTTATTACTATTGAATAAATAGAGTTACTTTAATTAGAATATAAAAGAATTTCAAAGAGTTATTAACCTTATCCACCCACCCGTCCCGACAAGATCCTGCATCTTCATAAGAGTCCTATAATTATTTAAATATTAAAACTGCAAGAAGATGGGAGATGGATCTTTACATTTTAAATTATAAACATCGAGTAAATCTGGTAGGATATCCATCCATTTATAGTTTCCCTGTTTAGTGAATTGTATCCTCATTGTATTTTTTAACATTCTATTAAATCGTTAACATATGCTTGCATGAAGATTACTATGTAAAGAATTTTATACTGTGTAAAGAATTTTATACTGTGTAGATCTATTTTATATTCTTCAATGTTATTTTGAAAGTAAGAATCGTAAAATTCCTTTCCTTGATCAGTTTGTATATTAGATGGTACTCGTCCTTGTTTCAATATCTCACTCATAGCCTTAGTAACATCGTTGCCACTCTATGATCTTACTCGAATGGCCTATGCAAATTTTGAAAATATATCAATGACAGTGAGGAAATAAAGGAAACCTCTATTGTCCTTACAATAAGGAATCATTTCTGCAAGATCAGCCTCCCATATCTGATCTTTTCCATGTATATCATAGTTTCTTCGCTTATATCTACGATGTCCTGGTTTGTGCAGCTCTTCAACTACTTTTTCGCGATACATATTTTTTTCAATTTCTTTTATGATATTATTTGTGTTTTTAACAAGTTCCCTTACGTTCTCTTTCAAGTTATTATATTTTTTAATAAGATCTCCTAGTTTTGCTTCTACTTAACCGCATCAGAAATTTCAAATGATAACACATCTTCTTGGATCTTTAGTGCTACATTCAACATTTTCACACTAATTGCGTCATTTTCTTCTGTAGCTTCTCCAATATTACAAAGTCGTACTTTGGAATCATAATTTTCATTCAATGTAGTATTGAAGCCAATACCTGGAGGACCTCAACTCCCTTTCGAGACAACTAACATCTTCCAAAGACTCATGCTGCTACTGATTAAATCGTCTATGAATGTATTAATATGTGCATCTTATTTCGCGTAATTCTTCAATAATGGATTGAAATTCATTGACATAATTGTTATTTTCACAAATTTTTCGGCAGTAATTTTAGTCTCACAGCAAGCTTATTCGGATCATCACTGTATACTAACTCTATTGAAGAATCTTCCTTTGCTATTTTATATATAGGTATGAGACCTCCTCTTCTCTTTTTTTGTACGACTAGCAAGTTGCGAAATATCGATGCAATGATGTTGAAATATTTTCGACTCCTCGATGAGCGTATAGATTCATCTTTGCTATGTTTTTTCCGGTGAGCACTTGTTGAACTTATCAATGTGTCGTCTGGTTCTTTTTTTATGAGTAGCCCCATTAGTCCATTACTTTTAGGATAAGTTATATCTTTCACTTTTATTTTATTAATCAAATATTATCATCAAATATAATTTCAGAATCGCCAAGCACATATGCTCCTCCAATATTCACTACTCCATTTATGTTATCGAATTTACTGCGGCTTTAATCTAAAATATTGGTTTTAACACTGTCTTCGTTGATCGATTTGAATGTTGAATTCATTATTGAGTTATCGAATGAGGCAAAATCATCATCGGAATCATAATCTTTTATGGAAGCTGATCGAGTATTATTATCTAACATAATACTTAATTTTTTGTGAGATATAGTTGGCTTTTTAATGCTGTAATCATCTGAAATGAGATTAGAAAACTGTAAATTTTTTCATTCGACAAGCTTTTCAAGTGATATAATGATGGGTTTCAACGTATCACCTACAACTTTTTCGAGATTCTCTCTCTCCTGTTTCAATAGTGCAGTTTATTTTAATAGCTTTACGAGCTTGCAAGAGCTCGCTAAGGATATTCTTTTCTTTCTCAAAATTCGGCATGGTGTCGTGTTGCTGCGTAAAATTGAACTGAGTCATTAGGATTTTTTTAATTTCTTTTTATTGCAAAACAATCAAGGCTTTTCCTGTATCTTCCATTATCCATCGCTCTATCTTTGTCAAGAACAACAAATCCATATTTATCATTTTTCCAGCATTCAGAGTTACTATTAGCACAGTTTCATGATCATGGTCCTAGATCCTTCAAAGATTGATATCTTTTTACTAGAACCAACAAAATAATGTATGCAAAATTTTAGTCAGGTTATGGGATATTTTAAAAGTTGTAATCGTTTTAATTTAACATTGGCTTTTATGAGAAAACAATAAGTTTGATTATTTTCTCGACTTGCTCTAATAAAAAATTTTTAGTAGTTTTCATATAAGCTCTTTTAAAATCGATGTAGTAATAAATATATATCTTCGGAATCGATATGTCTTTTAATATTTAACTTTCATGGGACATTATTTATAATAATAAGTAAAAAGTAATCGAGATATAAAATTTATTGCCTAGCAAGTATCGAAAAGCAATATCTTCGTAATGTGTATCCAGTATAATTTATCTGCACTCAGTCGTTCGAAAATTGTTTGACAAGAAGAACAGATGAGACTGAATAGCCAAATCGAGACAAAAAATCACTCATATCTCTTCTCGAATAAAGGCCTATAGTAATAAAGCTATAGTAATTCACTCTTGTACGAAGAATCAGTCCTAGACAATTTACGACATATTCACAGATTAGATCTATATAGCCAGCTATATTACTTCAAGAAAATAACGATGACCAACCAAGAGTGACATCTATAACGGGAAAATACCGAGGCGACCTGAAACGGAAGCCGATACTTTTACCAAAGGAACTCAGCGTGATGGTTGATTGGGTTCATTTCAATCCCCAACTATCCATTTAAGGTTGCGGGTGTTGCGTCCAGCGATTACGCCGAATATATATATATATATATATATGTATATATCTGTTCAAGGACAAGGAGGGATCGGTCGAATTGCCTCGGCATTCCTACCCGTCGAGTTCTCGATGATTTTCAAGCCCGGGAAAGTGAGTAAGAATAAAGAAAGCAAAGGAGACAAGCGTTTGGCAACATCGCCTTCACGACAATATATATATATATATATACAAAGGTAAGGCAAAGTTCGTAGATATTCTCGGAGTAGTGAGAATAAATACGTTTATATTTGTATATATAAACTCTGCGGACCTCGATGCCAAATGCCTGCGCAGCGCGCGCTTTCTAGTAATCAAATCGGACCAGATGTGGCCATAGTAATGCAGCCTAGCCATAGCCTGCCGCGGTCAGCGCTGGCCGAAGTATTGTCTCTATTCCCGCACCGCTTGTACTTTCCCGCCCCTCTGGAAAATTCGGAACGAAGCGGAGGCGCGCTAATACGCAGTTTACGACCCTTCCCCCTTTTCTTTGTATACGAAATGCGAAACCCGAGTAACAGCCTAATATACCAATATCCCAAGAGGCTTGAGCAACTGAAATACGTCTGAAATTTTGGCTTCGAGTAGAAAGTAAAATTTCTCGAAGCAATCGACGTACAGAAATAATATTATTTCTGAACATGCATTTCAATTTTTCCAAAATGTTAATATAATGAAAATGTACAAATATTCGTATTAATAAGCACGGTTGATATTATTATTACTAACTTCGAAATTATACTTATTGTTGTGATCAATATTACTCTTAATTTTTAATATTGATAAATTATTCATATTGTTATTAACACTATTATTATTATTATTATTACAAGCACTAATATTCCTATTCTTACTAACATTACCGTTCTAATATATAGTAATGCGATTATTAATATTGCTATTGTTATTATTATTCCAATTAATATCTTCGATATTATTATTAACATTGTAAAGATTACTAATTGTTACTACTAATTTAAACCATAATTATGTGGTGTTATACACCAATCGTTATTATTAATTTCACTATTGTTATTATTATTATTATGATTATGTTTAATATTACTTTTCTAATTAGTTTACTCAATAATATTTCTGCGCTATTCGCTGATAGTTTGCTCTTACTATCATTAATATTATTATTACTATTTTTACTATAATTATAAACGATATTAATTACCATTAAATTTACTATTACTGTTTTTGTTAATGCATCGATTCAATTTTTATTACTATTATCGTTATTAATTATTATTATTATTAAGTCATACTAATGTATCATTAACTTATGGATTATTTTATATATATAAGAATACGTTTTAAATATAGCTTAGTTATACGCAGTTCTAAAATACAGAAATAATAATCATAATTGTAAGAGATGAACGGACGGCTTTCTCTATGTAGAAAAAACGTCCCTTTATCTCCCCCACCACGATGTAATTTCCAGCGGAGAAAATTTCGGCGGCGCAGGGCTCGGACTATAAATACGGGCCCTGAAAACTGCGGAAAGCAGATTGCCGGCCACGTTTACTCTGCTCGGTTCATACTTTGCTAAACTCCTCGAAATAAAAGTAAGTTGTTAACAATTCATTTTCGAGTTATATTTTTCTTTCTCCTCCGCGAAGCACGCGCTCAACTTTGGGTCGGGGGACGCTAGTCGTTGCAGGCAAGGAAATTGCCGCTAGACTTTGCAGTCTCCGCTAAAGTTTAGCGCGGATAGCTAGCGAGGTGGGCTGGAGGCCGAGGAAGCTCGCGCCCCTACTACCTCCTAGAGGACATTAGATCCGTCGCCGCTCTAATATCCAACCGATCGTGTTGGACCTGCCTCGAGTGTGGCCCTCACGACCGGCGAAATTACGCGAACGCGCCGCGACGATTGATCTCGCGATCCGCCCCGCGTATCCCTGGCTTCAGCGTTAAAGCGTGGCCAAAAAACAAAGGGGCAATCAGCGGTAACTAACGGCAGTAAATCGCCGTTAGGGGTAACCGTGTGGCACCAACTTCGGTTGGACGTCACAGTGAATTTTATTTTATATGCGTTCAAAAATATCATATAAATCTGTAATTTCAACATTCTTTTGGTAACATTAATCTAATTAATATTTGGTATAATACTTAGTAAAATTATTTTTATTCGAAATTACTTAGTAATTGAATTTTATAAGGAAACGTTAAAATTATAATTTGACGAGGGTGGTAACTTTATTGATGAAGCATGACGTCAAATGCTTCGTTTAAAATCAGGGTGATTAAGCTAGAGGTCGAAAGCATATTATTAAGCGATTGTACATGAACGGTTTGGGTACATATACGTAAGTGGAGTAAACAGTTCAACAAATGTAAAAGTCCAAGATGCACACTCTCAAAAACTAGCATTTCAAGACATTAGACGGGTTCAGGAGACGTATGATTAGCGGAAAAACGATCTATGAGTTAGCACACTCGCCTTACCAAAACTTAGATGTGATGTACATGAGACACAAACGAGTAAATAAGCGCGTAAATATATGAAACGTATTTTTCTAATTATAATAAACTAATAATTTTTTTATCGGTCTTACAGATCTAATAAGGTGAATAAAATAAATATAAATCAACTATTATAACTATAATGACGGTCAGACTGTCTTTATTTATCAATACCTCCGTAAACTAATTTGAAATAAAATTTATTAGTTTAACTAAAAGAAATTTTAATTAATAAAGGACAATCTGTCTGCCCCCACACCAATTTATACACCAAATTTAGAGTTTCGCATCTGCCTAGTGCAACGCTTCAAGGTTCTTTCTGTTCCTCTTCAGTTATTAAAAAAATACGTTATAATAAAACTTCATTACAAAAAGTGTATAAAAGTGATGATAGTGAAAATAGAAAACATGTATGGTTTCGAATTAATAAAATTTTTTTATTGTTTTGCCATATATTAAATAGTTATTAGAGAGAATCAGAAGACATCTTAGAAAAATATTCATCTTTTCTTTCAACATCGTAATAATTTAAGTCGTATCGTAATAACTTAAGTAATAATTTCAATTAAAATAGTAATAACTTAAATAATTTAAGTTTCATTTTAATGAATTATAATGCCACGTGGTTTAAAGGGGCGGATAAATAAAAAAGAGAATTTATAAACATAAATATAGTTTACGGTGTTCAAATATTACATCTATGTTGAAAGAACATTTTTTCAAGTTTAAAAATTTTTTTGATTATAAGAATGTGGACATTTTGGAATTCGGTATTAAGAATAAGTCGAAAAGAGAGAGTCTTAAAATTATTCACATACGAATGAAACGAAATAATGTAAATTTAATATTCGATTGAAGTAAATTAGGTAACATTTATTTTTCTTTATTAATTTCATTTATATTAAAAGTTTTATATTGAGATTATATAAAAAAGGGGCAGCATGTGTAAATTTTTAATAGTGCAGATAAGGGTATATTTTCATAGTGCGGGTAAGTATATATGTGTAGATTTTTCATAGTGGGAATAAGGGTAACAATTGAATTGTACTTTTGTCGACTGCCCATATACAAATTAATAAATATTTTTTTATTGATCTTACAGTCCAATCAATTCAATCCAAAAATAAAATAAAAATAAAAATAAAAATAAAAAATAAAAAAAAAATAAAATAAAAGAAAATAAAAATAAAATAAAAATTAAAAATAAAAATTAAATTAAAATTATAATGACAGTCAGACTGTCCTTGTTTACATTCATCTCCGTAGACTAATCTGAAAATAAAATATTAGCTGAAAAAATTCTTTGTTAGTAAAGTGCAGTCTGACTGTCCCCAACACCCTTACCTAATTGAAGACTTGTCCAACGTTTCGAGCTCGCTACGGCTCCTTATCAGGGACTAATCTAAACCTTATATTCTAATCTATATATACCCATCCCCACCACCAAATTTCGTAAATTAAATATAAATTCCCCCTCTACACAAATTGTCCAAAACCAATCAATTTCATAAGGAATGATAAACACTGTCCAATCTACCAGACTCTAACATTAAATTCACATTATTTCGATTCCTGGAAATGTGAATACTTTCAAGACTCTCCCGTTTATACTTATTATTAATACCGTGTTCCAAAATATCCACATTCACAAAATCAAAAAAATGTAAAAACTTTAAACAATGCTCTTTTAAACCAGAAGTAATATGTGAGCTACGTAAACTATATTTATGCTCATAAATTCTCTTTTTTAAATATCTACCTGTTTGTCCAATATAGTATTTATCACAATCCATGCAATTAATCTTGTAAACAACTCCTGACTTTAAGCATAAATCATCCTTATCTTTACAATTATTAAACAATCTACTTAAATTATTGCGATTTTTAAAGAAAATTTGAATGTTATATTTCCGAAAATTTCTTTTTATTCTTTCAGATTCTTTGAACATATGGTAAGACAATAATTTTGCCTCCGTGAAAATCAATTCCTGCACTATGTCTATTTTCGGTATTATAAATGTCAAACAATCTCTCAGCAATCAATCTATTAATAAATTGAATTGGATAGCCATTATTAATAAAAGTCTCTCTTACTATCTGTAAATTATTTTGTCTAAAATCTTTATGTGACAATTTAATTGCTCTGTCAATGACACCTTTCAATGCTCCAATTTTGTTTCCGAATTGGTGGTGTGAATTAAAATCTAAAAACCTACCTGACCAAGTAGGCTTTCTGTACCAATTAAGTTTTACCTTATTATTACTACATCTAATTACATTAATGTCCAAAAAACTTAACTGACTATTTACTTCAACCCCCCTTGTAAATTTAATTCTGTCATGTACAGAATTGAAAACATCCACCATTTCATCCACAAAAACTTCTGGAACAATTGTAAAGATATCATCAACATATCTCTTAAATATCATTGGTTCAAAAAGCAATTTTGACAAGGCTATACTTTCCAACTTTTCCATAACTAAATTAGCTATAACCGGTGACAAAGGCGACCCCATTGGACATCCTTATTTTTGTTCATAAAATTTATTATCAAATGAAAAATTGTGTTATTAAAAACCAAATTAATTGCTTTAATAAATTCATTCATTGTCAATTTTGTATGCAAATTAATTTCATTCCACTTTTCCTGTATAATATCATTTAACAACTCTAAAGGTACATTTGTAAACAAAGATACTACATCCAATGAAATCATCTTGTAGTTTTTCGGAATAACAATATCTTTCATTTCATTGTAAAAACACCAACTATCCTTAATGTAAGAAGTAGTTCTTCCAACTATCTTAACCAATATATTAGACAAAAATCTAGCAATATTATAAGTTGGGAAACCTATATTCTTTAAAAATAGCAATAATTTGAATAGATTGTTTAATAATTGCAAAGATAAGGATGATTTATGCTTAAAATCAGGAGTTGTTTACAAGATTAATTGCATGAATTGTGATAAAAACTATATTGGACAAACAGGTAGATATTTAAAAAAGAGAATTTATGAGCATAAATATAGTTTACGTAGCTCACATATTACTTCTGGTTTAAAAGAGCATTGTTTAAAGTTTTTACATTTTTTTGATTTTGTGAATGTGGATATTTTGGAACAGGGTATTAATAATAAGTATAAACGGGAGAGTCTTGAAAGTATTCACATTTCCAGGAATCGAAATAATGTGAATTTAATGTTAGAGTCTGGTAGATTGGACAGTGTTTATCATTCCTTATTAAATTGATTGGTTTTGGACAATTTGTGTAGAGGGGGAATTTATATTTAATTTACTAAATTTGGTGGTGGGAATGGGTATATATAGATTAGAATATAAGGTTTAGATTAGTCCCTGATGAGGAGCCGTAGCGAGCTCGAAACGTTGGACAAGTCTTCAATTAGGTAAGGGTGTTGGGGACAGTCAGACTGCACTTTACTAACAAAGAATTTTTTCAGCTAATATTTTATTTTCAGATTAGTCTACGGGGGTGAATGTAAACAAGGACAGTCTGACTGTCATTATAATTTTAATTTAATTTTTAATTTAATTTTTATTTTTAATTTTTATTTTATTTTTATTTTATTTATTTATTTTTTATTTATTTTTTTTATTTTTTATTTTTTATTTTTATTTTTTATTTTTATTTTTTATTTTTATTTTTTATTTTTATTTTTATTTTTATTTTTATTTTATTTTTGGATGGAATTGATTGGACTGTAAGACCAATAAAAAAATATTTATTAATTTGGGAATAAGGGTATATAAAAATTTTTATTATAAGGTTTAGTCCTTGAAAAGCAGAAGGGAACACGAAACGGTGGACTATGTCGATGTAAAACAATAAACTTGGAAGATACGTGGATGTGGAAAACAGTCAGATTGTCCTTTACTATCTCTAATTTTTCTTTCAGCTTAGTCTAATGGAATGATTATAAACAAAGAGTCTGACTCTTATAATAATGATAACATTATATATATATATTTATTTATTTATTTAATTAAATCAATAGTAGCTGTAAGACCGATCAAAATATGTATTAGTTAATCTAAAAACTGTATATTTTCTTCATATATCAGGTATGTGAATAAGTCTTTCCCGTTTTTTTTTCAAATTTTGAGCCTTTATTGTGAACAAATGGTTACAAATGAATTATTGAAAGTATTGGCCATCGCTAGCTACAACTTTTTCCCATCTTTCTGGCAACATACGAATCCCGTTGCGAAAAAATTCGACCGGTTTGGCCTCTATCCAGTCATCCACCCATTTTTTGGCTTCCTCGTAGGAATGGAAGTGCTGGTCAGCCAGGCCATGCGTCATCGATCTGAAGAGATGGTAATCAGACGGAGCAACGTCTGGACTATACGGCGTGTGGGGTAGGACTTCCCATTTGAGCGTTTCTAAGTATGTTTTCACCGGCGGTGCAACATGTGGGCGAGCATTGTCATGTTGCAAAATAACTTTGTCGTGCCTGTCGGAGTATTGTGGCCGTTTTTCTCGCAGTGCGCGGCTCAAACGCATCAATTGTCGTCGATAGACCTCGCCTGTGATCCTTTCATTCGGTTTCAGAAGCTCATAGTAAACCACACCTAGCTGGTCCCACCATATACAGAGCATGAGCTTGGCGCCATGAATATTTGGCTTGGCCGTCGATGATGATGCATGGCCGGGTAGTCCCCATGATTTTCTTCGCTTCGGATTATCGTAACGTATCCACTTTTCATCGCCAGTCACGATACGATGCAGAAAACCCTTTCTTTTATGTCGCTGAAGCAGCTGTTCGCAAGTGAAAAAACGCCGTTCGACGTCTCTCAGCTTCAGTTCGTACGGCACCCAATTTCCTTGCTTTTGGATCATTCCCATGGCTTTCAAACGCTCGGAAATGGTTGTTCGATCAACTCCCAATGCTTCAGCAAGTTCTTCTTGCGTTTGACAAGAATCTTCATCAAGCAAAGTCGCCAATTCTCGATCTTCAAAGATTTGCGGCCGCCCGGAACGCTCCTTGTCTTCCACGTCGAAATCACCGCTTTTGAATCGTCGAAACCATCCGCGAACACTTGAATCATCGACACAACCTTCTCCATAAGCCTCCTGAAGCAATCGATGCGTCTCGGCAGCAGATTTCTTCAA
The DNA here is from genome assembly GCA_018907035.1 of Sycobia sp. Sy_11. Taxonomy (NCBI): domain Eukaryota; kingdom Metazoa; phylum Arthropoda; class Insecta; order Hymenoptera; family Epichrysomallidae; genus Sycobia; species Sycobia sp. Sy_11. The sequence continues at coordinate 172,774 of JACCIC010000303.1, forward strand.
ATTGAACCAATAAAGTGAAACTTCCCGCAAATGACGTCGACTCGGCTCAAATTTCGACATTTTCACGATATCAAAAATTTATGATGCGAAAAAATTTTAACTAATGTGTTAGTATGGAATTGTTGACATATGAATAAGCTTTGATTATGACATATGTAACCATTGAATACTCGCACAGTATTGGTGGCGCCATCTCTTACAAAAAACGGGAAAGACTTATTCACACTCCTAAAATTTATTATTATATATGTATAAAATAGACATACGCGTAAAGACTTCAGGTCGTAAAATGAATATCAAGAAAAAATAAGTTAATATTTTTGTATGAACAGTTCTGATGCTGCGTGTCGGACCTGCTGCACGTCGTTCAGCGTCTGTCCTTAGGCTCATTAGACTCTTCACGTCGTCTTTGACTCTGGATCGAGATGATTCTTGCCGAGTATTCAGAATGTGCCGACAGCGGGGATAGCAGTGAGCCACCCGAAAACGCAAGAAATGCGCGAAAGGAATAAAGCAGCACGTAAAAGTTGCGGAAATTGCCATTTAGGAAACGGCTCGCATCTAGGTTTTGCCTCTGCTACGTCTATACAAACTGCATTTATTCCCCGCGCGAGAATAAGGCAGGTTCGCTTTCCCGCTCTCCTCTCACGTTCAACCGAACTTCTTAGAACTACCGAAGGTCGTGCCGGTTACATTGCAGCCCAAGTTGCAACAACAAGATGCCAAACCGCGCATCTTGTTACAATAGACACTACTGTGTACGAATATGAGTAAGACTTTATCTAACTGACTTTATTTCACTTTATTTAACTTATGAAATCTTTATTTAGTTTTCTAAATCTAATTCATCACGATCAAAATAATCCCTCCCCTTGGATGCAATGCAACTATTCCAACGCTTTTTTCAATTCCCAAAACATTTTTATATTCATATTACGGAATGGCCATCTGTTCCGTCTTCGATTCGGTTTTGACGTAATTTTTTCGGTCTCCGCTCTTCTGTGGCACGATATTCGCTCGATTGATTGGTTGTTTCTGGATCGTAAATGTAGATCCAAGTCTGATCTCCAGTTATTGTGCGTTCCATTTTATCGTGATAGTCGGAAGGCATCGTTTCACAGAATTCCATTTTTTTTTCTTCAAAAAATCGAGTGTTTTGGCACCAATCGAGATTTTACTCTTTTCAGGCACAAAATGTCTTTCAAAATGGTGCTGACTGACCCATTTGAAATTCCAGCAATGTCAGCAAGCGCTCTAGTAGTCAATCGACGATTTTGCAGAACCAATTCTTTGATTTTGTCGACGTGTAGCCCATCAATAGATTTCTTGGTTGTTTTTCATGTAGTTCATCTTCAACGCATTCTCGACCTTCTTTCAACAACTTGTATAATTAAAAACACTTGCTCTTGACATTGACTTTCCACCAAAGGCCTTTTTTCTTTGTTTACCACACACAAGCGTAATATATGAAAAATGAAGATAATTGCATGAAATTTGGAAAATATAACTCTGACAGTACTACCAAATTAAAAATAAAAAAATTTTCCAAATCGATAAACTCGGTAAGTTTGAATTGAAAAGTCTTACTCATATTTGTACACAGTAGTATATGCACCGTATGATTAAATTTGACTCGGAGTGGTGTATTTAAAGTCCCCGGGTAAACTGAATCGGTAACATTTTTTTCCCTATATTGGTACAACCTTTCTTGATGTCTGTGTGAAATTTGAGCGCCTTATCTTCATTAGTGTGTGTTTTTCAGTTGTCTGTTTATGACGCAAAATGTTTGTCTGGCCATATTGACTATGGATTCATGGTGCGTTCCCCGAAGCGGATTTTAAAATTTCGGAAAGACGAAAAGGTCACAGGGAGTCAGATCTGACGAATACGGTGGCTAAACAATGCTTTTCATTTCGTGTTTGGATTGAGGCCTACGATGGCTCGATCGCTAGACCGAAAGACTAGTGACTTGGTGATTCGAGTTCAAATCCCGATCCCAACAATGGAGATATGACGCTTAAATTTCACACGGACATCAAGAAAGGTTTTATCAATATAGGGAAAAACATTTACCGATTCAGTTTACATGCGGATTTAAAATGCGCCAGTCCGAGTCTTATTGTATACGAGGGTGGATTGATAAGTTCCCGGCCTGACCAAGAGATGGCGCCACTAGGCCTACCTTTAGGTGGTGTTTTATAGTACCATCCTTAGATAGCTTGTAGCTATAGTTTCAGTCCAATCGCCATGTAGGTTAGGTTTGAGAGCACGCTGAACAAGACGCCTCTGTGTTTTTCGTAAAAATGGAAAAGCTGGAAAATCGTGCTGTCATCAAATACTTTTATTTAAAGGGGTTAACGCCGAAGGAAATTAAAGAAGAGATGGACTCAACACTGGGTACATCCTCCCCATCATATTCCACCGTTAAGTAGTGGGTTTCTGAGTTTAAAAAGGATCGTGTAAGCACCTCTGATGAGCCTCCCTAAGGACGCCCCATTGAGGTCACAACTCCAGATATGATCGAAACAATCCATCAAATAGTGCTGAAAGACCGCAGATTAAAAGTGCGTGAGATAGCTGAGATCTGTAAGATGTTATATGAACGTGTACAAAATATTTTGCACCAACATTTGTATATGGAAAAGCTCTGTGCAAGATGGGTGCAGCGTTTGCTAACAGTCGACCAAAAATTGATTCGAAAGAACATTTGTACCGCCAATTTGGTGTTGTATAAGCGTAATCCAAGCGAATTTTTGCCTCGATTCGTAATCGTTGACGAAACTTAAATCCACCACTACACTCCTGAAACCAAACAAAAGTCTAAATAGTGGATTGGACCAGGGGAACCACCTCCAAAGAAGGCAAAAACAATTTTTTAGGCGAACAAGTTTAAGGCTACTGTTTTTGGGATGCAAGAGGTAGTATATACATTGATTACCTTGAAAAGGGTTAAAATATCACTGGTCAATACTGCGCAGACTTATTGCAACGTTTGAGCCACGAAGTGAAAATTGAATAACACGTCAATCGTTGCGATGGCTAAAATCAACGATCTGAAGTTTGAATTGATGCCGTACCCACTCTCCAGACCTAGCTCCGAGTGACTATTATCTGTTTCCTAATCTCAAAAAATGGCTTCGCGGTAAGAGATTTGCGGACAATGAATACGTAATCGAAGCTGTAGATGGGTATTTTGAGGAGCTTGACGAATCAGTCTATAGAGACGGCATTACTAGACTAGAACAGCGCTATGAGAAATGTATCAACCTTTGAGGAGATTATGTTCAGAAATAAATTAAAAATTCTTAAAAGCGTTGTTTTTCTTGGTCAGGCCGGAAACTTATCAATCCACCCTCGTATATATAAAAAATAATTTTATTGATTTACAGGTTTTATAAAATAGTATAATGTAATTATATTGACCTTCAGAATATCGTTGTTTACAATCATATCCGTAGAACCTCAAATAAAAATTATTTGTAAATATAAAAATAAATAAAGATAAGATAAAATAAAATAACAATAAAAATAAGAATAATCAAGAAACTGTTAACAAAGAACAACTTGATTTCCGCAGATATATCTATATACCGTACCTGATGGATACTCTGTACGACGCTTCGAATTGCTTCGGTTTATATTCAGAGACTAAAATAAAAACCAACCATGCCTCTATATTAATAGCTAATATTGTTGTAGAGAATGTATTAATAGATAATATTTTTGTATAGAAAATGCAAATTAAAGCGCAAATATATAAGGAAAAAAGATGCTGCCTATTATGACATAGGCGATCTCGTTACATTAAAAAAAGCCTGTGATTGTGTCACTGGAATAACTTAGATTTAAAATTTTATACGCAATCCCAGAAATCTTACGTGAGAATAGATGCTTTTTAGCACAGATATCGGGATTGTAGTAAGTGAAAAAAGTATGAAGGAGTCAGCTAATACCTGTTTACAGAAAGAAAAAATTGTAAATCAGTTTTCATTCTAATAATTTTGATAAATTCTGATAAATCATAATTGTTAAGTAATCTTTAATTAGTCTAGTTCAGTATATCATTCTAATTTACTTGTTAGTAATGATTCATAATTGTTGTAACATTCAACGATCATCAGAGGTCAGATTTGGTCGAACCGTAAAAACGTTTATGGTAGAATGTGAACAGCTAATACGTTAAGGTAATGCTAAATAACTCGGCAATCATCAAAATACCATTAGGTGCGAGCATGTATGTGTGAGGATGCTCTCCGTTGTGTTGATTTTGCAACTTTATCACCGTCTACATGTAGATAATAAATAAATTTATTCTTTTATCACTTAGTACCTTATTTTTTTACGTTCAACCTCCCAAGGATCCATTAAATTAATTTATAATAAAAAAGAGCCATAAAATTGATTATATAGTCAAGAAATGTTGTAGTAGAAATGCCAACAGGAAAATGATTGGAGCGTCTTTCTTATCATAAGCAAAGAAACATGTAGTATGATTTCTACATAAAAGACCTTAATGTTAACGAATATAGATATTAGCAGTTTAAATTTATGAAATGTTTATTCTTATTAAGTTCTTATAGATTTTTATTTTGATATTGATATTGATTTGATAATACTTATACAATTCACAGACATTTGAAAAGTTTGTAGGCTAACATAGTATAAATTTATTTCTGAGACGGTGTATTGTCTTGATGAAGCAACACTTGTTCCTTCTTCAACTGGCAAGTCACAGAATGTGGATTCGGTTTATCGCATTAAGTTCACTCGGCAGATTGTCGTTGGAACTCTGGAGTTTAGTCATGGTGCCATGCTTTATCCATTGTAATAGTAACGGAATAAATTATCTTTATTACGATCGAATATACCTAAACATCGCTCCATCATGAATACGTTATTGCTTTTGATCGATTGTGATCACACGTGGCACGCGCTTTGCACACAGCTTTTGCAGGTGAAAATATTTCTGTATGATATGTCTAACACATACCTTTGATATTTTAGCCCTCGCTATCGAAATCAACTTCACTTTAGGATTTGTGGGATTTTTGGTGATTTTTCTCAGTAATAGCGTTTTTCGGACGTCCACTGCTTGCGTAGTCTTTAATGCATATTTCGCCTTATTTAATTTTATCCAACCACTTCTTAATAATTGATTTTTCTGGTATACAGTCCAAATAATGTTATGGTAAGTTTTGGCTAAGCCTTGGTATTGTCAGTATTCTTTTCGTGATAAAGCAATGTTTGATAACACGAAATTCTTTATTATGCATTTTTTCACAATTACAAGTTGCTTTACTAAGAAGGCTATATCTCACGATTCAATTATCTGACAGCTGTCTAATTTATACACGTATCTTTTAAACGTAGGTACTAACTAAAAAGCCTATTGATTTTATTATAATAACTCCATCCATGTGTCAGCCTACGAACTTTTGAGCCCATTGGATAAAACAAGAAACAATTAACATTTATTTGCATTTATTTGCATCCATTTTTGATAATATATTAGCAATATATAGAATCATCTTTTCTTGAATATTAAGTAGACTAAATTATTGTAACTTGTTTCTATTTACCGTTCTTTTTTAGCAAATTATCGACATTTAAATAAATTGTCCTATCTCCATGCATAAACATAATATTTCCTGACTAGATTCAAGTGGTATTATTAATTTTGTTTCAGCAGGGTCGTCAGGGTAAAGGTTCTATTTTTGTTTGGGCCTCCGGAAATGGTGGAAGGCATACAGACTCTTGTAACTGTGATGGTTATACTAACAGCATCTTTACACTTTCAATCTCATCAGCAACGCAAGGTGGTTATAAGCCCTGGTATTTGGAGGAATGTAGTTCAACATTGGCCTCTACTTATTCTTCAGGGACTCCGGGTAACGATAAGAGCGTAACCACTGTTGATATGGATTCAAACTTACGTGAGGACCATATTTGTACCGTGGAACACACAGGTACTTCAGCATCCGCGCCTCTTGCTGCTGGTATCGCTGCACTTGTTTTAGAAGCAAATCCTACACTAACATGGCGTGACATGCAATATCTAGTGGTTCTCACTTCACGTTCACAGCCACTAGAGAAAGAGACTGGTTGGGTACTAAATGGCGTCAAGAGAAAGGTAAATTTTTCATATATACAGTTCAAAATTATGTAATATATAAAATATTTTAACACTACAACACAGCTTTTATCATGTACGAGCTAAAGTTCTATATTAGCAAATCTAAAAAATAAATATGAATTGAAAATTGTGTTAAATAATAATATAAGTAAAAATTGTAATTTATCGAAGGAGACTCATTATATCTGAACGTGCACTTGCTACAAAAAATCGTTATTTCAAACTGGAATTCATCCTTTACATTCACTTTCTCCATTTCAACTTTTTGTGACTTCAAAGTAATAAATATTTCATATTAGATTGTCAGACATCTCCCTTCTGTCTTAAAACAATTGAATTGTACTTTTGTCGACTGCCCATATACAAATTAATAATTTTTTTTTTATTGGTCTTACAGTCCAATCAATTCAATCTAAAAACAAAATAATAATAAAAATAAAAAATAAAAATAAAAAATAAAAAAACAAAAAAAAATAAAAATAAAATAAAAATTAAAAATAAAAATTAAATTAAAAATTAAATTAAAATTATAATGACAGTCAGACTGTCCTTGTTTACATTCACTCCCGTAGACTAATCTGAAAATAAAATATTAGCTGAAAAAATTCTTTGTTAGTAAAGTGCAGTGTGACTGTCCCCAACACCCTTACCTAATTGAAGACTTGTCCAACGTTTCGAGCTCGCTACGGCTCCTCATCAGGGACTAATCTAAACCTTATATTCTAATCTATATATACCCATTCCCACCACCAAATTTAGTAAATTAAATATAAATTCCCCCTCTACACAAATTGTCCAAAACCAATCAATTTAATAAGGAATGATAAACACTGTCCAATCTACCAGACTCTAACATTAAATTCACATTATTTCGATTCCTGGAAATGTGAATACTTTCAAGACTCTCCCGTTTATACTTATTATTAATACCCTGTTCCAAAATATCCACTTAAACTATGAGCTACTTAAACTATATTTATACTCATAAATTCTCTTTTTTAAATATCTACCTGTTTGTCTAATATAGTATTTATCACAATCCATGCAATTAATGTTGTAAACAACTCTTGATTTTAAGCAAAAATCATACTTATCTTTGCAATTATTAAACAATCTACTCAAATTATTGCTATTTTTAAAGAAATTTTGAATGTTATATTTTCGAAAATGTCTTTTTATTCTTTCAGACAATCCTCGAACATATGGCAAGACAATAATTTTGCCTCCGTTAACATAAATTCCTGCACTATGTCTATTTTCGGTATTATAAATGTCAAACAATCTCTCAACAATTAATCTATGAATAAATTGAATTGAAATACCATTATTAATGAAAGTCTCTCTTACTATCTGTAAATTATTTCGTCTAAAATCTTTATGTGACAATTTAATTGCTCTGTCAATGACACCTTTTAATGCTCCAGTTTTGTTTCCGAATTGGTGGTGTAAATTGAAATCTAAAAACGGTCTGATTGTGTTGGGGTAGTTCGTAAGAGATTACTCAAGTTGATTCCACCAAATGCATAGCATTAGCTTCTTGCTATAAATGTTTGGCTTGGCCATCGAAGTAAAGGCATGCCCGTGCTTACCCTATGAGTTCCTACGCTTTGGGTTGTAGTAAATCCATTTTTCGTCTCCCGTCGCCATTCGATGTAGAAATCCTTTGCGATTTTGCCTTGTGAGCATTGTTTGCATGCGAATAAACGACGGTCGACGCCTCTTAGCGTCGACGCCATAATGGCCCGGTACCCATAGTAGTGTGACCGTTGCCTTATTCGCCAGTCTATTGAGGGCCTCGTAACAATCCCTGACCAGAATGTATCTACTTTTGTAACTGCTTAAATCTGTAGTCCGCCTTTACTGTTTGAGCAGAGGCATATGTGGGTGCCAAAGGCCGCTTCCGCAGCCATCTCAGCTCCCCGCAGGATTGCCACTAGCTCCGGCTTGAGAAACGGTAGGGTACTTCCCCAAAGGGAAACTTGTGCCCTTTCTGTTACTTCTTGGGTACACTCCTGCACCTGCACCCCTTTCACATTTAGAGCCATCTGTATACCACAGCTCTTTAATGTTAGCGATGCCTACCAGCCCATTCTCCCATTCCTTTCTGAATGGGATACTGACCTTATATTCTTTGTCCAAGAGGAAGCTCCTGTTCCTCGCGTCGAGGTTCATTTGCAATGTTACCTTTTCGTCCAGTCCCCGAGGGAGCCGTAATGGCCCCTCTCTGCTTACCTCTTTGAGCGATCTTTTGACTCTGTTGAGGGGTATTGCAACAGCTCCCGCCAGGTTCAGTTTAAATGGCTCTATTTCGAGGAGCATGCCCAGCTTAGCAGTAGGTGTAGATCTAATCGCTCTGGAGATGCTCCTCACCATCATGCTTCTCAGTCTTTCGAGTGAGTTTCTGGCAGTCACCAAGGCCGTCCTTTCACACCAGACCAAGGCCCCGTAGGTTAGTCTGGGTTTCAGGAAAACCTCGTATATCCATTTCATGATATCTGGCTTGAGGCCTCACGTCCTGCCTATGGCTCTCCTAAACTGCCACAGACAGGCCGTCAGTTTGCCAGATACACACTCTAGGTGTTTATTCCATAATAGTTTGCTATCAATGGTCACCACTAGGTATTTCACTTGCTTCTTGAAGGTCAGAAAATGCCCTCCAAGAGTCCAGCCACAACTCCTATTCCATTTATATCTCTTGGTGCAGGCAATGATCTCAGTCTTCCCTGGGTTAACCGAGAGACCGGTCCGTTTGCACTATCCGTCGACCATTTCAAGGGCACCCTGTAGTATTCGCATAAGGGGATCCAAAAAGGGCCCTCGGGCAATTAGCATTATGTCATCAGTGTAACCAACCGTCATACAACCGATGCTATTCAGCTTATTTAGGAGATGGTCCATCACGAGGCATCATAAGAGCGGGGAAAGGACGCCCCCCTGTAGGCACCCTGACCATACTCCCCCTGGTATGGTCATGCTCCCTTTGTTTGCTTCCAGGATGCGATTTCCCAACATGTGGTCAATCCATTCTCTGATGCACGGAGGGATATCATGCCTATTTAAGGCCTCCTTGATAATCTTTCGTGACGTGTGATTAAAGGTTCCTTCGATGTCCATAAGGACACCTACGGCAAACCCTTTAACCTCAACCTGAGATCGCATCTCAGATACGGTTTTATATATAGCCGTCTCCGTGGATCTTCCGGGCAGTATGCATGTTGCTCCTTATGGAGTTGACTTATGCTCATGGCGTCATCTCTGATTAATCTATCAATCATCCTTTCGATAGCCTTGAGAATAAAAGATTAAAAAGCTGAAGAATAAAAGGCTGATGGGTCTAAAATCCTTCGGGGATGTATAACCACATTTGCCTGCTTTAGGTATAAATACCACCCTGGTCCCTAGCCATCTTGCTGAGATATGACCTAGAGTGGTGCTTGCCCTTGCCATTCTTGTCATCGGGTCCACAATACTGTCCTCGGCTCTTTGTAGGAAGGCCGGGTAGACTCCATCCAGTCCCGGTGATTGAAATGCACGAAATGACCCTACGGACCATCTGATCCTTTCCGGTGTAACAATCTGGTTTGCTACCATTCGGTTAGCACCCAGTTTAGCGTAACCCGTCCAGTGGTAATTTTCGGTGACTGTATCGTCATCTTGTTCAGTATTTCTACTGAAATTAGGGAAGTGGACTTGGATATTCCAAAGTCTCCTCATCTGATTGTGCATAACTGTCATCGTGTCTTTTCAGCGTGCCCAGGACCGCGCCAGGGTCCTTCGACAGGACTCTGCTCAGCCTAGCCGCTTCCTTACCCTCGCAAATGCTTTCACAGTAGTTTCTCCAGCTTGTCTCTCTGGCTGACCTTACTGCATCTCTGTAGTTATCCCTGGACGCTCTGTATGCAGTTCAGTCAGAATCACTACCTTTTCTCCTGGCTATCTTCCAGAGGGCTATAGTCTTCTCTTTCAGGTAGTCCAGTTCGTTGTTCCACCATCGAACCTCGCCCCTGGATCTCGCCCGTTTTGGGCGACAATTCTCCTCAAAGGCGTATTTGTTTGCGTCATTAAAGGACTTCACGACGTTCTCAAGCGTTCACTTGTCCCTGATCTCTACAGTTAGTCCTGTGTCGACGGACCTTATGTAGCCCTGCCAGTATGTGCGCTGAGGATCGCGCAGTCAGGTGTTCTCATTGGGTGTCCCCAGCAAGTATGTTATCAGACAGTGGTCCGACAGTGTCTCCGCCTCCTCCACTGTCCATCCGTAGATCTTATTAGCTATCCCAATTGAGCAGATAGTTATATCCATTACCTGCTCCCTTAGCCTGTTTCCGAACTTTGGGGTGTCGCCCACATTGAGTATCTCGCGGTCTGTACCCTCAAGATACTCCAGTAGTTTAACACCTCTTGGGGTCGTCTTAGTGCTACCCCAGACCCTATGGTGCGAGCTTGCATCACATCCAAGGACTATTGGAAGACTGTTGATTCTACAATATTCCACTAGTCTCCGAAGCTCCCCAGTGAGGTTGTCTTTATTATCATACGGTAGGTAGGCAGATGCGACAAGAATTCGCCCCATTCCTACCACCTCCGCCGAGGCCACCGCTAGGTCCCCAGTACAGAGACCGAGCATCGACACTACATTAACTTTTACAATGATACAAGCTCTAGGCCTTAGTATCTTTGAGTCGCTAATGCAAGCGGCCCTCGATCCTAAACTCCTGATCGCACTTTTCACTATCCGAGGTTCTTGGATTAGCGACATGCATGTCTGTACCCCCGCCAAACTCCTCAGCATAACGGCCGAGGCGTCTTTGCAGTGGTGCAAGTTAATCTGGAGGAATGAGATACCCGATGGAACCATATATTGTTCCATCGTGCTCTCGCCCTCAACATTCTCGACTGGCACCGTTTCTCCCGGCGACTCACCTTAAAGGCGACCCTGCCCAGAAGGTACCAGGGTCTGTGATCTAACTCTGCCAACAACCTGGCGTGCGATTCCGGCATGGTCAGTACGAGGAGATGTTTATCTCCTCCGTCAGCCCTTCCTTTCTCGCCGTCCTTGGTGTTGACGACCCTCCACAGGCTTGTTTTGCCCCTGAGGGATGCATTATGCCGCTCAAGACTTTCCAAGACGGTGGACGGGTTCTCCGGGGGCCCCGGTATCCACGTCACCGCTTTGATTCTAGCCTGTAGGAGCCCTACTGCCCCCATTTTCAGCTTGCCCCCCCCCAGGATAAGTCCAGAGTAGCCAGTCTAGCAGCTAGCCACTCCTTCGCCTCCGGGTTATTGGCCACCAGTATAATGGCTCCTCCCTTGCAGAAGGAGGCATCAAATTTGCTCTATGTGTCAGATGGTGAACTAAACATAACCTTCGACACCGCCCCTCGGAATTGTGAAAACCTTTCCGAGGTGATGGTTGCTTCCGGGTATTCTTCATGCACCACGACACATGTAAGGGGGTTTGACCTTTGGGCAGCCGTAATAATTCCGGTACCCGCCAGCCTCCCTCTGGGGGGGGCAGGGTTCCTTTATTGTCAACGCCCAACGTCCCATCCTTTTGTTTTTTAGCGATACCGGATGTCGAGGACGGAGTCTTATCAGATCCCTGTCACCTCTTCATCCTTATCTTAATCTGCGTGGTAGGCCCAGATGTGCCGGTTCCGCTAGCACTTTGTTGCCGGGCCAACTTCCTCCTGGCCGAGCCACACAGCCTCTTTTTCTTGGGGGCAGTACTGCCTCCCTCTACACTGCTTAGTGTTGCAGGGGTCACAACCACTCCAGGGTTGTTGCCTGCAGCTGCGTCCTCCTTGCCCGCTTGGCCAGTAGCTCCTACTGAGGTCCTCCCGAGCCTCGCCTTCACTATTCTTAGGCTTAATTATTTTCTCCATAAGAATCCCACAAGTAGCTAGGGAAATAAAAGTCCGCCGATACAGAGCCCCGCATGTGCCCGTAAGGCTAAATACTCGGGAAGGTCGCCCGGTGTTCCCGGGGCATTGTTTGGAACCGCTGCTACCCCAGTGGCCAAGTCGGTACCCTTCAGCACAATGGCTCCCACTATGGGTTTGGGGGTTAGATATAATACCCATTGCACCTCCTTCCGAACGCAATGGGGGGTTGCCCTTGGCCTCTGGGGTGTCCGCCTGGCTGTTCTCGAGAGTCCCGAGGCCCAGCTCCGGCTGCGAGAGAGACCTACGCGGGTTCCTTATTCAAGGATCCCGCCGGAGTGGTTACTCTGGCGCTCGAGAGGCGGTTTTTCCGCTGCAGCACCTTTTCGACACCCAGCCCGCCCTAGGGCACGGCCACATTCTCTCAGACCGTTGCCGGGACAGCCGCTCAGATCCCCAGACGAGCCTTCACACCGGCCTACAAGAGGCACGCGACAAGGTGTCAACCCCTGGTGGAGGTTGATAGCGGTTACTTTCAATGCAAATATGTTGAAGAAGAACGTCATCAAAAAAATAATTTAAAAAAATCAATGGGTTCATTTCCATTTATTTCAATATCTTGCATTCTATTCGGAAGTAAATTTATTGACAGATGGAAAAAAATCTGTGTTGTAAAATGTCTCTAGACCTGGAACATTTTATGCCATTATCATTAAAATCAGCAATTTCATCGATAGCTTCAGATTGTACTTCCGCGTTTGGCTCAGATTCTCACTGCTTATGTTTAATAATATAGAATTTTTTTTTTAAATGAAAATTTGTTTAAATTACACACACACACATATATATATATATATATATATATATATATATATATATATATGGGTTAAATTAATTAATCATAACTATAAAAATCCTCAATTCTAAATCGATTTTAGGACTGAACATTCTGATAATTAACTTTTTTCTTCCTCTGACATTTCTCATTTCTTAAATTTGAATTTGGTTTTTTTCTCTGATATAAGATAGAAATAAATCAGATATTATGAAAAGAATTTAGTAAACATATAAATCTTTTTTAGTGAATGTCTTTTAGAAGATTTGCTTTTAAATTTTTTAAATTCTTCCTTAGGCTGCTCCTGATTTGCTCCCGAAAAATTGACCTAATATTTGATTCGTATACATATAATTTATTTCATATGTATAGTACACATATAATATATGTAATGAAACGATTATAAGTATAATTTATTTAGAATTATATAAAAAATTACTAAAAGTTTTACTACAGTATTTTGCAATTGGATAATGATTATAATATCTTGAAATAGTAACGGTTTTTTATTTATTGTGAACTATATAATACAAACCTATTGATTATTATTGAATAAGATAATTTTAATAGCAGATTTTCAAGGTTGTTTAAAAAAATTATTCATAAAGTCGACATTTTCCGTTATTGTAAAACTATTAGGAGTGTGAATAAGTCTTTCCCGTTTTTTGTAAGAGATGGCGCCACCAATACTGTGCGAGTATTCAATGGTTACATATGTCATAATCAAAGCTTATTCATATGTCAACAATTCCATACTAACACATTAGTTAAAATTTTTTCGCATCATAAATTTTTGATATCGTGAAAATGTCGAAATTTGAGCCGAGTCGACGGGATTTGTTTTTCATTTTCATTCATTCATCAAGTCATTTGCGGGAAGTTTCACTTTATTGGTTCAATTTGAAGAAATCTGCTGCCGAGACGCATCGATTGCTTCAGGAGGCTTATGGAGAAGGTTGTGTCGATGATTCAAGTGTTCGCGGATGGTTTCGACGCTTCAAAAGCGGTGATTTCGACGTGGAAGACAAGGAGCGTTCCGGGCGGCCGCAAATCTTTGAAGATCGAGAATTGGCGACTTTGCTTGATGAAGATTCTTGTCAAACGCAAGAAGAACTTGCTGAAGCATTGGGAGTTGACCAAACAACCATTTCCAAGCGTTTGAAAGCCATGGGAATGATCCAAAAGCAAGGAAATTGGGTGCCGTACGAACTGAAGCTGAGAGACGTCGAACGGCGTTTTTTCACTTGCGAACAGCTGCTTCAGCGACATAAAAGAAAGGGTTTTCTGCATCGTATCGTGACTGGCGATGAAAAGTGGATACGTTGCGATAATCCGAAGCGAAGAAAATCATGGGGACTACCCGGCCATGCATCATCATCGACGGCCAAGCCAAATATTCATGGCGCCAAGCTCATGCTCTGTATATGGTGGGACCAGCTAGGTGTGGTTTACTATGAGCTTCTGAAACCGAATGAAAGGATCACAGGCGAGGTCTATCGACGACAATTGATGCGTTTGAGCCGCGCACTGCGAGAAAAACGGCCACAATACTCCGACAGGCACGACAAAGTTATTTTGCAACATGACAATGCTCGCCCACATGTTGCACCGCCGGTGAAAACATACTTAGAAACGCTCAAATGGGAAGTCCTACCCCACCCGCCGTATAGTCCAGACGTTGCTCCGTCTGATTACCATCTCTTCAGATCGATGACGCATGGCCTGGCTGACCAGCACTTCCATTCCTACGAGGAAGCCAAAAAATGGGTGGATGACTGGATAGAGGCCAAACCGGTCGAATTTTTTCGCAACGGGATTCGTATGTTGCCAGAAAGATGGGAAAAAGTTGTAGCTAGCGATGGCCAATACTTTCAATAATTCATTTGTAACCATTTTTTCACAATAAAGGCTCAAAATTTGAAAAAAAAAAAAAACGGGAAAGACTTATTCACATACCTGATAGCATTTTTATTATGTTTTATGAATGATATTAGTGTTTCGAGTACAGTAATTGTTTTTTAGAAAGTTTTTTGTTAAAAAATCTCATTTTAATATTTGTGAAAAATATAGATAAGTAGTGCATTCATTAATAATATAAATAAGAAAAATCATCTTATTAATTAGATTTAAACATATTTAATAAACCAAAAAATGTAGTCAATTAAAATTAACTTGTTCAATAATAATCAATAGGCTTTTATTAAATATTTTACAATAAATAAATAACGTTACTATGTTAAGATATTATAATTTAAAATTCAAAATTGTACTTATGTCGTCTGTTCTGAATTACATTAATAAATATTTTTATCGGTCTTAAAGTCTTTATAATATAATATATTAGCTAAAATAATGACAGTCAGACTGTCCTTGTTTATGTTTACCCCCCTAGAATCTGAAATAAAACTTATTACTACAATAAATTATATTAAAAATTAAAAATAAACTAATATAAAAATAATACAAGCAATATTTTATGTTAGTAAAGGACAACATGATGCCCCACCACCTTAAATTTAGATTCACCTTCGATGTCCGACGTTTCGAACCAACACGGTTCATCCTCAGGAACTAAACTGTTTCATTCCTGAGGATGAACCGTAGCAACTCGAAACGTTGGACACCGAAGGTGAATCTCAATTTAAGGTGGTGGGGCAGTCAGGTTGTCGTTTACTAACATAGAATATTGCTTTGATTATTTTTATTTTATATTATTTATTATTTTATTTTTGTTTTTAATTTTTAATATAATTTATTGTAGTAACAAGTTTTATTTAAGATTCTACAGGGGTGAATATAAACAAGTACACGGGGGTGAATATAAACAAGTCTGACTGTCATTATTTTAGCTAATATATTATATTATAAACACTCTAAGATTGATAAAAATATTTATTAATTTAATTCATAACAGTGGACATTAGTACAATTTTTGATTCTAATTTTAATTATAATTTATATAAGTAATTGCACTGTAAAAATAGAATTTGTGGTCTCATCTGTGTGAAGAACTAGAGAACCTCAAGAAATCACCTCCTGTTGAGTAGGACTTCCCCTGAACTGGAAGTTACTACCCACGGACTGGAACAAAGGCTACCGATTGTCGATAGAAAATTCATAAAACGCGATTACTATTTAAGGAACAAATAGGAAAAAGGAAAAGAAGAAATCTCTCTGGAACCTGCCCAGAGAAGGTGGGTCCATGGGCTTTAAATAAGGCAGATTTTGCCCATCGGAGGCATTAACATTATATTCATCGTTTTAATAAGTACCATTACTTTTACAACTACCACTCAGTCACTAGCATTATTATATTCATAATTTTCACAAGTACCATTAGTTTCACAAGTATTACTCGGTCATTATGGAAGAAAAAATCTCTCTCTCTCTCTCTCTCTCTCTCTCTCTCTCTCTCTCTCTCTCTCTTCAGATGGAGGCCACAAGGAAGGCAATGTAGTAATAAAAGAAAGTAAAAATCAAAAAATGTCAACATTTTTTTTATTTGAACTTTGCAACCATCCCAAATCCTATTCAGGGAAATGATCGGCATTCCTTGCAAAGAGAGAGACTATACATGCCCCTTAATATCCTTCTCATAAATTTTATTTAGAATAGGAAAGTTAAAAGGCCGAGGCAGGTGTAAATCTTTTCTCGTAACACCTTATACCTATGTAAAGCTATTGGACTCCCATTGGTTTTTAAAAAAAGAAGAGGCAAGTATATAGTTTTGATGTGAGTGGAACCACACACTACAATATACAGGGACTCGAATTATTTGAGAGAAATTTAAGTCTCACAGTCCAATATAATATTGTAGTATAATACAGCTCATGTATTTGAAGGGATGTCACACCTTAATATATGCCTATTTTAATTTACATTTAAAATGAATTTATTACTGTCTACAATTTCATTTCAAGTATGTGTATTATAGAAACTGATATGTTATTATATTTTTTCCATTTGCTAATGAAAACGATACAGTCTGTCAAGTAAGAGTGTGGTCGTACTAATTTATAAAAAAATTTCTTTAATGAAACTTTCATATTTATATATACATTGTACACATTCCAAATGATGATGCAATTCGGTCAATAATGTGTCCAGGCATCACCGGTGTCGACAAATGCCTGGCATCTCCGAGGCATGCTTTCTACTAATTTCTCGGCATATTCTAGTAGCAGCGGTCTCCAGATCCGACGAATTGAGTAAAACAACTGCTTCATAGTGTTTGTGTCTGTATTGCACGAAGCTTCTATTTAATATATGCCCACACATTTTTAATAGTGTTATGCATCGGGCAACTACACTCTGTACTGAGCTTGTTGCGGTGTTTAGGATCGTTGTTCTGCAGAATCCAATCTTCATTTTTTCTAATAAACCATTTTTTGACAGATGGCAGTAAAGCTTTTTTATATATTTTTATCATTTTCTTGGCATTTAAGTTGTCAATAAAGAGATGCAAAGTGCCGAATCCCTACTTTGAGAAGCAGACGCAAAGATGCACATTTATTTCGTGGTTTACGGTCCTTTGAACAAGCCTATTAGTAGAAGTTGACCAGGCTCGCATGAGGACACAATATTTAGAATATTCAACAGTATAAATGACATTTTCAAAATCTCTATCAATATTATCATGCGCTCAAACGAATCGCTTTGTCACATGTTTTTCCGTCAACAAAAATTTTTTCATTGTGTTACTGTACTCACTTCTGTACAAATGCCTTCGGCTTTCTCATATATTTAGCAATTGCTGATTACGATATTTTGGGACCTTTCGGGTGGATGCAAAGAAACACAGCCTCGTAGCACGACACATACTTAGCACGCATGGTGTTTAACATGATTCTATTTCAAAAAAATCAACGGCAACTAAATGTTTGACAATGCATCAAGGACAAAACCTCCCAGCATCGGCTCGCAAAGGAATTAGAGCGACATCTTTCTTTACCTATCAGTAAAGTCGACCGCGTTCTCACTTGACTGACTGTAATATAATATACGAGGTGTGTTCAAAAAGTAACGAGAATTTATAAATTTCGCGGGTTTGTAGAGTCCGCCTGTATAACATTTTTTTTTATTGTGTTGGTACACATGCCCCTGAGGTACGATAAACTTTTCAGCAATATTCATTGCCCACTTTTTAGGTGCAGCCGTTCACCTTAGACGTATTTTTTGAGCTCGGCGGTTTTCGTTTGTGAAAAAAATAGAACTAATCAGAGAAGTCGCTGATGATGTTGGCATGTCAGTTGTCTCATTCCATGGAATTTTTTCGAATGTTTTGAATATGAAAGGTGTGGGAGCAAAATTTGTTCCAAAATTGTTGAATTTCGAAGAAAAACAGCGTCGATTGGAAGTTGCTCAGGAATCGCTAAATGAATTTAATAACGATACAGAAGTACTAAAATGTGCTATAACAGGTGATTATAAATGGATTTAGGGATATGATGTCGAAACTGTGGCTCAATCGTGCCAGTGGAGACATTCTGGATCGCCAAACCGAAAAAGGCTCGACAAACAAAAATCGCCGAGCTCAAAGACACGTCTAAAGATAGCGGCTGCCACTTAAAAAGAAAGTAATGAATATTGCTGAAAATTTTATCGTACTTCAGAGGCTGCATACCAACATAATAAACAAAATTTTTATATGGTGGCCTCTCCAAACCCGCGAAATTTAAAAATTCTCGTTAGTTTTTGAACACACCTCGTATTGTACTTTCGAAATTCGACCAAGATTACATATATTGAAAATAATAATTATAATTAACATTAATTGTCTGTATTCTCTGATTACTTCATTCTTAGGTTTCCCATAAATTTGGATATGGTCTCATGGATGCTGGTGCAATGGTAAATTTAGCAGAGCAGTGGACAAACGTACCAACACAACGGATTTGCAAGTCGCAGGAAATAAACGAAGATCGTCAAATTGAATCTACCTATGGCTACACACTTAGTGTTGCTATAGATGTTAATGGTTGCGCTGGATCACTTAATGAAGTTCGATTTCTGGAGCATGTACAATGCAAGGTGAGATTTCAGAATCCTTATAACGTTTTGTATATGTATATATATATATATATATATATATATATATATATATATATATATAATTTTTGATGATATTTTGTATATAACATTTTTGTCATAAATAAACAGATTCATGAAATAAAATAAAAAATATTAAAACATCTTTGATAATTAATGCAATCTTCATCGTTCATATGAACTTACTGTATAAAAATCAGTGATTTTGAATAAGACACATGTAGTTATAAAATATTTTTTATTCTATGAATATCCAAAATGTTGTATTGAAGCACATCAGATTAACCATAATTCATCTTATATTACTAAACATTTGGGTTCTTCTCTGATTCTGTAACTTCTGGATAAAATAAAATATTCTATATTGTAATATTAAATGATCTACATCATGTATTATTGATTTAAATAAATTGACGCAGCTAAAAAGGTTAGTGAAAATATCTTTATCATCTATACAAGTTAGTGCGCCTATGTAAAGCCTGGAATGTCGTGTTACATGGGACGGATGAGTAGGCCCGGGGTTAATTTTATTATGCGTGCGGAATTCAACAAACTGACGATATCACAAGTACCCAGCCTCCCTCTAAGATCAGCTTTTTAGTGTAGCTCGAGCTATAAGAAAGTGATCTAAAAGTCCGCTACGCTGTTCCAAGATCTGCCTTGTGATTTCCTTGTAGACGAACTGATTATTGATCATCTCTGCAAAGACCTTCTGGGATTTGGTGCTTTATAGAAAAAATCTTCCATCTCAGTCTCCTTCGTACATGGTAAGTAAATTTTTGTATGAAAGTATATGATGATATATATATATATATATATATATATATATATATACCTATCTCTTTATTTACATGATACCAACATTTTTTCACATAAACATTTCGCTAGATAATATTTGACAGTGACACTATTTGTAAAACGTAAACAATTGAAATGTTTCACGTGTCTATATTTACTCCTCTTCCTCCATATAAGCCTTGTTTCTCATTTATACAAGTATATTTTATCATTTTATGAATATTATAATTATTATTATTGTTTATGCGCTTTTATGCCCTTTTTAGGTTCTGGAATTCAAGAGGAAGGCGTGTAAAAAACCTTGCATGTGTATATTTAATATTTTCATTAATTCAATTTGTTTTTTTATGTTGTGTCCTAATAGCTGAGTTAAAATAAGATATGTAATATAATTTATAAAAAGAAATAAAAATATTGAAAATAATAAATGGCCTATTACTATATCTGGTATTACTCACGATGTGATCAGAGTACTTCAAACACGCCCTAACCTCATATCTTGCAGTTTGCGGACTAAGTATGCCTATGCGTGCAAAAAAATTTAATAAAAAATTTTTGTTTATTTAATATACTGCGATATTACTGTTCGACATTTCTTTAAAGAATACCCATTATACAATAAATGTTTTGTTTAAAATATAAGCTTAATATTTTGATAATGGGATTTCAAAGTTCGAGCTTTTAAAAATGCGTGTAGATTTGAAACACTACTACTATTATGGATTCACTATACTAAAAAGTTGGCCACATAATCTTCAATGTTTTGTAATATGATTCTCAGTAAATCTAAATCTCTCTAAAGCAATGGAGCATGATGATTTTTGAGACGAGCTTAGTAAGGAAGCTTTACTACTTTTAATGGTAATTACGAGTGACTGTAAAGTGAATCACTTTTTATGTCTTTGGATCATTCTACCGCTCTGTACATTTGTTGTTCTACATTTAAAAGTTTTTCAGGATTCTTTAAAATGTCTTCACCATGCTTCATTTGTTTTAGGAATAATAGCTCGATACATTTGTGTTGGATGGCTAGTCACGAAACTTAATTTAGATTTGTAGTTTATTCCGTATGTTTGAGATGGCTGAATAAAGTTGCATTACCGCAGGCATGTTGGGCAGATTTTCTTAAATTGTGCATCTGATCAGTTCAAAAATCTATACATAAACAATTTCATGATTTTTCATAGTTTTGAATAAATTTGACGTTGAGATAACCTTAATTAAGAAGTTATGGTCAAAAGACATCGGATTCTGACATGCCTATTAGTACTAGTAGCATCATTTACTATAAAATATATTATATAGAGCAACGTAAAAATTTTAGACGGAAATCTTAATTATAATAAACGATGTAACTCTTGAATGTTATATTCGATATACAAATAAGTGTCTGCCGTTTTTTTTATAAAGAAGTAAGAATTTATTGTAAAAAAAGGTATAAATCATGTCTTTCAAAATATTGCCCATTACTTTCTATTAGGTGTACAAATAAGTTTCCGCCGTTTTGAAAAGATGGCGCCACCGATAAGATAACATCGAAATTGTCAGTTGTAAAAAGTCTTATAGTATATGTTGACATCTGGAAACAATATATCTTTTAATACATTCGACTTTTTGCTAGTATTACTTAGTTTTCATCGTCTTAAGAATTCAAATTTAAGCCAAGTAAGCGTCATTTGCGGGAATAGTTAATTTACTTCTTTTATTTAAAGCGATCTACAGCTAAAGCACATCGGCTAGTCATAGAAGCATAAGGTGATGTTAATTTAATTGAGAGAAATTATCGGGAGTGGTTCCAAAAATTTAAAAGTGGTGATTTTGATCTAGAGGATAGAAGATGCAGTGGAAGGCGCAGAGTGTATGCTGACACAGAATTGGAAGCTTTACTGGAGGAAGATCCGACCCAAACGCAAGAAGAACTTCCACAAGAGTTAGGAGTGACTTAACAAACTATTTCACAACGCCTCAAAACCCTGCGTATGGTCCACAAGCAAGGAAATTGGGTTCTTTACGAACTGAAGCTAAGAGACATCGAGCGTCGCTTATTCGCTTGCGAACAATGGCTTAAAAGGCAAATTCGCAAAGGATTTGTACATCGAATCGTAACGCGAGACGACAAGTTGATCCACTACAACAACCCAAAGTGTAGAAAGTCATGGGGTAAGCCCGGGCATGCCTCTACTTCGATGACCAAGCTAAATATTCATGGCAAGAAGCATATTTGTGCATTTCGTGGGATCAATTTGGAGTAATCTCTTACAAACAACTCCAACACAATCAAACCATCGCCGGGGAACGTTACCAATAACAGCTGAGCCGATTGAGCCGATTATTGAAGATTAAACGTCCATAATATCCCAAAAGGCAAGATAAAGTCATTTTTCAGCATGACAACGCTCGGCCACGTGTTGCAAACATCGTGAAAGAAACGTTAAAAGCACTGAAATGGGACGTCCTACCATACCCGCTGTATTCACCAGACATTGCTCCTTCAGATTACCACCTATTCCGGTCGATGATTCATTGCCTGGCTGAGCTGGACTTCACGTTTCACGAGGAATTGAAGAAATGGGTCGATTCGTGGATCGCCTCAAAAGACGACCAATTTTTTAGAAGGGGTATCCACTTGTTACCCGAAAGATGGTTAAAAGTAGTAGAAAGTGATGACCAATATTTAAATGACATTATTTGTACCTTTTTTTTACAATAAAATCTTATTTCTTTATAAAAACACGGCGGAAACTTATTTGTACACCCAATACTTCTTTTAGGCCGTATTTTGTATGTGAAAGGAGAACAAACTTAATACAGATAATGATAAGAAATAAATTACTTAATAATGACAGAAAGGTTATTAAAATGCACTGAAAACTGAATAAGTAGTATTTAACAACATTTACAAAATGTATACAACATTATTAAGGGAGGAATTATATTTTTTTCTTATGTTATAAGTGTTTAATTGTTTGTTTACATTATTCATTTCATAATAAATAGAAATCATTTCAGACACAAGTGCTTTATTTTTATGGTAAATAATATTGATATTATAAAAGCTAAACATATGTCGTTAATCTTTGATGTGCGAATATAGAACCGCCGTAGCTTTCTCTATTTTACAATGGTGCCTATGTTCATTTAACATGTTTTTACATTTTCTAGATTTTTAAATAATATACTTTTTATCACAGTCAGCACAAATATTTTTCAGTATGACCTTTCCTAAGTTTTATAATGTTAGAGAATTTCTGAGAAATGATAGTAACTAACGTATATTATTGTTCTTGAATGTTTTTATAATTATTTGTTGTAAGTATTTATTAAAAGAGACAATAAAATTTTTTGGTATTTATTTTGACTTTATTGACTAATTATCTGTATCATTTAATTTGTTAATTCGATAATTAATATCCATATTGATAAAATACATTTTTTTTATTGAGAAGGAAAACAATTCTGTATGGATCCTGAGGACCGGTCCCCGGGTATGTGGGAATCACCTTCACAAAAGCATACCCATTGAAAAAATACCTCCTTGGTACATTCCCTCGACTGATTCCCGCAGCTCTGAAAAGAACTTCAAGCTAGAGTGGCCGGCCTGCACCGAAGAGACCTTCTCTCCCTGTCTCAACTCCCTGCCCCGGATACGATCGTTAGGCATTTCGGAGAGGGGTCCTGAATGTGTATCTTTGGGCGCGACCAGATGTCAGCCAAAAGTAAGAATCTAGGGAAGGTTCGCCTTCTTCCGTCTAAAGATATCAGGAGAGCATCAGACGGAGGACTGGGGTGATCCTTCTAGCATATTCGCCCAATAGGGCCCTCTGCTGCTTCCACTGCCCGCACTCAAAAAATGTATGATGGGCATCGTCTCTTGTGGATTCACAGTATGTACAACCGAGATCCACCACATTGCCCATTTTGTGCAAGTATGTGCGCAAGTACCCGTGGCTAGTCAGCATCTGCGTGAGATACTAATTTACGTCCCCGTAATGCTAACCGATCCACGGAACCACCTGACTTATAAATCTGGCGGTCCACCTTCCGCGCGTATCTTGCTCTCACTTCTTCTGCCAGCAAGTTAGCGAACGTTCTCGTGCTTGCTTCTTCGCTTCGGCTTGGCAAAGTGTCCTCTTCATCTGGTAAATGAACTTCCGCCTGGGGCAGGAGATGTATCGGGATGACCACGGCAACGACTAGGTACGAACACGTTACACGAAGAGTGCATCTCCTCTTTATAGTCGCCATGCACTTACGGAACTTTTTGTACTGGAGCGTGACGGCCCAAATTACAGCGCCCGAAAGCATGATAGACTCAGCAGCTCGTAGTAGCAGCCGCCAGATTCAGGAGCGTGGTCCTTCTACGTTGACAATGACTCTGCAAAGGGAGACCGCCACCATCACCGCCTTGTCCGCCGACCTCCGAGTATGTTGCCAGAAGGTGAGCTTCGTATCTAGCCTCAGCTCTAGGTACTTGACAGATGCCTTGGTCGGGACCAACATCTTTCCAATAGTTAGCAATTGCATAGTAGGGTCGAGCTTCTTAGTGAGGAGCACAATCTTTGATTTGGCCGCCACTAGTTCCTGCGCATAATCGGTTATCCAACGGCGAATTCTGCGAATGCTCTGATCGAGGCGCGTCTTTACCAGCGTCATATTGTGCGCAATAATAACAGCTGCCACGTCATCCGCATACCCGATCAACAAGCAGCCTTCCGGCATGCCCAGCCGAAGGCTCACGTCATAGGAAATATTCCATAGATCGGACCCAAATGGAGCCTTGGAACGCGCAATACGTTGGTTCCTTTCGCTTAGAGCCCTCTGCCGTGTCGTACAGAATGGATCTGCCCTTCAAATAATCTCCGATGATCTGGAGTAGGTACCTAGGTACATTGAAGTCGTTCTCCAATGCCCCCCCCCCCACATGTCTGTCCGCCTAACCGAGTTGCAGGCGTTTTTGACATCAAGTGTCACCGAAAGACACACGGGACGGGAGAAGTGATACCCTCGCTCGGTAGTTCTGGTCGCCTCTACTACCTCTTAGAGAGCATTTATAGTGGATAGCCCTCTCCGAAAGCTGTACTGCCCCTCGGAAAGTTCGTCCGATGTTAAAAGCTCCGCTTGAAGGCGGGATTTCACCAGCTTTTCCAGAAGTTTCCCGGCGGTTTCGAGCATGCATAAGTGTCTATAGGTCGATGGAGCACTAATTGATCCTTTACCCTTGCTTATCAGTACAAGTCTCGCTCCTTCCAGCGGGGATAAAATATTCTCGCGCGAAGGCTCGAATTGTACGAGGGTGGTTTGATAAGTTTCTGGCATGACCAAGAGATGGCGCCACTAGGCCTACCGTGAGGTACCATCCTTAGATAGCTTGTAGCTATAGTTTCAATCCGATCACCATGTTAGTTTAAGTTTGAGAGCACGCTGAATAAGACGCCTGTGTGTTTTTCGTAAAAATCGAAGAAAAAAATCGTGTTTCATCACGATAATGCATCCGGGCACACGTCAATCGTTGCGATGGCTAATATCAACGATCTGAAGTTTGAATTGATGCCGCAACCTCCCTACTCTTCAGACCTAGCCCCGAGTGCCTATTATCTGTTTCCTAACCTCAAAAAAAAGGCTTGGCAGTAAGAGATTTGCGGACAATGAAGAAGTAATCGAAGCTTTAAATGAGTATTTTGAGGACGTTGACGAATCAGTCTATAGAAATGGCATTACTAGACTAGAATACCGCTATGAGAACTGTATCAGCCTTGAAGGAGATTATGTTGAGAAATAAAAAAAATTCTTTAAAACGTTGTTTTTCATGGTCAGGCCGTAAACTTATTAAGCCACCCTCGTTCGTACATACCAAGCAAGAGTTCAGAATGGCTCTTTATCACCGCTTTCAGCACTTCCACCGGAAGTCCGTAGGTCCCCGGTGCCTTCTTGTTCTTCAGAGAGCACACTGAACTCTCTCGGTCTGCCCTCGTAAAGGGTGGTACCTCAGGGCTCTCGGGAACCAGGAGCTCATCCCCTCGTTTGGGATGAGTGGAGAATCGGGTATGGACGTTGCCGTCTATCACTTCCGCGCTCATAGGCATATTTTTACGGATCATGTCTAATTTGCGGATTATGATTTGGTACCCCTATCGCCATGGATCGTTGTTGAGATTTTCTCCCAGCTTTTTCCAGCATCCATATTACTAGCTTCTATGGCTCGCTTTAGAGTCTTCTTCGCCGTTAGATGTTGGGCGATCCTAAAAGCGGTGCAGCCGCAGGCATTGTCGCCGCAGCTCCGAGATTTCGTCCGTCAACCAATAAGTCGGACGGCGAGCATAACCCGCAAATTTTCTCGTCATCGCTTGCTTACAAGCTTGGAGAATCAGATGTAATTAGATTCCGTCACCACTTTCGCACTCTTGCAAAGCGTTGCGCTCCTTGGTAATTCAACCAGGAGACGCTGTCCGCGTTCTAGCACCTGGGAAAATTTCTCGTGATCCATTCTCGCGACGACGCGTCTGGCTGGGTGACGTTCAATCGCCGTCCTGAATGGCGTGGCATTGCCAAATCGGAAAGTGATATATGAGTAATTACCGGCTGTATAGTCTTTGATCACCCGCCAGTTCCGCACGCGTGCGGTCAGAATCTCCGTCGCGAAGGATATATACATTGGAATGTATAATGAGAAAATATATAATAAGAATGAAAAAATACATTGGAAAATTATGAAATAATAATTATTTAGTAAAATCAATATAAAGTATAATTAAATTTAGATTCAGAGAATTAAATACCTTTGTGAATTATTGAGAAATAATAGCTATAGGAAAGTATAGGAAATTATGTATATCCTTTTATATATAGGATTATGTGAATAATTATTTTAGAAATATGCCGAAAACTGTGGTGTTTTTGTACTAATTAGTTTATTGTTATTCTTAGTAAAAGCTGTAATTCCTAAGACGTTTTTAGTTCTTAATAGAATTTTCTATTCATAATTATAAAAAGTTATTATGTGTTCAATACATCTACTGTATAATTAATCATTTTTTCGAGACCACCACATTATTATAGTGGTATAGAAAAACATAATATTTTTAAACATTCATTTTGAATAAAAATGTCGACAGAATAGAACTGATAGGCTTGCCCACTGTAATATCAAAAATGTGTGTATAAATGTTATTGTTAAACATAAATTTATTATAGTTTAAGATAAATTTTATAATATTTAAAAATTCTGTTAATTTTAAATTAACTTAATAAATATTTTTCTACTATAATAAATTATTAATATAATGGCAGTCAGATTGTTCTTGTTTATAATCACATCTATTTTTGATTGTTTATAAACTCAGTTTAGATCTTGAAGATGAACCATAGCGGTTCGAAAGCGTCAAACATCGAAGTTAAATTTAAATTTAAAGTAATGAGGGCAATGAGGTTGTCTTTTGTAAACATAGAATACAGTTTATATTTCTTATTTTTACTTTTAGTAATTTAACTTCAATTTCTGATTCTTTGGGGGGGGGGGTACATGGACGTAGTCGGTAAACAAGGACGATGTCATTATTTTAGTAGTATATAATAGTATTGTGACTGTAATACTGATAAAAATATTTTTCAATTAATTCAGAGTAGCTGAGATAAATACAATTTTTAATTTTTAAACTTAAATTAATCTTGTTTGAAGATATTGTCAATTTTTCTTCAAAAGCAATACCAAATCTTCTGCAATGTTTGTAAATAGGTTTTTTACACCACGACTGATAAAATTTAAACAATCTGATATTGTAATATGATCTTTATTTTCTTTTAATTTAAAGCTATTTTTTATATAAGAAAATAAAATATTTCAATTTTGTACAAAAACTTAAATTTTAGCGTAAATTTTAGATTTCATATCGTTTCATTACGTATCTACTATTAGTGCCATTTATATGTTGATATATCGAATTTTGTTCTTCAGAACTACTGGAATTCACCTTTCATTATAGTTATTAAAAAAAAAAAACGTTTTGAATTATGATTTGGTTCTGTCTGCTAGGGGACTTTTTTCCATCCTTGAATTTTCGTTTACTCCCAATAGTCTGGCACCTTTAGCCAGTTAAATGTATGCAAGAATAGAATAAGCGCACTTCTATATCTGCATTGAAACTAATCAAATCTGGTCACTGAATCGTCAACTTTCTTTTTCGAACTTCAAGCAATATGCATACGATTATGTTTCGATTCATCTAAGTAGTGCATTGACCAATTAGTATTTAATTTTTTCCCCATATTCAATAAGGAGAGACAATAAATTTTAGATCATGCATTATGGTTCAATTTGATGGAACATTTAATAATTTTATTGAAATAATATTAATTTATTCAACATGCAGAAATTTCTTTCAATTGTTCCAAATAATTAGCTTAAAACAAACTACAAAGAAAATACCAATGATCTTCTATTTTCTTCAATTCCATGAGATTCCAATGTTTGGATAGTTGCACAAAATAGACTTTTTATACTCCAATATTTACAAATTATTGACTTGCACTTCTGGATACATAGAATCAAGTAAATTCCCTTTATCAGTAAAAATGACATTTTCACACAGAAGTAATGATGTTTACATTAACCCGTTCACTACGTTTTAATGACAATTCTATCCCGGCCAGGACATGTTTATTTTTTCTCTAGCCTTATTAGAAAATACTAATTATTATGAATAAATTAGTAAGGAAAATCAAATCATATATTATTGTGGAATTACTTTGAATCTTGGGAATTCATGAATTTTTACAATGGTATATTTTCATATATCATACAATTGAGTTTTATGGAGAATTTATCTCGTCAGAATTGAACATAACTATCTATTAGTATTCATTATATACTTATACTTTACTTCATTATTTTATTATACTTAATCTAACTACTGTACTTCAAAGTAATAAAAGAATGTACAAACAATTCATTAAATAACTAATATTGTTAGTACAGATAGTAAAAACATTAACATTTAATATAAATTTTTTCCAGAAATAGAGATTCACGGTTTATGACTTTCATAATAATCTTTTCTTAGTTTTAATTAATATTACAATAAAAAACTATGATTTTTCTCTCATTTTATTAGATTTCTTTGAGATTCTTCCCCCGTGGCAATTTACGTCTTCTTTTGACTTCTCCAATGGGTACAATTTCAACGTTACTTTTTGAGAGGCCACGAGATGTACTTAATTCCAATTTCGATGACTGGCCCTTTTTAAGTGTACACTTTTGGGGCGAGAAAGCGGAAGGAAGGTGGACACTTCAAGTCATCAATGCTGGTAGTCGACACGTCAATTCACCAGGCAAGTCAAAAGTTTACAAAGGATCAAGATAGCTTTTTCAAGATTTGATTTTATCTTTTTGTAGAGGGTGAGTCATTTTAATCATTGGTGACTTAGACTTCAATTAATGCTCTTCTTGAGACCTTTATGTTACTGACATAAAAAATCAAATAATTTACATTCTTTTGATCATAGATTCTGGCCGGCCATTGACTTTTTTTTCCAATTTTCTGCAAAAAAATGTATTCACCATGTAAGGTATTAAAATTAAAACTTATATAAGATATTTGTAGTAGGAAAGGGTTATTACGATCAATGTTATATTAAAATATTATATTTTAACTGCAGGCTATTTACTATAAAAGTATATTTTTATTTTTTAACAATTTTATTAGAAAGATCCAATTGATCATATTGTATTGAAGAGACGTTAATTTATTCATTAGTATTAATATAACTAAATCTTTAATTATTTAAAGTTATTTATAACCATAAATGCTCGTAGGTACATGATATTTCTCTCTCTCTCTCTCTCTCTCTCTCTCTCTCTCTCTCTCTCTCTCTCTCTCTCTCTCTCTCTCTCTCTCTCTCTCTCTCTCTCTCTCTCTCTCTCTCTCTCTCTCTCTCTACATTACACTCGTATTCTCTTTGCTCAGATGACAATATGTTTGTACCTACGAAATACAAACACAAAAACTAATTAAAACACACAAGCAAGGGCAGGAGATAAGGTCGTCTTTGCCTACTGATCTATGAGCACCGGCATTTGTCCTAAGGTGATGAATTTTTACCTCGAATCGCTTCCAAGTGAAAACTCAGTAAGAAGTGGTGGTGACAGAATATTGGATCGACTCCGTCGATCTCGGTATATGATTAAAAGATCATATGATAAAACTCATTAAATAAGAATCACCACGAGGTAACTTATATCGAAGAAGCAATTTGTATTAAAAACAAATATAAAACTTAAATGATTCGTTTATTACAGTAGTTGTGAATGTACAAAATCGCGATATCGGTTTATAAGTTGTATTAAATTAATTCTAATTATCAGTTGTATGTAAAGATACATTTTTAATCAATTAGTTCCTTCGACAGTTAATATAAATAGTGTTGTATTATTAGCTCTTAATTTTCGATCAAGTATTAAACATTGAACATTATATAATTTTTCATCTTATTATATAAATTTCCATCTTATCATCTTATTATAAGAGGGTTTGCGTTGCCTTTCCTATTCGCACGGATCTATTACATTTTCTTTCAATGTATTTTGACTTCCTAGCAAGAATTTCGATGGCGGCTTATTAAGGCTTATTAACATGGTACAAAAAATTTGATTCAAAATTGAATTATTAAAGTTAAAATGCAGCGATAGTATAAAAGGGTATATTAAATTTTTACGTTTGTTAGAAGTTTCTGTAGTACCCAGCTAAATTCTGGGAAATCTAAAAATATTTATTAGGTCTCCAAATGCTGCCAGTTTTTAAGATGCAAAAGAATAATGCAGATTATACATCTTGTTTAACTCTTTTTTAAGCTTGAAAATTTTTCTATTGTTGTATTAATATTTACTAAACGTGTTGTCAAATAAAAGTTCACCCTTTTTAAACCTCTAAAAATAACAAAAAAACTTCATTTTATCGATTTTTTTATTTAAATTTTTTATATTAATATAAATGTATAGTTTAAGAATGTGAGTATTTACAATTTTCTTATAAATTGTGTCGTTTTCGAACATGTACTATTACTATTTAACTCATTGTAAAATGTATGTTGCTTTTGAAGTTATTAATTTCTTTGACAAATAAGTTTCGACATTTCTTTCCTAAATCATTTTGGAAATTAATTATAATACTGTCCGTATCTATGATGTTTTCCTGAATAGGGATATGATTATATCAATAAGATATTCTGAATTTAGTAACTTTTGAGATAATGGTTTGGTTAAATATGTTTCTACGATACTTATAGAAAAATTAAAATTGCACAAAGCGTGATGTGTTATACTTTCAAATCATTTACATCCGTTCTCTATGATGTCTTATGTTTATATTAGGTTGTCTAATATCTCCTTTTCGCTTTTTCTATGAATTTTGTGGCTATGTAGAAAGCGCTACAGAGCTCGTATCTGGCAATATTATACACCATTTGAATGGTATGGACATAACGTGCAAAACGACGCTATGCATGATTTGTTTGGATATTGCGTTCAAAAGTTATAGACGTATAAACATGGAGTTCACTAACGCTGAAATTCGCGTTATTTTAAAGTTTTCCTTCGTCAAAGGCAAATCTGGTAGACATACGTTCCGTGAGATTAATGGTATTTTGGGGAATGGCACTCTATCACTTTGAATCGCAGTGGAATGGTTTGACGATTCAGGGCCGGTGAAAAGTATCGTGGTACAAGGCCGGTGGACCGTCCCAAACAGTGGCCAATCCGGGATTGACGGCCAGGAAGATTTTACTGTGTGTTTGGTGGGATTGGAAGGGAATCATCCACTATGAGCTGCTCCCATATGTCCATACGCTTAATTTTACTATCTACTGTGAAGAACTGGACCGCTTGAAGCAGGCTATATAGAATTTTTAAAATGCTAAAAAGATTGAAAAATGGATATTTGATAATCACATTCAAAACTGGCAAAAATACAGAGTACAAGGAAAGTTGAATGGTAAAAATCGGATGCTTTGGGCTCGAGTTATGTATAAAATCGTATAAAATAATTATGAAGTTATTACATAAACCTTATAAGATCATTTTATCCGATTTGTGTCAATCAAATTTTCTTGCAATCAGTATTTTTACCAGTTTTGAATGTGATGATCAAATATCGATTTCCCAATTTTTGCAACATTTCAACAATTTAGTTCCACTTTTGTTTTTGTAAAACACAAGTGTGCGCTCCCGTTCAGTTCGTCCGTGCCAGCCAAATCATCCGTCTTTTCATCCTTATTTCCAATTCAGTGGAGTGGACTATTATAAAAAAGGCTAGCTTGACAAAAAATATGAGTAGGGGCCATTGTAGAGGAAGAAACATAATCTTTATTCACAAGACACGTGAACCCCGCTTCGTCAATGCATCCGTATATCTAAGCCACGCTAGCCCGGACATAGCGCCAAGTGATTACCATCTGTTCCTGTTCATGTCAAACGCCCCTGGTGGTGTAAGCTTGGACTTAAAAGAGGCTTTCGAAAAGTGGTTGTCCGAGTTCTTTGCAAATAAGGAGAGGGGTTTCTACGAATGGGGTATTATGAAGTTGCCGTCTAGATGGAAATAGGTTATCGAACAAAACGGCGCATATTTCAAGTAAATCCGACCCCTGTAACAGTTTTTATAAAGCATTGAAATAAGAGCAAAAAAGCGGAAGAGATATTTGACAACCTAATATAAATATTTAAAAGTTTTTCCTAACCACATCATATACTAATTTATAAAAAGAAAGCGTATTTTTGATTGTACTTGTTATACAACAAACTACTGAACCAATATCTCTGAATTGAAAAAATATATTATTTATTACTTTATGAGTGACATAGACAACGTTTTGTATTGACAACAATCTTGATTTAATCAATATCCAGAAAAAAATTGTATATCGTGCTTCGAAATGCGAATGTGATTATACAAGACATTCGAAAATCATAAAAATCACCATGTCTATAATTATTAGATTGTTGCTTTACTATTAAATTAGCAAATTGTTTTAATACTAAGATGGCTACGCTGCAACCTCGTACATGTGAAGATCATTATTCATGTTTATTTCAAAAAATATATTTAGGAAAAATTAAATCTAAAATTTTGCAACCTGTATTCATATCATACTAATAAAGATAATTATTTATCTTATAATTTATAAAGACAAAACATATTGTTGTTTTTACACATTAAACAAACCAAACTAATGAAACAATTGCTCTGATATTCGAAATACATGTTCTATATCATCTTCGACAGGAACTAGGCTATATTTTTTTCCAATTTAACGAAAAAATATGTAAAAATAAATCTAACGACATGTTTGTAAACAAGAACACAACATCCAGTAACATTATTTTATTATCATTCGGAATAATAATATGTTTAACTACGCCGCAAAAATTCCAATTATTTTTAACATAAGAATCAGCTTTAACATCTATCTTGAGTAAAAATATCTAATAAAAACCAATATTATATCTTGGAAAATTGATATAATATATTATTCCATGTCTCAAATGCTCTTCATTAAGTATTTATATATACTGTCATGAATATAATCATTTATTTTTCTATGTTTCAATAATTCTTTTAGTTTAGTTTGATGTCTATTGTATTATCTTATTATATATACTGTATTATTCTCTAACATAGTTTTCTTGTATTTGTATATTCATTTCTATCTAAAGCTAATTTGACGTTATCTTTTTCAGGAATTTGGAAAATTATGGCATGTCGTTATTTTCATTGAAGAAATTTTTTCAAAGAGAGTATTAAATCAGTATATAAAATATTATGAGACTCATTTACATTTTTAAAATTATTAATCATTTGGATTTTTTAAATTCTATACATGATGCGAATTAAATTTTCAAAATATGTAGGCTACAAAGTATGAAAGATAAAAATGCAAATAATATAGTTTTTGCTATACCAATATACAAAACAGTTTTCGAAAAGAATGAGAAATAATTTTATGAAATTTGCAATGAGCAGGAAAGCTCCTGGATATATATGAATAATATATGACACATAAATACGCTGTAACTATATAATTTTACAGTCAAAAGACAAGGTTTAATTGCTCGGGTTATGTACGCGTACACCAACGAGCTCCTCACGTGCATAAGCTCGTTACGTGTGCAATCAACAAAAAAAAAACAAAGGTCGTTCAGTTATGCTTTGTAAATATACATAAACATTTCCGGCCGCATCTGGCTGTCGCTTTATCGGCCGTTTGTGCTCCAAAACTTTCATTTGTTTCTGAACTTTTCTTCTACTTGCAGATCTGTACATCATTGCGATTTTTGTTGGATCTCCAGTTTATAGTGGGTTTCGAACCACTGTTTTTTGCTCATTCTTATTCCAGGCTAGAGTTGTTAACCAGTGTGTAAGCTGGTTATTTTCTTATAGCTATTATATATTTACAGTTTTGTAGACCAATGTATAGCACTGGTCTACTTGTACAGGAAATAGTATCTTTGTATGTATGTATGTATATATATATATATATATATATATATATATATATATATATATAAGAACAGCCCGGTATAGATAGTACTAAGCTCTTTAAATTTAAGGCCCATTCCCATCTTGCCATCCTGTTAAACACATTCCAATCCCGTTAATCAAAATCGCACTGCTTTCAAATGGCACGCGATTTTTAGATGTTCGCCGAAGTGGATTCCAAGGTACCTCACGCTTTCTAATCTATTCATCCTCGAGCTGCCGATCTTAATCAGAAAGGGGGACTTTCGGGTGA
This sequence comes from Sycobia sp. Sy_11, assembly GCA_018907035.1. Taxonomy (NCBI): domain Eukaryota; kingdom Metazoa; phylum Arthropoda; class Insecta; order Hymenoptera; family Epichrysomallidae; genus Sycobia; species Sycobia sp. Sy_11. The sequence continues at coordinate 207,245 of JACCIC010000303.1, forward strand.
AGATGGCCTCTCAAGATCAACATTCCACATTTATGACAGGCCAGCCTCATTTTATTAAGGCGGCATCAGGATTCCACTTCTTCAATGTAACTCTGGTCTATCCTTTTAATATCTCTACGCGAGTCTCTCTCCACACGGAACGCCATGTCGTCGGCATAAGCGATGAGCTCATACCCTAGTCTTGAGAGCTGTCAAAAAAGAGGATCAGGGACAAGTTTCCACAGAGTTGGGCCAAGAACGGATCCATTCATGCATCTCTTACTGATCTCAAGTTGTACTTCCTCAAATCCATCTCGTATGAGGACTCGACGGCCCTTCAGGTAATCTCTTTTTAGTTTATAGAGACCCCTGGGGCACGCTTCGCGATTCAGTGCTATTAATACAGCAGGTCATCAGACGTTGTCGAATGCGCCTTTTATGTCTAGGAAAATTGCCACAACATATTTTCTGCTCAGCTTACTCACAGAACTACGCAACTGAACTATGGCATCCTCTGTGGATCACACACTCCTAAAGCCATATTTTCTTGGAGAGAACTTCGTTTCAATGATCCTATTTAGTTTGTTCAGTATCAGATCTTCTAGGACTTTGCCTAGTATTGGCAACAGACAAATGGGTCTGTAGGATGCAGGGTCCTCAGACTCTTTGTCTTCTCCTTTTCTTATTGTGATACTTGACTAACCTTCCGCCCGTTTAGGACAACCGAAACTCTCTAGCATGAGTTGTATATGTTGATCAGGTCTATTATATGTAAGGAGGAAGGAGTATCTCATATGTGAGATACTCCTTCCCGGCCGCTTTGTGTTGTCCTTTGAGGTGCTTCCGTATAACGCGATAACGCTCTTTCAGGAATATTCGAAGGGCTCGATTTATAGCGCTCTTCATCCTATCTCATTCAGGGTTCCACTAGGAAACCCGCCTAGCACCTACCTTACTCCTCGGTATGGCAGCATTGCACGCTTTCCTCAAAGTAGCTGTTAGCGAACGGACTCTCGACAGTCTCGACTTTGGAGCCAGGAATTTCGTTAGAGACTTCATCTCATTCTTGATCTAATATAACGCCGAAGTTATGCCAGTCGGCCTTCTGTGTGGAGTATCGCTTTAGCTTCTGTCTCTCATTTGCAACACCTTCTTGCAGGTGTACCTGCGTCATTAAGGTAGCAAGTGATCGTTCTGTGATCACTCGAGGTCCAATCCTCTCTATCGCCCAGCCTGTGATAAATGTCTCTAGATTCATGGAGTTACGTCTACATTTTCTTCTTCAACTTCGTTAGAGACGGTAGCGATACTGCGTGGCACATTAACGATCCGGAGATTCCACTGCCCTATAAAACTCTCAAATTTCTCCCCTTTATGGTCGGTGCGATCAGATCGCCATAGGGGGGACCTGGCATTGGAATCAACACCGATTAGCACCATCCTCTTCCGAAGTACGTGCAGCACCTTATTAATTGCATAAGATGTATACCTATTTCGTGCTCAGCTGGAAGTATCCACTGACCACATACATCGACAAAGTGCGCATCCTCATCTCCGCCACCGCAAAGTATCTATTGGTGAATTGCGTCAATTTCAGCACAGGCACTTCAGAATTGAGAGCTGTTATTGACGCCCAGGGGATATGTCCTTCCACATATACCACTCTCGTGCGCAGTCCTTCTATTCGGTCGCTGCGCTGATGTGGCTCCTGGAGAAGCAGAATGTCTACTCCATTTTCTATACATTTAGATCTTGCTTTAGGAGTGACTCTAAGGTAGTTTTGCACACGAAAAGACAGCCACTCGATGTATACTCTTTTTCTTTCCAGAAGTTTGGCCCGGATGTCCGAGACAACTTCAACCACCCAGTTAGTTGTTGTGTTGCTATTTTGCCGGTTTGGAAGCGGGGTTTCAAGAATTCTGAGCATTACTCAGTTGTCGAGGCCAGCCCCTCGTTTTATCTAGGTATCGTCTTATCTAGGTATACACCTAGGTATTTAACTCCTTCCATATACGGTATACCTTGCCCGCGGAAGTTTACGCAAGATTTTATTTTGCTCTTGTATTTCCTAGTAAAGGCTACAACTTCAGTCTTCATTGGATTGATTCCCAGGGATCTCTCTTGACACCAGTCATTGACCTTTACCAGAACCTCCTGAAGACTTTCAGGCAATATCTCTTCGTACTTGCCCCTGACAAGTATTGCGAAATCATCTGCGTATGCGACTGCCAAGATTCTTTCCTCCTCAAGCATACGCAGTAAGCCATTAGCTACAAGAATCCATAGGAGAGGTGAAAGTACCCCTCCTTGTGGACATCCTTTGACTTTATCTCTTACGAGTTTACCTTTCCATTCACTCTATACCTCTCTACTACTTAAGGAACTCATAATCCACCTTCTAATAGAGGGTTCTAATTCCCTTAGCATATAGAGCGTTGTCAATGGCAATCCTAGTTGTGCTATTGAAAGCACCTTCTATGTCTACGAAGGCATCTATTACAGTCTCCTTAGAGTTCCAAGCCTTATCAATGTGTTTGAGCCTTATCACTGAGTGGAGAGCTATCTCAGTGGACTTTCCCGTCATGTAGGCATGTTGCCTACTTGAAATTGGGCTATTAATCAACACTGTTTGCCTTATATGTAAATCTACTACCGTCTCCATCGTTTTTAGCATGAATGACGTCAGACAAATTGGTCTGAAGTCTTTCACCGACAAGTAACTACCTCTCCCAGGTTTGGGAATAAAAGAGACACGAGATGTCTTCCATACCTCTGGTATATACCCAGTTGCGATACTGCCTTTGAAAAATACCGTAATAAGTTTTAAAATACTTTCACACCCATCTGTAACATCTTAGGGAAGATGCCATCAGGTCCTGGTGTCTTATACGGTTCAAAGGAGTAAATCGCCCATTTTATCTTCTCCGGAGTCACAATTTGAGCAGCTGTTTTCCAATCCGCACCTACCAGCCGTTCTGTGATGGTGTGGTATATTTCATTTTTGCAGTTCCTGATGAAGTCAGGAAAGTTAGCCTTCAGAAGTAGTTCAAGTGTGCCCTCTTCTGTATTTACATAACTACCTGCTGCGTCTCGTAGATTTTGCAGTCGATAGACTGACTTGTTCATGACCACCCATCTTGATGGATCCACTCCTTTGTTCTGTCTTCGGACCAACTTTAGGAGGAAGTCCGGGACAGATTCTATCTCCGCCGGAATCTTTGTAATTACTTCTGTAATTTTCAATTCTTCCAGAGATACTACTCTGACTTTAAGGTCCGAGTCCCCCAGCTTCAGATTCTCAGCCTCCTTTCTTACCCAGGTCTCAGAGTCTTTGTCCTCGCAGACATAAACCACTTTTCCCCTTTTGGGAAAGGATTCTTTGAATCTCGGTGCGAAATAGCCATCGTCAATTTCTCAGATTTTCTTCACCACTGCTTTTTTCAGTGACGTGCAGGTTTCTGCAGGCATTTCCCTACAGAGGGAGAGATATTCACCACACGTGAGTGTCACTCTAGGCAGGTGAGATGCTGCTCCTACGTACGTACATTCCTTGCGTTTTTTGAGCGGTTTCTTGAGCCCCTGCTCAGTTGACCCAAGGCTGGTTGAGGGTCCCCTCTTACCGGAATCAGTGGCTGGAGCAGCCGAGGCCGACGTAATCAGTACGGTTAGTGCCCGTCTCTTTTCTGCCTGCCTCTGCTTTCTCCCCGCTCCCGATCTAGGAATAGGTAGACCCTCTTCCATTGCTTTTTGTTTAAGGAGTTTCCTCCTTTGTGCTCCACTCAGGTTCCGGTTCATGCCCGCGCCTTCATGTGCACTCGTCTCCCCCCGTTCAGTGCCCTGAACAGGTCTCGGTACCTCCGAGATGGTAACAAAGCCCGACTTTCTTCCATCTCGTGCTCCCCCTCTATTTCCATCTCAGTGTTTTCAGGTTTTTCCATTTCTGTTCCCACGAGTATTGCGGATATATATAGTCCACCCGGCTTGGGCCGCAACTACCGGGTAAGACCTGCAATACGACGGGATTCGGCCTGGTTTCCCGAAGGAACCATTTGCGACACATTCACCTTTGTGCCATTCATCCTTCAGCACCGAGATTCGCCGTTTCTCAGCCGCAGGCTGCTTCTTAGTTACCTGAGGAGCCTTACCCTCTTCCCTGACTCTCACATCCATACATATCATCCATACTTTCGCAATCATTCTCAGAATACCCGTTTATAGAGATTCTCCCAACAGGTAGCTCGGAGAGCCCGTTTATAGGGATCCGAATTCCCGATCCAAATACTCCTGAGCCAGGGAAGGATGCGGAACTCTTCGTGTTGTACAGATCTAAAAGGATCTGGTAGATCCACCAAGCGCTCCCTCTTGCTGCCGGCTTAAGCCCTCTCACCCCGTCACGGTCATGCAGCCCCTAGAGAGGGTACTTAAATGTACTTTAAGTCATATCACAGGGGGTTTTAAACACGTAGCACTTTTTAATAAATTTACGTAAATAATATTGTTATACAATTTCATGTAATATGGAATTTTAGAAGAAAAGTTGTACATATGCAAAGTTTAGGAATAAAGATTTATCTTTACAATCTGATCATACAATTCCTTAGATCCAATTAGTAGAATTCTTTTCTAATGCAATTTATTATTTTTTATGAAATTTATTAGTATTCATTATATTCAACACTAGATTTATATTTATTATAGGATGAAAGTTATCGAATGAAAAGAAAGAAGGAATACATAAAATAACATATATTTTTTTAAACGGCATTTAATTTTTAATAATAACTATAAATTATGTGTAAATAATAAAATGAATATACTATAACGATGATAATGATGATGATGAGAAAATATTAGAATTAATAATTCTAATTACGAGGTTTATATTTTGAATGATCATTCAAATTAGTCCATAGATTTTAATTTATGCACAATATTAATCTTATGTAAATGACATTTGCACGGCGATAATAATAATATAAATCTCCTTGTTCAAATTTTTTAATTTGAAGCAAAATGTAGAAATATAACTTAACTTAAGAAAAGTAATTACTTCATTTAAAACTGGAGAATGTAAACTAGAAGCTAACTTTGATTTGATGAAATATTAGTTTTTGTTTTCATGTCATCTGCTGCATCATCATGCATCATTTTATCTATTATGTGTTTATATATGTGTTCAATAGCTATTATTATATTAAAGCATCTTTACTACACTATACATATATTTTACTGCTGAACTTTTATCACTATATTTATTTATTACTATATATATAAAAATAAGTGTATCTGACTATTTTCTTAGTCACACGCGGAGTTTTATATTAAAAACTGTTTTTTAGCCAAAAATACCGGTGGGAAACAATTCCTTAGGTCATAAATAGTAGATATGCTTTGGAAAACTATCTATAAAGCTGTGATAAATAACTTTTTTCATGGATTGAAAATTCCAAATCTCAATTTAGAAGTAAATTGTATGGCAGTGGAGCCATGTCGGCGGTTTTCAAACTTGCCTTCGTGGCGCTACCGTTTCGCTTGACGTTTTTTTTTTGTTATATATGTTCATCTTATAATTGGTCACCAGAACCGTGTGATTAATTTAGAAATAACCTTGTCACAGATCACCTGAGCTGTCCTCAGTTTTCATTACACTTTGAAATCTTACAAATTTGTTTTATGCAATTATTGCATGCATATAATAATCTGTTATCTTTTCTTAGGCTGGTCTCATAGCTACTTCTAATACGCGTTCTTTTTTGCAATTAGCTCATGAACAGTAGATCGACGCCTTTAAGGCAACGGATTCGTATTCACGACATTATATCAGACATACACATCGTCGAAGCTCCTTCTACGAATCTGGTGGTCACGAACATGCAGGTGAGATGACTACTACAGAAAAATTAGTCTAGAAGTACATACAACTAGACTACTACATTTGAGCTGCGCCACCTACCTATTGGAGTCATAAGTTCTATATCAGAGTACAAGCATCTTTTGTTTGAACTTTAAGAGCTTTTCTATTCATCAATCCTTGTTAATTCTACTGCGTTTTGCTTTTTGGACTGTTATCTTGATCCTGCCCTTTCAACGCTCTTGTTTACATCGTATTATTTTTGCTGAATAGCTTTATCTTCCTACTATTACTGAGTTTATACGTCTTAAAAACTATAATATATATTACTATGTATTTTTGTAAGGCGATTTATCGGATTATAATAAAGTTATGTAATTAACTGGATATAATAAATACTAAATAGGGGATTTATAAAATAATATATTTCCAATGAATTTTCTAAATATTGAAACGTATTATTCTGCATATATTATATGCACAAAAATACATTTTAATATTTAGAATATTTAGAATTTAATGCTCGGTGCACAAGCAATGATTGTATTTAGTGGAATGTTATATTGATATTTTCAGCAGTTGATCAGAGACCTATCCTTTCTGACCCATCAGATGCATAAAATTACGTTGTTTGTATGGATTTTTAGTCCTGTTTCACCGCATATGACGCAGGATTTTTTGAACTTTTTATTATTGTAATATTACAGTATTTATTGTAAATAGAAATTTGATGTTAAAATGACCTTGTTTTGTGATACTGAAAATTCCAATGTCAGAACATAATTTCCGACTTTTCAGCATCAGTTCGTAGCACACCCAATTTGTCAAATTTTGTGTGAATTCTAGTGGTTTTAGATACTTATAAATAGATTGATATATTTCTGAAATGGTACAGCAATTTATTTTTGCGTTTGAGAATTTGATGTTTACAAGGCTTCATCATCAAACTTTTTTGATTAGCTTTTTGTCTCTGATATCAGAATGATCACTTTTAAAAGCGCAAATATATTTTTACATATCCGGAGCATAGTCGAGATATGCTTCCGACAAGAATGAAACAAGAATAATACTTGTTCATGAACTCCAGATACACGTTTTTTAAATTAAACCAAAGAGTTAAAGCAACAAGTAAAATTTCTTATATATGCTGCTTTGTAGGCACCTAAATCGATATGTTCAAGACAAGAACAAAATGTTATGCATACGAGAGCGGTTCAATAATTATCCGTGTTTGAAGACAAAGGACGTTCCTTAGGAAAGTTGTTGTTACTATTGTATACTACCATCTATCAAACGATGCCAAAACAAATTTCAGACTGATTGATAGTTTAGTTTAGAGTTTTAAGTTGGCTATGAAAAAATTGTCGGTCCAATGGGTGCAGCGATTTCTCACGCTAGACAACAAGTGTTGTTAACTTCGAAGCAGTGTTTGGAACAATTTAAACGAGATCTGAAGGACTTTTTGTGTCGAGTTGTCACCGTTGATGAAATTTGCATTCATTATTACATACGAGAAACTAAGCAGAAATCAAAACAATGGATTTTTCGCGGCGAATCTGCTCCAAGGAACGCGAAGACGGTCCCATCGGCCGGAAAGGTCATGGCGATGATTTTTTGGGATGCGGAGGACATCATCCTGGTGGACCTTTTAGAAAAAGGAAAAACAATCACTGGGCAATACTACAATGAGTTATTGGATGGCTTCGACAAAAAATTGAAGGGGACACGGCCACATTTGGTAAAAAAAGGTGTTGTTTCATCACGTTAACGTACCAGCACATTCATCTGGATTTGTCATCAACAAATTGCATGAATTACATTATCAATTGCTGCCACGCCTCCTGTATTCGCCTGATCTGTCTCCCTGCAACTTCTTCTCGTTCCCTGACATGAAAGAATGACTCGCCGGAAAACAATTTTGCTCAAACGAGGAAGTCATCGCCGAGACAGAGACTTATTTTGGAGAGTTCAAAAAATCGTTTTTTTTGGACGGGTTACAAAAATAGCCAGAACGTTAAAATCAAAACGATCTAAGAGTTTTTTAAATATAAGCAAAAAAAACGTTACGGTATATATGCTAAGAATTCAAAGCATTTCACAAGTTCAATATTTATATTTGCCGAGTTTTAATTCATATTCGTTAGTAACATACATAACTAATAGAAAAGTACTTATCCATTGAATTTGTCTATTTTACTTATCGAAACTCCTGAAATTTTACAAATAATTTTCTTGGAAACTACTATTTGAAAAAATACTTGTTTCTATCGCCTATATTAGGTGATGTATGTAACTTTATTATCCTTGGACAATATTTTTCTTTATGATCATATTATAATTTAATTACTATCAACTAATTTTGATATATGGAACTACATTGAGACTTCATCATTCTTTAGTTTTATAGATTTTGCCTTAGGTGTTATCCGTAAAAATGTGACCAAATTAAATTACAAAACTATCAATACATTTACAAAATTTAAAGGTGAAAGATCAACGCAATATGTCTATATTATTATATGTAAAGATTTGTTTCAATATGGTCATGTTGCAGGAATATTAAAGAAATGGCAGTTAATATTCTATGGAACGGCGTCAAATCCAATAAGAATTCTCCCTCGGAATTTTAATCCGATACAAGCGCCATCCGAAGCATATTTAAGCTCAATAAATTATCCATATTCAACGAATGAGCGGGGTCAGTCCGAGCATGCAATACCTGCATCCATAGTTGATCATTCTAGTACTGACTACTTTTCTACGCCTGGCTTTCAAGGTTATCAAGGACCATACACTGGTGCCGCATCATACGTAGAAGCGTCAATGGCAACCTTGGATGGGTCACCTGGACTTTTAATGACCAATCGTTTACCTGAGGATGATGCAGTTCAGACTGGTCACTTATTTGTAGCCTCAGCCAAACGAGTAATACATCAAGACTGTGATCCGCATTGCGATATGCAAGGTTGCTATGGCAAAGGACCTAATCAGTGTGTAGCCTGCAAGAGCTATCGCCTTGGCAAGTTAGTTTTACTTTCATTTTTCTTTTATACATGACCTTATCATTTGCTTGTATAAGTATAAATTTTTAAACTATCGTACATTATTTTTTTATTTAAACATTCATACAGATTCGTACTATTCAATATTGCGTCGTCACTCAATTTCACAATTATCTTATCTGTTAAAATCTTCGTCCACCTTAAGTAAATTTTTCTTGACATTACATACAGATTTGTTTCTTCACTATTTTTTAAACTTTTTTCTATAATCTTTAACATAAAGATATTACAAAATTGACAGTAGTTCACTTATAAATTTTAAGATTAGATAAAATTTATCACTTTTGAGTAATCGACTTTTTTATTATTTTCTTAGATTGATTCCCATTATACGTAAGCGATAAAGAGTCATTGTCAATAATTCACTCAAATATTTTCTAAAAAAGGCTGAAAAAAAGTATTTGGGAATTTTCCAATTCCTATTAGTAAAAAATAAGGACAAACCTTTCCGTTAGATTTGACTTTAAATTTCAAATTTCAAATAAAAGAGCTGTACTTAATATTACATAGATTTTTAGCACTTTGAACCATTTACATATGTATACTATTATAAATAATTAATCTTTATGTTATATTTATAGACTGGGTATGCAGTGTAAATCCATCACAATTAAATTCACTATAACATAAACATTACACATTCCAATGTGTTTGGTGAGTAAAAATCATTGCACGACTAGTAGAAAATGAATACACAATCTCGTTATATCTTGAAAAGTAACTTCAAGGTTTCATTTGTCAAAACGATTTTCGTTTCTTGATAATTTTTTAAAATACGAAAATTTTATGAAGGTCTGAAAGAAAAAACTGTATATTGTGAAGTTCATGTTAGTAGTTGAGCATACTTTACGATTCTGTTCGTCTAGCAAGATGTTACATTAATATTATAATCGTAAACATCTATTTCTATGATATAAATCTAGACTCTTCTTACTCCAAAATTCTAGGTTTACTATAAATACTAAGAATTGACTATTAAAAAGTATTATGAATGTAGAGTGAAGAAGTATTTACACTGAAAGGAATTGGCTACACATAGAGTATAGAATCAGAACTTACAATAGTATTAAAATATTTGATACTAGCTTAGAATCAAATTGCATTTTAAAATTACAGAAACATATTCTCTTGGATTGTGGAATTGCAACAAATATTCAGCTGACTCCTATATAGTATTATATCTAATCATAACGTGCGCACGTAATAGTCATGCATTCCAAGTGAATGATATATATATATATATATATATATATATATATATATATATATATATAATTTAAATAAATTATATAAATATTTACATAAATATTATAATTTACAAGAGGTAGTGTATATGGCGAAGGATTATTGATTATTCATTTCTATTACTCCAGATCTGAGACTGCCTCGAAAATGATTGTTGCGACGTATAACAAAAATAGTTCAAGTTAATGTTCATTTCCTTCAATTTGAAGTATCTACTGTTGTATATTGAATAGAAGAAGGTGTATTAGTCTTTGCGTTATATAATAGTAGAGAAATTGAAACTTATAAAACTTATTTACTTCTAATGTGCGGGATTTCGTAGAATGTGAGATGTATAGTATTAATGACCATGCAAAAATGGTACATACATCTGCATTAATGCGTGCAGGTAGTAACAAGTTACCCTCTCCCGTTCCTCTCTTTGCAATATAGTTTACTTAAGTATGTTAATTAATTAATAAATATTTTTTTATTGGTCTTACAGTCCAATCAATTTCAACCAAAATAAAATAAAATAAAAATAATAAAAAATAATAAAAATAAAAATAAAAATTAAAAATAAAAATTAAATTAAAAATTAAATTAAAATGATAATGACAGTCAGACTGTCCTTGTTTACATTCACCCCCGTAGACTAATCTGAAAATAAAATATTAGCTGAAAAAATTCTTTGTTAGTAAAGTGCAGTCTGACTGTCCCCAACACCCTTACCTAATTGAAGACTTGTCCAACGTTTCGAGCTCGCTACGGCTCCTCATCAGGGACTGACTGTCCCCAACACCCTTACCTAATTGAAGACTTGTCCAACGTTTCGAGCTCGCTACGGCTCCTCATCAGAACTGTCATTATACATACTTAAGTATGTATCATTTAGCCAATAGCGTAATTCTTCGCCTCTACATATATATATATATATATATATATATATATATATATATAGATAGAGAGAGAGAGAGAGAGAGAGAGAGAGAGAGAGAGAGAGACAGAGACAGAGATACATTATCAAAAACATTTGTTCGCAACACATCATTGTTCAAGTTTATGTAAATAATGTTACATTATTAAAGATACTAATTTTATTCACTTATGTTTACCATTCATTTTTAACATAATTATCTTCATCGCGATTAGAGTTCTCAGTTAAAGTGAGCAATTGCAAAAGTGTTTTTTCACGGACAGTTCATCCAAAAACAATGATGTTGATCAGATAGTTGGAAAAACTAACTCGTATGTTAAAGATAAATCTTTAAATATCTGTAGTAATAGATGTTAGGTATCTGTCATTTAGAATGTTTTTTGCTAATGAAATACACTAGCTCTTGTAAATTATAATATTCTATATTTATGAATATAGTTGAACGTAGTTCTTTATGAATTCATCTATAATTAAATGCTAAATTATTGGTCTTACAGTCTATATATAATGATACTATTCTTATATAATGACAATCAGACTGCCTTTCTTTATAATAATTATAAATTATGGTTATATATTATAGATAAGAATAGCCTGGCTTTCATTATATCAGTATAGTATATTATTATATAAAGACTGTAAGACCGATAAAAGTATTTATTAATTTAATTTAGAGCAGTCAACATAAGTACAAGTTTAAATTAATATTAATTAATAAATATTTTTTATCGGTCTTACAGTCCAATCAATTCAATCTAAAAATAAAAATAAAGAAATAAAACTAAAATAAAAATTAAAAATAAAAATTAAATTAAAAATTAAATTAAAATTATAATGACAGTCAGACTGTCCTTGTTTACATTCACCCCCGTAGACTAAACTGAAAATAAAATATTAGCTGAAAAAATTCTTTGTTAGTAAAATGCAGTCTGACTGTCCCCAACACCCTTACCTAATTGAAGACTTGTCCAATGTTTCGAGCTCGCTACGGCTCCTCATCAGGGACCAGTCAGGTAAGGGTGTTGGGGACAGTCAGACTGCACTTTACTAACAAAGAATTTTTTCAGCTAATATTTTATTTTCAGATTAGTCTACGGGGATGAATGTAAACAAGGACAGTCTGACTGTCATTATAATTTTAATTTAATTTTTAATTTAATTTTTATTTTTAATTTTTATTTTATTTTTATTTATTTATTTTTATTTTTATTTTTTATTTTAATTTTGAGAATAAAAAAATATTTATTAATTTGTATATTGGCAGTCGACAAAAGTACAATTCAATTGTGTAAACATAGAATTTACTAACGCCGAAATTCGCGCTATTTTAAAGTTTTCCTTCGTCAAAGGCAAATCCGCTAGCCGGATGCCCACATAAACCAGCCGGCTGAAGACCTGTGACGACGAAGCCCGATCAAATCATGGAATATTTCGAGTTGGACCGGCATATGGCGTCTCGTGACATCGCTCGGGAGACGAGAGTTAGTCACCAAACCATTTTAAACCATCAGTAGAAGGCTGGGTACAAAAACAAGCTTGATGTTTGGGTGCCGCATGAATTGACGCAAAAAAACCTTCTGGATCAAATCAACGTCTGCGATGTGCTGCTGAAACCGAACGAATTCGACCCATTTTTGAAGCGGATGGTGACTGGCGACGAAACATGGATCACATACGATAATATCAAGCGAAAACTGCGGCTGTCGACCAGAAGCGTCCACAATTGGCCAAAAGGAAGGGTGTAGCGTTCCACCAGGACGACGCCAGACCACACACTTCGTTGATAACTCGTCAGAAGCTACGGGAGTTCGGATGGGAGGTTTTATCGCATCCACCATATAGCCCGGGCATAGCGCCAAGTGATTACCACCCTGGTGGTGTAAAGTTGGATTCAAAAGAGGCTTGTGAAAAGTGGCTGTCCGAGTTCTTTACAAATAAGGAGAGGGGTTTCTATGCGAGGGGTATTATGACGTTGCCGCTAGATGGAAACAGATTATCGAACAAAGCGGCGCATATTTGAAGTAAATCCGACCACTGTAACACTTTTTATAAAGCATTGAATGAAGAGTAAAAAGGCGGAAGGGAGATATTTGACAACCTAATATATAAGCCGGAGTAAGCTTTTTTTCTTAGAATATGTATACTATGTATAAAGCGTTTGATGCATATGCATTGTTATTGTGTTGAAAATGAATGCGCCAAATTTTCGGTTATAATGACTAGGTTCAGAATAAATATAAGAAAATGTAAAAGGAAAAATTATTACATTTAAACACACAAGCATTTATCCTAATTTACATAGTAAATAATAAATATATCTTTGTATCTATCTGTGAAAAAATGCATCTAGCAATTATTTCCAAGACAAATAATAAAAGAAATTGTCTTTTTCGATAGATATTCGTTTTATATAGTAAGAATAACAATATTTATAATTGTATTAAAGATCTACTATATTGTTTTAACTATTCATTATATTACGATGGTGATCCCAGAAGTACCTGGCCTGATCTAGGTGGCGATAGCTGCTCAAAAAATACCACTGTATTAGAAAGTACACAATCTATAAAGCATATGTCTCAAGTATGAAGACGCAATAATCTTTAGTATTTGTTTGGCAGCCATCAATAGGCAGCGTTTTCAGAGAATTTGTAAACATGGAAAAAATTAGTCTTCTTTATGTGATACAATACTGAAAATTAACTGAACATTTGGAAATGACAAAGCTGTGCGCAAGATGGTTGCTGCGTTTGCTCAGAATGGAACATCAACAGCGTCGTGAATATGTATTTGGCAATGTTTCGCAAAAATAAAGCCGAATGTTTGCGCTGTTTCATAACCATGGATGAAATATGGGTCCACCACTTCACACTCGAATCAAAAGAGCAATGAAAACATTGGGCTCAAAAAGGAGAACTGGCTCCAAAAAAGGCAAAGACCGTTCCATCTGCAGGCAAGGTTATGGCGTCGGTTTTTTGAGATGCTTGTGGGATAATTTTGGAGGAAAAACTGTCAACGGCGAATATTATGCGAATATTTTTATAATAAGAATGGTCAAGATCTTCATAATAGTCAGTAACTGCCGATATCACCTTTTCATTGTTGGAAAAATTTTGACCAGCGAGACATTTTTTCAAGTCTGTTAACAGAAAATAATCCGAGGGAAGTCAATCTGGCATTGAGCTTAGCTCGTGCATTGTCTTGGTGGAACAACACTTCTTTCTTAGCTAAATGTGGCCTAGCGAGATCAAGGCAGAATAGCCGACTAGTATAATATATTTCTTTTTTTTCTATTACTTATTGTTATTATTATTCTTTCTTATTGTTATTCTTTCTTAGTTTTATTGATTAAATAGAGTTACGTTTATTAGAATATAAAAGAATTTCAAAGAGTTATTCACCTAATCAATCCGCCCGTCCCGACACGATCCTCCATCTTCCTAAGAACCCTAAAACTATCTAAATGTTAAAACTGCAAGAAGAAGATAGGAGACGGATCGTTACAACAAATTATAATACTTCGAAACTAATATTTTGAACACGCTCTCCCCCTTTGCTTCAGAGGCAAATCTAAAAACTAAAATCCTATGATATAATCTTATATAACCTGCTTTCCACTTATTTCACGTTTACTCATTCTTTTTTCCTGCTTTTTGTTATATGTATATATTAATACTGAATGATCAATGTTATTTAAATTACTTTTTTTTATCGGAAAGATTTGTACATGGGAAATTTTTATATGAGTAAAATATTTACTCTAGAAATTGTGGTACAATACTGCTATGTGTGATAAAAACACTGTTATGTACTTAATTATAATTAAAAGGTTTCATACATGAAACCTTTTAATGTTTCAGATTTTTGAGGAAATTTTTTTTAAAAAACCTAAAGATACTGCATAATATACTAATATTGAACTTTTCAAACAAGCTTATACCATATTGTACAGAGGAAAAAGCTTTAATAAAGATTTTGTTCGTAATTATTATTCGTAATTTAGACATTGCGAAATTACGTGATTCAAATTGTTATAGTATGTCACACATTTGCATAAACTATTTTCATTTGTAAATTAATAAATATTTTTTTATTGGTCTTACAGTCCAATCAATTCCATCCAAAAATAAAATAAAATAAAAATAAAAATAAAACATAATAAAAATAAAATAAAAAATAAAAATTAAAAATAAAAATTAAATTAAAAATTAAATTAAAATTATAATGACAGTCAGACTGTCCTTGTTTACATTCACCCCCGTAGACTAATCTGAAAATAAAATATTAGCTGAAAAAATTCTTTGTTAGTAAAGTGCAGTCTGACTGTCCCCAACACCCTTACCTAATTGAAGACTTGTCCAACGTTTCGAGCTCGCTACGGCTCCTCATCAGGGACTAATCTAAACCTTATATTCTAATCTATATATACCCATCCCCACCACCAAATTTCGTAAATTAAATATAAATTCCCCCTCTACACAAATTGTCCAAAACCAATCAATTTAATAAGGAATGATAAACACTGTCCAATCTACCAGACTCTAACATTAAATTCACATTATTTCGATTCTTGGAAATGTGAATACTTTCAAGACTCTCCCGTTTATACTTATTATTAATATCATGTTCCAAAATATCCACATTCACAAAATCAAAAGAATGTAAAAACTTTAAACAATGCTCTTTTAAACCAGAAGTAATATGTGAGCTACGTAAACTATATTTATGCTCATAAATTCTCTTTTTTAAATATCTACCTGTTTGTCCAATATAGTATTTATCACAATCCATGCAATTAATCTTGTAAACAACTCCTGACTTTAAGCATAAATCATCCTTATCTTTACAATTATTAAACAATCTACTTAAATTATTGCGATTTTTAAAGAAAATTTGAATGTTATATTTCCGAAAATTTCTTTTTATTCTTTCAGATTCTTTGAACATATGGTAAGACAATAATTTTGCCTCCGTGAAAATCAATTCCTGCACTATGTCTATTTTCGGTATTATAAATGTCAAACAATCTCTCAGCAATCAATCTATTAATAAATTGAATTGGATAGCCATTATTAATAAAAGTTTATCTTACAATCCGCACATTATTTTGTCTAAAATCTTTATGTGACAATTTTATTGCTCTGTCAATGACACCCTTTAATGCTCCAATTTTGTTTCCGAATTGGTGGTATGAATTAAAAAATCTAAAAACCTACCTGACCAAGTAGGCTTTCTGTACCAATTAAGTTTGACCTTATTATTACTACATCTAATGACATTAATATCCAGAAAACTTAACTGACTATTAACTTCAATCTCCCTTGTAAATTTAATTCTGTCATGTACAGAATTGAAAACATCCACCATTTCATCCACAAAAACTTCTGGAACAATTGTAAAGATATCATCAACATATCTCTTAAATATCCTTGGTTCAAAAAGCAATTTTGACAAGGCTATACTTTCCAACTTTTCCATAACTAAATTAGCTATAACCGGTGACAAAGGCGACCCCATTGGACATCCATATTTTTGTTCATAAAATTTATTATCAAATGAAAAAAAATTTATGAAAAAATTATTTAAATTTTATGAACAAAAAAAAAAAAATTTATTTTATTTTTTATTATTATTTTTATTTTTATTTTATTTTTATTTTTATTTTATTTTATTTTTGGATGGAATTGATTGGACTGTAAGACCAATAAAAAAAAAAAAAATATTTATTAATTTGTATATGGGCAGTCGGCAGAAGTACAATTCAATTATTTTCATTTGTGCCAAGTCGTGCCAAAAACTACGCAAAATTATAATAATTATTATGATGTGTTTAATTCAAAATACGAATATATATATATATATATATATATATATATATATATCTTACAGATGGCTTTTACTGGGAAAATTGCAGTTTCGCGTTGTTCAAACGGTAGAATATGATATCAGGGTGTCACCGTACGACTTCTCCGGGGAGCTGTGTTTTCGATTAGTAGAAGACGATATACAAGTGTTTTGGGATAGCTTCTTCCGGGAGATTCGTATTTGGTTCTTGGTCCTTTGGTTTCGAATATGAGACTCAATTTAACACATACAAACACGCGCGCGCGCGCGCGCGCGTTGGTTTCGTATATTTTCTTCATATATTTATTATTAGGAGTGTGAATAAGTCTTTCCCGTTTTTTGTAAGAGATGGCGCCACCAATACTGTGCGAGTATTCAATGGTTACATATGTCATAATCAAAGCTTATTCATATGTCAACAATTCCATACTAACACATTAGTTAAAATTTTTTCGCATCATAAATTTTTGATATCGTGAAAATGTCGAAATTTGAGCCGAGTCGACGTCATTTGCGGGAAGTTTCACTTTATTGGTTCAATTTGAAGAAATCTGCTGCCGAGACGCATCGATTGCTTCAGGAGGCTTATGGAGAAGGTTGTGTCAATGATTTAAGTGTTCTCGGATGGTTTCGACGCTTCAAAAGCGGTGATTTCGACGTGGAAGACAAGGAGCGTTCCGGGCGGCCGCAAATCTTTGAAGATCGAGAATTGGCGACTTTGCTTGATGAAGATTCTTGTCAAACGCAAGAAGAACTTGCTGAAGCATTGGGAGTTGACCGAGCAACCATTTCCAAGCGTTTGAAAGCCATGGGAATGATCCAAAAGCAAGGAAATTGGGTGCCGTACGAACTGAAGCTGCGAGACGTCGAACGGCGTTTTTTCACTTGCGAACAGCTGCTTCAGCGACATAAAAGAAAGGGTTTTCTGCATCGTATCGTGACTGGCGATGAAAAGTGGATACGTTACGATAATCCGAAGCGAAGAAAATCATGGGGACTACCCGGCCATGCATCATCATCGACGGCCAAGCCAAATATTCATGGCGCCAAACTCATGCTCTGTATATGGTGGGACCAGCTAGGTGTGGTTTACTATGAGCTTCTGAAGCCGAATGAAAGGATCACAGGCGAGGTCTATCGACGACAATTGATGCGTTTGAGCCGCGCACTGCGAGAAAAACGGCCACAATACTCCGACAGGCACGACAAAGTTATTTTGCAACATGACAATGCTCGCCCACATGTTGCACCGCCGGTGAAAACATACTTAGAAACGCTCAAATGGGAAGTCCTACCCCACCCGCCGTATAGTCCAGACGTTGCTCCGTCTGATTATCATCTCTTCAGATCGATAACGCATGGCCTGGCTGACCAACACTTCCATTCCTACGAGGAAGCCAAAAAATGGGTGGATGACTGGATAGAGGCCAAACCGGTCGAATTTTTTCGCAACGGGATTCGTATGTTGCCAGAAAGATGGGAAAAAGTTGTAGCTAGCGATGGCCAATACTTTCAATAATTCATTTGTAACCATTTTTTCACAAGAAAGGCTCAAAATTTGAAAAAAAAACGGGAAAGACTTATTCACATACCTGATATTTTACAGAAAGCGGGGTTATTCATATCAATTTAGAGTCTCGTTAATGAGTTTTGAATAGAAAATAAAGCAAATTATAAGGTATCGAACGCCACGTACATGAATCTGCTCACATATCATACCACAATAAATTAAGTACAAATTTATTCTTAAATATTTTATGATTTTATGAATTTTGAAAAATTATAACTTCTTGTTCCATTATAATTAAAAAAAATTCTAATGGAGAAAATTATAATAGTCAATCAACTTCAAATTCATTTTTCTGAACACTTTATAAATTAGGCAGCTATGCTTTCAACTAATCTTATGTTAAAATACTTTAATTGTGCTTTTGTCGACTGCTTATATACAAATTAATAAGCATTTTCGTTGGTCTTACAGTCCAATTAACTAATAGAAAATAATACGTAATAATATGAATCATATTAATATATCAATATACAAAAATAATAAAAATAAAAATTGTAATGACAGTCAGACTGTCCTTGTATACAATCACCCCTGTAGACTAATCTGAAAAATGAAAAATATCAAAAATAAAATAAAATAGCGAACTCGAAACGTTGGACTACGTCTTCCATTAGTGTACTTTACTTACAAAAATTTTTTTTTCAGCTAATATTTTATTTTCAGATTAATCTACGGGGGTGATTGTATACAAGGACAGTCTGACTGTGATTATAATTTTTAATTTTTATTTTTATTTTTATTATTTTTGTATATTGATGTTTTAATATTAATATAGATGTATATTGATATTAGTACGTATTATTTTCGATTGATTTAATTGGACTGTAACACCAATGAATATATTTAGTAAACTTATATTAATATATGATCTTTCATTATATATTAATTTTGGTATAATTTTTGAAAAATGATGTACTTAAGTTTTATGGATTGTTGACCACAAATATTATGATAAAAATTGTAGACAATTCTATTTTTATCATGAAAACCATAAGAACACCGTGAAATTCTCCATTTTCTAAATTATTTTCTAAAATACGAAAAATATCAAGAAAATTGTTTAACAAAAGTTATCGATTTCATCAAAATACATGCCTTATTTTTGTCTCGGCAAAAACATATTCAAAGCAATATAGGAAATAGAACATAGGGACAGATAACCAATAGGTTTGAATGGTTTGTATGGTTAAGTCTAGTTTTCTTAAGAAATAACTTAAAGTGAAAAAAGATCTAGGCTAAAAAAATATGTATTTTAACGAAATGTACAACGTTTATCTAAAATATTTTTTAGAAAATATTTAATTTTATGGGAAAAGTTAGAAAAACGATACTTTTAATGGGTTTTAGTTTGAGTCATTATAAAAATGTAATTTTACTATCATATCTATAATCAGAATGCTAAAAACTATATATGTATAAATTTTATTTATACTGTAACATTTCGTCCTTGGTGTGAGTTACTTCGTGCTTCGGTTTAACCCACCTCGATACCTGACCGTTCAACTCACCAACAAGGTCTTTTCGCCACACCAGTTACGAAACGTTTTTTCTTCGCGCTTTCAACTTGCAGAAGCGTTGCCCCAGTTCAGCCCACCTCGATATCTTACCGCTCAATCCGCCGTCAGGCTCGCTCGTCCAAGTTTTCTTTCATTTACACGGTTTATTAGACCATAGGTTTGCCTTACGCTCATCCCGCGTAGACCCTTGGTCACTCAGCCCGCCACCCAGTACCCACAGTACAAATATTTATTCAAATTCAATTCTAACTCTCGCTCTACCCGGCAGAGTTTGAATTGAGTTATTATTTATTTAATGAGGATAGATTTTATCGTGAACTAGGTTTTCTTTGACACATTTCTTTAATTTGAACCCTTCTTTTAGTTAAAAAAATTTATTTATTAAAAAAGCATAATTATAAAAAAATAAAAAAGTGATAAAAATACAAAAAAAAAATTAAATTATTAAAAATATAACGATAATGTTCAATGTTGCGCCGCTGCGCCTTTTGTCTCTTTATTTTTGATTTGAGGTCTGTTCGCTCGCAACTATCCGCTGTAATACAATTATTCATAATTTAATTATTTTACATTTAATAGAAATTATTTCTAAATATTTAGCCCCACATGGCTTTACAAGATTATTTTTAAATTTATTATTAAATCTAAATTTATTAAATTTTTTGTTTTCGCGTCTAGTATTCGAATCTCGCGCTAAGCGTGCGAGAACGTGCCGTACGCTATCGTGCCGACGACAGGCTCCCCCTCGACTAACCGTTTTCGAAGCCACCGGCGCACTGAATTTTTATTGTTTAAGTTTTGTGAGATAAAACGGTCCCCACTCTGCGACCGTTCCCCTCTCATCGAAAAAAGTACTATTAGTTTATACATTAACATGAAAAAATTTTCTGCACACAAGATCATATATACATCTTCCAAAGTTTATAATATTCAAAATGCGTGCGGTAATGTTTGTAGTACTTATAATCAGTGTTTAAATGTGCTATACTTTCAATATTATATATGTTGAAGAACTAAGAAATGACATTATCAATTCATCTCGGGCAACCCATGTAGACCTGCATGCATAACAGGAGGGGGGAATATGGAAACCAATTAAAATAGAGTGATATGTGAGTATGTTATGAAAGTGAACCAATCTCTGAAGAAGATAATCTTGAAGAAAAGGCTGAAGAAGATAATCTCCATAGAAAGGAAAAAAGATAAAGTGGGGAATGAGCTATATGCATAGACGAATGATGATAAAGAACTCATGTTATTGTTCTAGACTTCTCCGCAGTCCAAAATTTGTTTAAATGAATCGTTTCAATGTGTTCTAAAGCATAACGATCGTTCACTGCGATAATTAATCTGAATGTGGTAACAACAGGTATCCAAACTTTGTAAAAATGTTAAAAAATTATAAAAACCAAGTTTTATAGAATAATTTCGAGTTTCGAAAAAAATTAAAAGTTGTAGATCCTACTGAAGTAAAGTTTTTATGTTCTATCCATTTCTGCTCTAAAGCTAATAACTATGGAGAAAAACGCAATGAATTATACAAAGTTCGAGATACTATGAGCCCAAGTCACATTTGATACGTCAGGGATCTACATCGCCGCTGAGAACATACATGGTTGAAGTACTTTTTAATTTTAAATTTTGCTCATAAGATTAGAGTTTTAAAGCAAGAAAATATCGAATGTAAAAAATTTATATTAGGTAGATCTCCAACTTTTGTCTAAAATAATTCTTAACAAACTCTCTATTGTATGTGTATTGTAAACTCCCAACCCCTACACCATCATTTATTTATTATTATATACAAAGTTTTTAACGCTTTTTTCTATTTCATTATTAATTCAGCCAATTTAATGCATAATATTAATTTTTCGCAGCTGTAAAAATTATTTGTAAAAACCCGCACCTAATTGTTATAAATTTTTTATTCCAAATAAATCAAAAATACTTAAATGCAATACTGGTGAAGGAAACTTATTACATGGAAGTATGATAATGGCATATCTATGTACAAATGTATAAATTATTACAATATTAGAACGATTCATCCATTAATAATAATTAGATATTCGTATAGTTTTATAATCCATGCGATAAAATGCGATAAAAAGTTGCCATTCACCCTCGCAAAATTGTTTTTTCTTCTTGTTCTACAATACATGTAAGTTCATTTATAATAATTTTTAGTCTGTCATCGATCCTCATACAGCAAAGCATCTCATTCCTCTTCTTCAAAACTTCTCGCTATCCAGAGTGGTCCTTCTCTTCATCTTCAGAATCACCACTTTTGAACCGTTTGAACATTTCGCAGTACGTCGATTCACTAATACACTTTTCCCATAAGTTCCTGAAAAAAAAACGATAGCCTGAGCCGGACTTTTCCTCATATTAAAGAACAGAAGCAGTGCTCTTCGCAAATGACCTTTATTCGGCTAGGAATTCCCTATGATTTTGCTCAGTAAAATAAATAACACTAATGAAATGCTGCAAAGTTATGGACAGATGTACAGACTACAAATATAACACATGACGTCTGACATTTCTAGTTGGATCCATTGGTGACGCCATCTTTTGACAAATACTGAAAACTTGCGCAAATGCAGCAAATTCTATCATTGCAAATGACATTATACAAATGCCTATACTATTCCCCTTCTCCAATTGAGATTTCCAGAAGATTACTTTCGGCAAAATAGATCTATGCATAATATTCAAGAACCGACAAGAGCCCTGTTTGATAAATAAGGAAATCTTGACGTTTCTATTCGTCTGAGTATGATTTTCGGCTTTACAGAAGATTACAGAAAAAACTTTCTTAATATAAAACATAACATATTCTCGTAAGATCAAGATCGAAAATGAATACAACAATCCAAAAAGTCACTAAATTCAGTAATCGTATACTGCATTCATTAATAATCATATACAATATGTGTACGAAAATTATGACTTAAAAATAACCAAAATTGAATTTAATGCCTTATGCCATTGAATCTCATAAACAAAAAATACAACGTTTACATTTCATCGGCAAGGATAACCCTTTATCAATGCATTCATGGAACTATTAAAATACCCTGTTCTACCAATAAATAGAACCTCGCTTTGTTATTCTCGGCTTACAAAGGAAGAGAAAAAAAAATGAACCAGCTCCAAATGCAAGCTGTTTTGATCATTGTAATATTAGTAATGTACTTTTCTCGAATTCTGAAAACTATGCGCACAGTAATCTAAACTTCCACATATCTAATAAATGAATATGCATTATGATGATATGTAGGCAAATAGAAAAAAAAACATGTAGTGAAAAGGATTGTCAGTTACTACTTTTAAACACGAAATTGATTGACAATGAACCTCTCATAGTTATGGATAGTTCGCGACAAAATGAATCTTTAAGTAGCGCTCTTGTTGACGTTCGTTTGGAAATTGGGGTAAGAAATGACTTTCTAGCCAATACTGCAGCTCATTATCTTGCATAACTGCAGCTTTTAGTATAATCCAATTAGTATATGTGAGAAAGGTTATTTAAATAGTTAATGTTAATATTTCAAAGACAAACTCTTAAATAAATTAATAAATATTTCTATTGGTCTTACAGTCAAACTAAATAAATTAAAACTAATACATAATAATATCAATATATATTTATATCTATATTAGTACATATCAATATATAATTAATTGAAAATTATAATGACAGTCAGATTGTCCTTGTTTAAAATTACCCCCGTAGACTAATCTGAAATAAAATATATTAGCTGAAACAAATTCTTTATTAGTAAAATACATCTGAAGTACATCTGATTGTCCCCATCACCTTTAACTAATTGAACATCTGCTGTAATTGTCCAATGTTTCGAACTCACTACGGCTCCTGGTCAGGGACTTCACTTTTTTCAAAGTCGTTATTCTAAAATGTAGAAGCTTCTAGTTTTCTCTAGTATTACTCAATTCTCTTAAATAAAGTAAATAATTCTTATATTCTAAAAATTAATTATTTAATATAAGAATTTTAACAAATTAAGTGTAAAACCTGATACGAAATCAATACTGACATTAAGAGGCCCATCAGTCGTTTTGCAAAATTTATCGTTCCCAAGAAAACTAATTTGAACAAAGATATAATGCGAGATAAAATTGTTGATAGTCAAATATTTAGTCTATTATATTTTTGTAATGAATGACATATTTTAAATAAAATATGGAAATATCTTATATACATTTATTCATGGTGGCATGATGTTAATGATTATAATTCTAGCACCTGTATAAATCAATGCCCACTTCGAAGTTTCCCGAGCCAAGATGGAATATGTGTATCATGTCATGAATCCTGTGAAAATTGCACAGCTGCTAGTCAAGATTCCTGTCTATCATGTGCTCCCTCCCATTTTCGAGTTACTGATTTAGGAGTATGTCTTCAACAGTGTCCTGAAAGTTATTATGAAAGTAAGTAATATGATTTCAACATTAAATTGTCTGTATCTTTATTAAAAATCTGATTCATAACATTTGAATTTACAATAACTGTTTGACAATAACAATATTCTATTGTAATTTTTAAAGAGTATATATTTTGTAAATATATGTATTTAAAATTTAGCTTTGAATCTTCTCGATCGGGTTTTATACAGAACTAGCATCCCCCATCTCAACTTCGCCCGAGATTCTAAGGGACCGATTTCTTTTAATATTAAAATTATAATAATTCTGGATATATAATATTTTTTTTAACAATTAAATTTTGTGGTAATAAAATAACTGACATAAAATAAATAACAAGAATTATCAGTTCTGGAAAGTGCAACATATGATTGATTATGTAAAATACAATCTAGTCGTAAATCTAAGCCGATATGTTTAAATGTTTGTCCCTGGGCTTTATTGATTGTAATGTCAAAAAGAAAGGTTTATTGGAAACTGCAATCTTTTAAATTGAAATGGTAAATCTGTTGGGATCATTGGGATTCGGGGTATCAGAGCCGTTTCTCCTGCAGCAAGGCCAGTATAGTGGCAGTTCTCCTGCAGCAAGGCCAATAGTCACTTCAATAACATGATTCCTTATATGCTTTATTCGCAATCTCGTGCCATTACATTAACCTTGGAGGATTAAGGTTTCGTAGTAACATAATCGGAACTCCTAATTTAATTCGAAGAATATGTGGTGGAAATCCTGCTAGATTTAAAGAATCTAAGAACTCTGTTGGGAAATGAATAGCATCTTCAGTATTAACAGTAGTATCAATGGATGTACATTCCTTAAATGTACCTCGAACTTTTTCTAAAATAATACTATTAATTTCAAAAGCAGACATATTTCAAGGCATAATTATCGATCTATGGCAAAGTCACTCAAACGGTTTTTCTAATAGGCTATCAACTTGAGGATACATGTGAGAAATTAGGACATTTACAGTATATAAAATTGTACGAATATTAAAGTTAACCATAGAAATGTAGCCGCAATTATTAAAAACAGTTCCGTTTCCAATAGTTAATAACTTTAAAGGAAAGTCAGCATTTCCTCCCCCAAGGTGAACTCTAATATTAGTCGTTAATCTGAGCGTTTGAACGTTTTTCCATATTGGCGATGATTTCAGACATGCTTCAATAATATTTGCTTTTGTTCCTCTTGCAATGACAGGTAATGTTTGTGGTCAACCTCCTGAAAAAACAACAGTTATTCCATCCATTAATTTCGTGCAAGACATAATGTCTTGAAGATTTAGAGTAAGGGCTTCAAGATGAGCTCGATGACTCATTGTATATTCATCTTATATTATAAGCTTAGTTTTTTGTAGAAGTCTATCGAAAGACCAATTTTTACGAATAGAACATACTGATTATTGTCTAACTGTGATATAAAATTAAAATGCCAAAAATAAAATCAACCTAAAGTAGAGCGGATACAGAGCGTTGCACTGTTATGCGGAACATATTTTTCATTCTTTCATAGACGAAACGGCGCAATATAAAGGAACGAGCTTCGGATAAAATAAGTATAAAATATATCATAAAAATATAATATTTTAAAATAATACAATATAAGGTCTCGCGGATTTACGAATCTCATTGTTACAATTAAGATTTCCACGTTTAAGTTAAGTTTTCAACATTCCCATTCTGTTCAGTATTTGAACAGTCGAAGAAATTTACACAGCGACAACTCTACCGTTTCTTCAGCCTCCTTGCGACCCTTACTTCGCGAACATCATTCCTATTGGCATTTTTATTTTGAGGTCGCGTTACCGGATTTTTTAACGTCACTGATCTGAGCAAGCCAGTAGGCACCCCTAAGGAATCCAGATATAGTTTCTTACCGTTTGATTCTTTCGTTCTTTTTTAAAATTTCGTTTCTAAGTCATTTTATACTAATCATAGCTAATACGTTCCGCGGTATGTGATGCAGTCTTCTTTTACTGTACTTCATACTGTTCCATGACATCGTAACACTTCAATCACGTAACAGCCGTTTTAGGAACATGATTAGTAGTCATGGCTTTGAGCGAGCAACTTAGTATGCTAATAAAGCTTTGCTTGACTGTCTGCGGTTGACCAGACCGTAAATACTTTTAGCTTTCGCCTATACCTCGCTAGCATACACAAACCGAGACGACTGTAGTCAAAATTCAACTTAGCTTCAAGCCTCTGGATATCTGTTAGAGTTTTATATTTGTTTCTCTCTCATGTATGCATATTGAATCTGGTATGTAGGTAATAAATACACTATTATTTACCGAACAAAACAAAATATATTAAAGAATACAAGTATAACATACATGACCTATTAGCACATCTTACTTAGACAATGATCTTCAACAAATTGACCGCCCTCCAACTGCACGATAACTTTTTCGCCATTGCAGGCGTACTTTGGTCCTAATATTTCTTATTGAAGGTTTTTCCGAACTGCGCCTCACATGCAACGTCTATATACTAGATCAAGGCCATACAGGGTAATAATTAAATAATGAACTAATTCTTACTTTAAAAAATCTGAACAAGCTATATTGCACTTTCTTATTATTAGCACGAAGAGGATATATTCAAATAATATTATATTTTAAATTGATTTAATCGATGGCAATACAACTGAACTTGATTTTAACTAATTTCATTCGCTCGATTTGTCGCCACTACGCGAGGCGCCGATACGATAGAATATACTCTCTCTCTCTCTCTCTCTCTCTCTCTCTCTCTTTCTCTCTCTCTCTCTCTCTCTCTCTCTCTCTCTCTCTCTCTTTCTCTCTTTCTCTCTTTCTTTCTCTCTCTCTCTCTATTGCTGAATTCACTATTGCTGTATTCTGAAATAAATTGCAAGGTAAGAACTCAAGAATTTAGTGAAACATGCGTAAAATACTCGTGTTCAGAACAGGCAAAAGAGTATTTGAAAACTAATTGGTGAACAGTATCTAATTTTTTTCCGTAGAATCAACTGCTGTTATTAGTTTTTTGAAATTTGCAAGTTTTTAATAATTGGTTTAAATAATCTTGCAATAAACAATTAGATCATCAAAATAAAAGAATTCAAATTATTTTTTGCTAAAGCAATCGATGGCGTAGTTAGTGTGAACCTATTTTCAAAAGCGTGCTCATGGCACATAACGCTATTCGATCGATATAATTTATTTATAACGATTTATTGCAAAATATAAGAATCGTACAAAAAAATGTTATTAAGCTTTTTTCTGTAAAATTGAATGGCGATATTTCTTTATTGAGAAAAAATTATTTTTGGTAATTTGCTTAAATAATTTTTCAATGAACCATCAGATCGCCAAACAGAAAAACACATATTGTATTTTATGCTAAATCAATCGATGTCGTCGTTAGTTTGGGTCGAAATATGTTGTAATAGCCAACGGTCTTAATCGATTAATAAATTAAAGGAATTTATAAATATCCTTAAAAAAAGATGTAGCCTATTTTAGTAGCACCATTGGATAGGTTTAAGGTATTCCCCAATTTAATTAAATTCCACAGAAGTACACCTTTTCTCCGAAATAAATTACAATATTCGTATTAAGGTCCAGGTATAGGTGGAATGAGCATGTGGGTATTTATGGAAGTTTAAATTACTGATTCACGATTCTGTAAGCAACATACTGCTTAATCTAATTTTGGCTACTGATTTAACTAGTATACATATAGTTCTATAGAAACTGGTGCTCCTCTTATATTCAAATTCTTTTTTATATACCGCTTGTGGTGCATTTTAGAGTACTGTCAATGAGCTCTAAAACGAAAAGAAAAGATAATAAGTGCAGACCTCAGCAAGATGGACCATTGCGTGAAGGGACTAGCCTAGCCCCTGTCACACAAACTTAATATAGAGTGTTAAAAGTTAGTAGTTAAAAAAGAAATTATAGTTTCTTTTCTTTTATTTGTTGTGCAAATGAAATATATACTAACTTCCTCAAAGAATAGTTAATAATCAATAATTCTGGTGTTTATTTTTGTTCTAATCTGGCCTAAAATAAAGACATTACATTAATTAACAAATTAAAAAATTTAAAAAAAAACAATTCTATTTACTATTTACATCGTAAATATCCGGACCTTCATCGGTTTACTGCAGGGATACAATTACGGATACGCGTACTAAATTATAAATGATACATTGCGCTAGCGAAAGCGAGAAAACGCAATATTTGCCTTCTTAACCTTTGGCTGGCTCAAACGCTCCAACCAAATCAGTAGCCAATATGCGGGAACGAACAAACCTCGCTTTGCGTAAGAGAGATTTTTTATATTCTTTGATTTAAAAAATTATACATTAATGATACTTTTATGAAGTTAAAATACCATATCGAATTTTAACAAAATGTATAATTTTCAGCTTAGTAAAATATTTCAACAATTCCTTCAAATTTGTAATCTGAAGTATTAGGTGACGAACTTAGTTTCCGACCATCTCTTTTAGATGGCGGTGTAAGTAGTACGAAAATTCAGATGTGTAGGAACTAGTACTTATTTTCTAGTTTTGGCATTTACCAATAAAATTTAGTTGACATGCGCCATCATTTGTGTAAACATTATAATTTTTTCATCAGTGAAAAATGAATCGTCATAAATCGTTTTTTCAACATGTCTTTTTACACTATTTTGAATTGAAAAAAAGTATAGTAAAAACTTATCGATTGCTTCAAGAATGTTATGGCAAACAAGGTTGGAATCTAAGTTCTCCTCCTAATAATTGTGTTATAATTACATGTAATGTGTGTGTTAAGTATACACGTAAACGTGTATATTTAACTTAAGTTACGTATACATGCATATATGTGTATGTTGAACTAGATAAATGTAATGTTATTACGATTATTATAAGTTATTATTATTATGAATGGATGTACAAGTAAGTTTCCAGCGTTTGTCAAAAGATGGCATCATCGGTGGATCCCCATCAGAAATGTCCGACCTTATGTATTATATTTGCCAGCTGTGTATCTGTAAACAATTTTGCAGCATTATATTTGATTTTTTTTGGTGTCATTGGTTTTATTCAACAAAATCATGACAAGTTTCCAGCTAAACAAATTTCATTTGCGGAAGCACTGCTTCTATTCTTTAATATGAGAAGAAATGCGGCTACGACCTAACGTTTGCTTTCAAAAAATTATAGAGCGGAATATATTGGTGAATCATCGTGCTGCGAGTAGTTTAAACGATTGTGGTGATTTTGAAGTTGAAGATAAGAAGCCCTACGGAAAGCTGAAAAGTTTGAAAGACGAGGAATTAGACGCTTTGCTGGATGAATGTCAGGTTGAAGAAGAACTAGTTGCATAATTGCTCGTCACGCAACAACCCGTTTCCCTGCGTCTAAAAGCATTAAGATTCATTCAAACTATTGGAAATTGGGTGTCGTACGAATTGAAGCCGTCAGATGGTCAACGTCGATTTTGTATGTCCGCAATGTTGTTGCAGCGAAAAGAATCATTTTTGCATCGTATGATCATGTGTGATGAAAAAAATATATTAATGAATAATTTTTGCATCTTATTGTCACTGTTGATAATAGATTTTAGAGAATATATATATATATATATATATATATATATATATATATATATATATATATATAGTAGATTTTAATTAGTGAAAATAGATTTATCATGACAACCAAAATGCAGAAAATCGTATATAAAACCCGGCGACCCCGCCCAATTGATGTCGAAATGAAATATTCATGTAAGTAATGGCCATGCTCTGCATATAGTGGGATGAAATGGGTACTTATTAAACGAACTGTTTCCGAGTGGTTAAACCATCAAAGAAACATTGTATCGTACCCAACTTATTTATTTTCAGCGAGCATTACAGGAAAAACGGCCAGAATATGAGATTAATCATGAGTACGTCATTTTTCATCACAATAAGGCTTGGCCAGATGTTGCGGCTTCGGTCTAAAACTATTTCAAGAATAGTAGAAAGACAATTCTGCCTCACCCACCTTACAGTCCAGATATAATTACTTGTTTCGATGTATGCAGAATGCTTTTACGGGAATACGCTTCAGTTCAGTACAAGGAATCGAATATTGGTTCGATACGTTATTGGGATCGAAAAACGAGAAATTTTTCTGCTCCGAAATTCATAAAATTTCAGAAAAATGAGAAAATTATAGCTTCCGATGCACAATTCGTTGAATAAAGGATACGTAGCCACGTTTTCATCATAAAAGCACACATTTTGGAAAAGAACGCTTGTAACTAATTTGCATACTAATAGTTTATTTTTATTATTTTTATTTTTTAATCTAATTTTAGTTTATTTTAGTAGCAATTTCTAGTTCAGATTCCTCAGTGGTATGTCGACTCCTAATATATGAGCATATATATATATATATATATATATATATATATATATCTTGTCAGCCTGGCTAGCATCTCCAGCCCTGAAAATGAGCGCGTGAATTTAAGGGATTGCAGGAAATAAAATATTGCCCGAAATTTTTACTTACTTTTATTCTTATATAACAGAATTAGTACAATGTATCGCAAAGCAGAACCGTACGAAAAGAACGCGACCGGCAATCTCCTTTCCGCAGTTTTCAGGGCCCGTATTTATAGTCCGAGCCCGGCGACGTCGAAATTTTCTCCGTAGGAAATTACATCGTGGTGGGGGAGATAAACGGACTTTTTTCTTCATAGAGAAAGCCGTCCGTTCATCTCTTACAATTATGATGATTATTTCTATATTTCTAAACTGCGTACAACTAAGTTATATTTTAAAAACATATTTCTATGTATTTATAAAATAAACACACGCGTAATTAATTAAATAACGTTATTAATGATAATGTGAAGATAATGTTAATAATAATAGATAAACACAATTATAAAGTTAATTTTAGCTTATTTTACATTGTGCTTACATATAGAAACATCCTAATCACGGTAACAATGGCAGTAGTTAGTAATATGTTAGTATGACTTAATAATAATATTAATTAATAATAATAATAATAGTGAGGATAATAGCAATAATAATCGAATCGTACTATTAATAAAAACAGTCATCGTAATAGTAATTATAATGCTTAATGAATATCGTTTACAATTATAGTAAAAAAAATAGTAGTAATAGTGTTAATAATAATTAGAGCAAAATTGCGCAGAAATATTATTGTGTAAATTAATTATAAAAATAATATTAAACATAGTCATACTCGTAATAATAATAATAACGAGTTTCATAATAATGCTTAGCGCATAGCGCCACTTAATTATTGTTTAAACTAGTAGTAACAATTAGTAGTTCTTATAATATTAATAATAATATCGCAAATATTAACTGGAACAGCAATAATAACAATATTAATAAAAAACAATATTAATAATAACATTATTATCAATTAGAATTGTAATATTAGTAAGAATCGCAATATTAGTGCTAAGAATTTTTTTTCTTGAGGAGGAGGAGGGTAAAATGCTTGTAAGGGCTGACCCATCTCGGACCATTGTGCAGGAGTATAGCACGCTTTGGTGCGCTATTCCACCTCCGTCCTCTCGAGCTTCGCACCCCAACAACAAGGTGTTTCACTCTCTGGAGAAACATCGGAGGAAATCACGCACCGAACGCACTCACCAAAGCCGATTGGCTAGATCTGGCTAGGATCTAGCCTCCCGTCTTGCCGGCAGCGGGAGCCAAAGATGTTTCGGGTCACCCAGAGCGCAACCAGGCGTAAACCTCGACACCCAAGATCTCCTTTTGGCAGCTCACGAATCGCACCGCACGGCGAACACGGCGGTCTGTCATTTGTTCAAGAGTACCTTATTCTAATCTTCATTCATGTAGATTCATACATTTGCCCTTAAATATTCTAGTGAAGCTCCAATGCTTCAAGCTCACTCATGCATCTATAATGATTCTGCTAAGATTCCTTTTACAGGATCGTTCGCTTACGCTCCGCGTGTGTTTTCACATCCCAGGAGATACCCGTTTATAGAGTCTCTGAGGGAGTGTGCCTTCCTTCATCTCTGTATTACTGACGAAGGTCTGTTTATAAGACCTGCAGCTTCGATCATGGTCGGCATGGAAGTCCCTATTCAGTTACCTTTTCGGGTCCTCCAGCACATCACTGTTACGTGCGTAAACTCATTTACTCTGAGATATCCTTTTTAAGGGATATTTGCTCATTCATAAAATGGCAGCTATCTTACTATCTTTTCACCCTTCCATTCATTGGTAGGAGGAGGTACTCTTTTACGCCCATCACCCGACCGGCTGAGGGATGATAAAATGGCCGATCTTCTTCAAGGTACAGACAACGGATGGGATTAGTGCTTAGAATAGTAATAATAATAATAAGAACAATAATAATTTTATCAATATTAGAAAATAAGAGGAATATTAATAAATACAATAAGTATAAACTTAGATGTTAGTAATAATATCAACCGCGCTTAATAATATTATTTCGGTACGTCGTTTTTTTTTTGAGAATCTTTATATTTTACTCGAAATTACAATTTCGGACGTATTTTAGTTGTTTCAGCATACTGGAATATTGGTATATTAGACGGTTTCTCGGGTTTTGTATTTCGTATATAAAAGGGAATGTTCGTAAACAGCGCATTAGCGCGCCTCCGCTTCGTTCCGAATTTTCCAGGGGAGTGGGAAAGTACAATCGGTGCGGGAAGAGAGAGGATACTTCGGCCTGCGCGGATCGTAGCGGGCCTACGACTAGGCTGTATTACTACGGCCACATCTGGTCCGACCTTTTATAACTGGAAGGTGTGCACCGCGCAGGCATTTGGCAATGAAGTTCGTCATTAGACGAGACGCAAACAGTTCATATATACAAATAAACGTATTTTTTCTCACGGATTACTCCGAGAATATCTACGAATCTTACTTTACCTTCAAATATATATATATTATGATAGTAAGGGCGACGTTGATAAACGCTTGTCTCTTTTCCTTTCTCTCTCTTTCTCTATCCTTAAGCATTTTCTCAGGCCTGAAATTCATCGAGAACTCAACGGGTCGGCGTGCTATGGCAATTCAACCGGCCTTTTCCTCTTTATCCCTGAACAGATATATATATATATATATATATATATATATATATATATATATATATATCCGGCGTAATCGCTGGAGACAACACAGCATAACCTATTCTTCAATTTAAGCTACTTGAGTATCATTGAAGAGTTACGTAATTGTAAAATCAAATTTGCATTTTTTTCGACCTTTTTGTATTCATAAATGTGCTATAATGCTAAACCTATATATGTTTTTTATTCTGTCTTCTTTGCCCTTGATTTTGATCTTATTTTTTAAATATATATAATATATTTAAAAAATTGAAAGTTATATATTATATATATATATAACTTTCATGAAAATTATTTAGGTCAAAAAAGCAACTTTTCTTGCTTAATTATATTATTCAAAACGTGTCCTCTGAATAGTTGACAATTTTTTTTTTATTTTTTTTTTAAGAAATCTTTAGTACACAATTTTCTGAAATTTTCCCTATTAATAATACTTAAACTCGCCTGTTATTCACTTTGTGCAGATCTAGAAATCAGTACATGTGAGCCATGTGAAGCAAATTGTGCGAGCTGCTCGTATAGACCGGATCATTGTACAAGCTGTGAACATCATTTGGTCCTTTACCACAATAAATGTTATGCATTCTGTCCTCTCTACACATATGAAACTGACGATAATAATTGTGTAGATTGTCATTCGAACTGCGAGACATGCAGTGGTAGCGCAGCGAATGAGTGTATAGGATGTCGGTCAGGCCTTTTCGCTATTAAAGGTGAGTTAAAGTAATAATCAAACACTTCTTATCATAGACATCGCATTATACATTTATTAAATCACACTTATATTTTCCTAATAAATTTTATAATTTTTTTCTTATAACAAACGTATGATGTTTTCTATGTTTTTAATATTTTGTAATATCTTTTATATTCCTTTTTGTTCAGGCTTGTATTAATTGCCGCAATGCGAACTATTTAAGACGATTAATAATATAGCATATAATATTTTTTACAGTGGATATATATTGTTAAGAAAATTTGATAATAAAATGAAATTGTATCAGGTATGTGAATAAGTCTTTCCCGTTTTTTTTCAAATTTTGAGCCTTTATTGTGAAAAAATGGTTACAAATGAATTATTGAAAGTATTGGACATCGCTAGCTACAACTTTTTCCCATCTTTCTGGCAACATACGAATCCCGTTGCGAAAAAATTCGACCGGTTTGGCCTCTATCCAGTCATCCACCCATTTTTTGGCTTCCTCGTAGGAATGGAAGTGCTGGTCAGCCAGGCCACGCGTCATCGATCTGAAGAGATGGTAATCAGACGGAGCAACGTCTGGACTATACGGCGGGTGGGGTAGGACTTCCCATTTGAGCGTTTCTAAGTATGTTTTCACCGGCGGTGCAACATGTGGGCGAGCATTGTCATGTTGCAAAATAACTTTGTCGTGCCTGTCGCGAGTATTGTGGCCGTTTTTCTCGCAGTGCGCGGCTCAAACGCATCAATTGTCGTCGATAGACCTCGCCTGTGATCCTTTCATTCGGTTTCAGAAGCTCATAGTAAACCACACCTAGCTGGTCCCACCATATACAGAGCATGAGCTTGGCGCCATGAATATTTGGCTTGGCCGTCGATGATGATGCATGGCCGGGTAGTCCCCATGATTTTCTTCGCTTCGGATTATCGTAACGTATCCACTTTTCATCGCCAGTCACGATACGATGCAGAAAACCCTTTCTTTTATGTCGCTGAAGCAGTTGTTCGCAAGTGAAAAAACGCCGTTCGACGTCTCTCAGCTTCAGTTCGTACGGCACCCAATTTCCTTGCTTTTGGATCATTCCCATGGCTTTCAAACGCTTGGAAATGGTTGTTCGGTCAACTCCCAATGCTTCAGCAAGTTCTTCTTGCGTTTGACAAGAATCTTCATCAAGCAAAGTCGCCAATTCTCGATCTTCAAAGATTTGCGGCCGCCCGGAACGCTCCTTGTCTTCCACGTCGAAATCACCGCTTTTGAAGCGTCGAAACCATCCGCGAACACTTGAATCATCGACACAACCTTCTCCATAAGCCTCCTGAAGCAATCGATGCGTCTCGGCAGCAGATTTCTTCAAATTGAACCAATAAAGTGAAACTTCCCGCAAATGACGTCGACTCGGCTCAAATTTCGACATTTTCACGATATCAAAAATTTATGATGCGAAAAAATTTTAACTAATGTGTTAGTATGGAATTGTTGACATATGAATAAGCTTTGATTATGACATATGTAACCATTGAATACTCGCACAGTATTGGTGGCGCCATCTCTCACAAAAAACGGGAAAGACTTATTCACACTCCTAATAATTTAAGCGATTTCAGACTGCCGCTACATATATAATGTCAAAAATTGGTGTTTTTTTGTTCATCTGAACAGTTACGAAGTTTTCCGCTTATCAGATCGAAAATCAACCTCCTTATATATTTTTTCTTCATTTTTGGACAACGCCTTTTTTGAGCGAGCAGTAGATATATAATAGTGGTGAATCCTAGTGAAAGTTTTATCTATTGAAATATCACAGGCCAGATAAAACAAAAAAAAATGGCGGGCTTTTCTAATTTTCGGTTTATTTTTTGAGGTTATGTTGTTTAAAAAAGTGCTCAAATGTAATCGAATATTCATAATTCTAGTACCGGCTATAACTATATGTGTGAAAAATAACCTCTCAAAATTTCAGCCCAATCGGTTGAATAGTTTTTGTTAAATCATGTCAGCCAGGTCAAAAAATGTTATTTCGCGAAAAACGCTGCAAATAATTTTTTGAAAACCTGTGTAAAAAATGAAGAAATAAATCTCTTATACTCAATCCGTGATACCAGTTCCATAGATAATTCCTTCCTGGTCCTCAAAAAACTCATTTTCGTGCGCCTTAGCCTGTCTAAGCTCGAGTCGACGTTCCTTTAGAGCTTCAATGCTGCGACGATTTCCTTGCTTAATTCTATTTTCGTCCTGTCTCTGCGCAAAATCCACTGCTACGCTGCCAATCGAAATACCCATGGTTTCCATGATTTTTAATAAAGGTAAAAATCCTTCATTGAAGACGCACACAGCACAATAGGTAGTAATTTCAACAATTTTCTTCCCAGAAAACATGTGTTTTGGCGCTATATTCCAAACACAAGCGTTGAAGCTTTCGTTGGTGTTTTGTGTGTGTACTCCGATGCACCTTTCTAGCAGATCGTCTGTGGTAAGATCTCCACAAATCTTTTTTAATAAAGGTTGAATTTCTTCGTCGAGTGCTGGAGGGTGCACAAAATTTTTCAACTGGCTGGTAGCTTCAGCAACTCGGTATTTGCACCATGAGTCTGACCCAGCGGGACAATTCATATGTTGAGGCTTATCATCCGTAGAAATCTTGTGGTAAAAAATTGCCCAAATAGCATTTCTCATATTTTCAACAGAATCTAGATTTCGGCGAACAGCTAATTCGTAATATTTTGACATCTCCAGCCTGACTTTATTAGTCAATGTAGCCGTTATTTTAGGCTTTTCAGTTTTTTTTGTTTTTTTTGTCGTTTTTTTCATCAGCACCTTGTCTTTTTGTCAAGCTTCTAACGCTTTTTGAGCCTTTTTTATCTGTGTCAGTTGTTTCTTTAGCATCTTTTGCTCTTTTATAAATTCGCTTTTTAACATGTAAAACACACTCCTCCTTTTTCACGCTCAAAACTTTACCATAGGGCTGTATATCTTGTAACGATGAGAAAGTCTTCGAATCGCCATTACCAATATAATATTCATAATAACTATCATGCAAATCTACAGATCTTTGGAACATTTCTTTTATACCATTAACTTCCATCGATTCCGCACTGCCTTCATGATTTGCACTACAATCTGGCTCGTGAGTTTCTTGATAATTCATAGAATTTTCCTTTCCAGTCCATTGTTCACAAGCTTTGCATATTCTACTTTTCACAATAACATCAAGAACTTTTCCAGAAAATTTTCCAATCAATGTAGCAATCCCGGCAAAAAAAGAAAAGCCCCTTCGAGCCCAAGAGTCGTCATCAGAAACTGTGAGCCGATTTTTTACATTACCGGCAGCCTCATTTTCTCTTTGCTCTTCACTAACTGCTTGTCTAAAAACTAAAGTAGCTTCTGTTTCTGCTGCTATCCAAATGTTGTTTACTATTGCATAATAAGTAGCTGAAGCATATCCTTTGCTGATATCCATCATTGCACAAAAATTACTTATATCTAGCAAGCAAACACCGAGTAAACGCATCGCAAATACAAAGAGGCGATTTATTTCGTAGGAAGTATGAATTGTTGGACTGCTTGGAATATGAGTTTCTGTTTCATATTTACACAAAACTTCTAATTGAAAACCTAGTCCTTTTTCGTTACGTTTGGAAAATGTTATATCGCCTTTACAAGTTTTACAATTTAAAATGTCTTGTAGTCTTAGAAAGAGTAAGAAATTCACTATGCCGTAATGCAACAATGGATCAACGTTCACTTCGAATGCAAGATTATTTTTCTTAATTTTTTAGCAGATGCACTAACCACATTTTCATCACGCTCACTGGTAAATCGATTGCCACGAAAATTTCTTTTTTTTTGTCGATTAGCTCTCGAATTGCCGAATTTTGTACTTTTTTTTATTCATTTTATTAACTTTTTTTCCAACTAATATAAATGAATAACTGTTTTTACAATTAAATTAAAAGAAAGCAAGCTCCAATTCTTCTCTGTAGGCTATCTTTTATCGGGAACTGCAATAGACCAAACATCCCGTACGGATCATCGGGGGAGAAGAACAGACAAAGACACTGAAGGGTATAAATGAGTTAATAATCTGCAATGCGACATTCTCTGTCGGGATCTGAAGCTGTAAAGAAGTATAAATAAAAAGTATTTCAATTAACCTTTATTCGTTCAGTTGCTTTACTTTCCTTTATCAATATTTTCTGTTTCTCGCGTATTCGTTCGTAAAGATACGGGTTCGCAAAATATAGCTATTTAACTCGCGCTCTAAAAATGTTTTTATAGCGTGTATCCTTGGTGCGCGTGCAAGTGTGATTTTGGAGCAATTCCGACAGCTGGCTGTCTCGGTTCATTAAATCCCCGCGTGGAAAATAACACCGGGTATTCGTGCGGTAACTAGCGCCGAATATTAGA
Organism: Sycobia sp. Sy_11; assembly: GCA_018907035.1. NCBI lineage: Eukaryota > Metazoa > Arthropoda > Insecta > Hymenoptera > Epichrysomallidae > Sycobia > Sycobia sp. Sy_11. The sequence goes on from JACCIC010000303.1 coordinate 245,899, forward strand.
GGCATTGCGGAAAATAGCGCAAAATTTATACGAATAAATATATAGATCTAGCTATAGTTTACCATTATTAATTATTTTTTGTGTTTATATTGATTTGTTTCAGAATCCTGTAGATAGAGGAGCTGATTTATTTTTCGCAAATAAATTTATATTTTTTGTTATAAAAATTATATACTGTGTTCGTGTAATATTATTTTCCTGAAACCGCCGTCCGATCCTGAAAAGCTTCCTCCCCTCTCAAAACTACCCTGGGAAGATACCGCGTAGGCTATCCCGAGGGGGATTTTTTTTTTTTTTTTTTTTTTTTTTGGGAGGAGGAGAAAAATCCTTTATGGATCCCGGAGACCGGTCCCTGGGTATGTAGGACTCACCTGTGAAGGGCATACCCACTAAAAAACTACCTCCTCAGTCCATTCCCTTCGACTGCTTCCCACAGCTCTGAAAAGAGCTACGAGTCGGGGTCGATAAGCGTGCACCGAGGAGACCTCCTCACGATGGCGTAAGTGCAGCCCAGGAACCGTCTATGAGGACATTACTTCTGGGCTGCGCCATCCTATTCGCCCTTGCGGGCTTACACGCCTTCTTCAATTCTTCTTTTGTGGTCCAGGATGGCTTTGCAGAAATTGCAAATCCTGGACCACTTCTCATAGCTCTCTAGCATCAGCCGAACGATATTATCAGGCCCACATGGTCCTATGTCTCTCCAGAGGCACTCCCTTTCAAGGCGAAACACCTCGCACTGAAAGAATGTGTGAAGTGCATCGTCTCGGGGAGCGCAACAGTGGGCACAGCTCGGATCCGGTACTTTCCCCATCTTGTGGAGATAGGATCGAAACCGACCGTGCCCCGATAAGAGCTGTGTGAGGTGGTAATTAACCTCTCCGTGCGACCTCTGGAGCCATGGCTTTAACTGATTGATCAGACGAGCCGTCCATCGGCCACGCGGATCCCTCTCCCAGCGCTTCTGCCATTCGGTTATCGTGCCAGCTCTGGCCCGTGCAGCTGCCTCAATTCTGCCGAGAATATTCTTATTCTGGTGGACAAATTTCTTTTCTTGTGCCTGGAGATCAATGGGGGTAACACATGCGATTACCAGCACCGCCGACTCGGAGACTGTACGGTAGGAGCTCACGATGCGTAATGCCCCTCTACGCTGCACTGCCGCCATTCAAATCCCGAGGGGGATAGGAACGTTACATATTGTAATATTTCTACAGATTTAGATAGTTTTTTTCTACATATAGATGGGTATTTGATTATAGATTTAATTTTTTCAGGGTTCGGTTTAATTCCTTCACGTGTTATGATATGGCCTAAAAATGGGACTTCTTTCCTTAAGAATTCGCTTTTGTCTGGTTGAATTTTTAGTTCGTATTTTTTTAATTCGTCGAAAATAAGTTTTAAATGTTGTAGATGTTCTTGGAGAGATTTAGAAAATACGACAATGTCGTCCATATAAACGAAACAAAATTTGTGTAAATATTTCCTTAAAACTTTATCCTTCATTCTTTGAAAAGTTGCAGGGGCGTTTTTTAAACCGAACGGCATACGAACGTATTCGTAATATCCGTTTTCAACGGTAAAGGCTGTTTTTTCTATTGAATTATTATCAAGCGGTATTTGATGGAAACCTTCTGCCAAATCTAATGTAGAGAAATATGTACATTTGCCTAAATTCTCTAAAATTTCATCTATTCTAGGTAGAGGGTACTTGTCCTCAATGGTTTTATCGTTGAGTTTTCTATAATCTATCACCATCGTCCACTTATTTTTCCCACTTGCATCTTGTTTTGTGGGAACAATCCAAACGGGCGAAGCGTACGGTGAATTACTTGGCCGTATTATTTCGTCGTTTAATAACTTTCTTATTTCCTCCTGTATATCTTCCTTCAAATGATACGGATACCTAAAACTCTTGACGTATATTGAGTGATCGTCTCTCGTTCTGATAGTGTGAGTCACTGCTGTGGTTGCAGATAGCTTATCGTTTTCGCTGTAGAAGCAGTCTTTATACCTGTAGCATAGTCTGATAATTTTTTCCTTTTCTTCATTATTCATATGATCAGTCCTTATTTGCATTTTTATTTCTTGATGATGATTTAGAGTCGTCTTTTTACATTTTTCTGGTAAGTTATGTAAATAATTTATTTCAAACTTTGCTGTACTGAAGATCTGAGTTATAATTTACATTTGCTTGCAATTTTCGCAAATCTTTATGTCCAATTAAGCAGTCATACGTAGAGTTCCATGATGTAATTAAAAAGGTGATTGATGTATTATCTCCGAATTCGCGTAAAATTGGGAATGTAAGTGCGTCTGTACCTTGTATTACCTTATGCACTGATTTAACTTCAAAATTATGTGGAAAGATATATTTGGAAAATAATTTATAGGCTATTTTTGGGTTAATAATTGAAGACGAGGCTCCAGAATCTATGAGAATTTTTAACGGTGGATTTGTTGCTATTATGTATTAAATTGATTTGTATTCCTGTATTATTAAAGTTACTAGGTTTAGGTTTATTTTCTCTGATTCTCTTAAAATTGAGAAATTCAGCTTGTTGTTTATGATTATCAAACTTCCAACATTTATTAAACGAGCTTCGATATCGTCTAGATCGAAGTATGTTAAGTGTGAGTGATATGGCTCCTTTATGCCATTAATAAAAGTATTTCGCGCAATATTTTCATAAAATTCAAATTTCATTTGCCTTAAATTAGCATCTTGAACATTCAATTGAATATGTTCTTTTAATTTATTTAGACGTAGTTTTATTTCGTCAGCGTATTTATCAAAATGTTGATTAGATAATTGATAACACATCGAGAGTTTATTAAATAATAAATCCTCCGAACTAGGATCACTGTATCTATTTATTAAAATTCTTTTGCATTCGTCCCATGTTGCGGGATTATTTGCGACAATCAAATCTAAAGCTTCACCATGTATTCTCGATATAATCAGCGCTAACAAAGATAAATTTATCGTGTCATCATTTGTGGCTGAAGCGTCTATAAATTTATCACAAGTTTGCAAAAAATGCGAAAGAAGTTTTGTTCCTCCTTCGTATCTGGGGATCGCCTCGCGCCATATACTCAATCTAAGTTTAAATTGTTCCGCCATTTTTTTTTTTTTTTTTTTTTTTTTTATGTTATTTAACGTCGCTCTATTTATGCTTCCATATATCGGCGCTAATCGGCGACGGAGGTCTACGATGTGTTTGTAAACAAAGCACATGTAAATTATTACAGCGGTGCTTGTGTCAATCGGCCGAGACCGGGATTTGAACTCGGATCACCGAGTTACTAGTCCTTCGCTCTAGCGATCGAGCCATCGTAGGCCTCAATTCCGCCATTTTATTAAAGACGTTCGTTTTTCTTTTCTTTCAACAATCGCATTTGTATATATATATATATATTTATTTATTTATTTATTTATTTATTTATTTATTTGGATAGATGGGGTTAAGGAATTTCAAAGACTCACTGTTTATTCCTTGAAGATTCCAGATGACTTGCTGCCTGAAGGTGGAACCTGAGTTGCACGTGGTAAGTTTTAAAAAGTCAACTGCGACGATGGGGTTGAAACACCAACTGCCTCCTTGTCGTTGATTTCCTTCACGAAGTTTGAAGGTGAATCATAATTCAGCAGCTTCGCAGTATCCTGTCCGCAGCGCCAGTTAAATAGCTATATTTTGCGAACCCGTATCTTTACGAACAAATACGCGAGAAACACAAAATATTGATAAAGGAAAGTAAAGCAACTGAACGAAAAAAGGTTAATTGAAAAATTTTTTTTTATACTTCTTTACAGCTTCAGATCCCGACAGAGAGTGTCGCATTGCAGATTATTAACTCATTTATACCCTTCAGTGTCTTTGTCTGTTCTTCTTCCCCGATGATCCGTACGGGATGTTTGGTCTATTGCAGGTCCCGATAAAAGATAGCCTACAGAGAAGAATAGGAGCTGATAAGATGCCAGACAGATCGACGCGTTGGTGCATTCGTGTGATTCATATAACTCGCGCAAGTTAAAATAAACTATTGAACGATGTTACTATTAGTATATTAAATGCAAAACCTTTTTTTTTGGAAAATTTGTTTTTTTCATCGATTTAGACTAGAGATGCCCCCTTAAATCACAATTCTTCAAAAAATATTATATAATCTGTTCAAATAAATAAATAATATTTTTTAATATATAATTGTTTTCTATAATTCACTCATAATAAATTATAAATTATATGTATTTATATTTTTTATATTTTTAGCAATTATTTTTAACTACGAGCCACAAATAGTTATAAAAAAGAGAAGAATATATTGAGAAATATATATTGAGCAAAAGTCTTACGAAATAGACTATTCCGTTTCGTGTTACGACACCTGTTCAGGAAAAAAGCCGTAGTTTGATACGCCCGAATCAATCGACGAACCAATGTCGTAGGTCAGTAAATTGAGCTGAAAAGAGAACTGAAGCACTATTACAAGGAACCGCCCCCTCTTGAACAGTGAATGGTGAGCACGGCAACTAGAGCTCCTCATCAGGGAGAAAACGGCATTGATAAAACCATCTGCATCGATTGTATTTAACCATGTAGATGAGAAAACAAATACTCGTGACCAACGGCGAGAAAAAAGAAATCACGATACATCAAGGAGCACATCTCCACAGCATATATACCCTCTTCAATACAACAGTCCCCGTCACCCTGTCGTAACCGGAGTTATTTTCCAACACGGCAAGACCGAAATTCCCCAGTCACATATCTCTCTCGCAGTACTTTCCGTACCCACTCACGACACAGAAACCATCACGATTATAATTGAGATTCCCGATCGCAGAGACCGGAAAGAGAAAAATATCGAGGCACGTCGGTTGCACGTTATAACGACCGACACCATCATTCACCCAGATCAAATAGCGACGGTAGACGACACCGTTATAATGATGGGCCTTGCTGAACATGCAAAAGGCCAGTGCACTGGGCAGATAGATGCCTCAACAGAAAGCCTCTATACTGTTACAACTATGAAGAACGAGACGTCCATACGAGGAACTATCTGAACTGCGATCCCCATAATGCATACGGAAACGAATAAGGGGATAGGAACATGGAGTCTGCCTCGATACATATTATGATATGACTCCACACACAATTGATAGTACCTGTGGTCAAAAATGCTCGAAAATAATCGTCGTGACAAGCACGCACTTCTACACACTGAGAGGAGAAGACGAAAATTGCTTCTTTCTAAATATCTAATTGCTGCAAGAAATATTCTCTGCGCTGATTGATGTCGGTGTCAGAAAGTCGTAATCATCAAATACCCGAGCCGATTGAAACGCTCCAGCTGGCGCAGATCTCCAACGGTTGGAGAAAAATAAAATAATTCGCACTTATATACGAATGAAGAATATTGGTTAAGATAGGAACTAAGGCATTTACTTTTAATTTCATAGGATTATAGACAATAGTTATAAATAGTAGATAATAGAATAGATAATGTAAAATAGCAATTCTATGATAATAATACTAAGCCTAGGATACGTTAGGATAAAACAATAGATTAGGAAAGAAATACAACGTAGAATTATATAGTAATATTATATAGTAGAATCACTGGCGATGTACTACGGCGCTTGTAAAGATTTGCTTAAGTACACAGTAATTCATTTTCTTTTTTGTTGTTAACACCAGTATTAGCTTCTAGGAGACTATTAAAATTTCGTTTTATTGTTTTCCCGCTCCTCTTTGCCTCTTTCGATTGTTCAACATTACTGTTCCGCGCCTTTACGTAAACCGCATACGTTTTAACGTGCTCACCCACGGTTTCGGGAGGAGGAGTAGTTTGTAACCATCCAAATAGGTGATCGCGTATTCGCGAATTTACTCGCAGAAAGATAGAGAGAGAAAACGAAAGAGGGTGCGACACAACATTGGCGAACTAGCTTCTGACAACAATTGCAATTAGTTCTCAATGAACAAGTGTAGAACGTAGGCCTCGTTCCAGCCGCCGCTGACACCTAGCGCGTACATTTGGTTATGCCCTATAATGTACCGTATAGCCTTTCGCCGGTATCGTATCTCGTCACCGTCCACCCGGTGTGTTAAATGTTTAAGCGCGTATCGTAAAGGCGTGTGTCGCCAAGCCCGCCCATATAATGTTATCAAAGATAGACATCGTTTAATTCGCTGCTTTATTATTTGCTAATTATTTCCACCTTCCTGTTCGAGTTCCCGTTTTTTATAGGTTATACAGCAGGAACTATAACGATGAATCGCAAGCATGATGATAGGTCTTTAACGGCACAGAGGCACCGTCGGTTACAAAAAAGAAGCTTTCAATCATTGTTTGGAATAATTACATTGATTGGATATTACAGTGCAAAAATAGTACACTTACAAGTTAAATACAGTTATTCTTTTGAATATGTGCGAAATGCGTGCGAAAAACTATAAATTAAATACTGAAGATTTTCTTACATGGTATTCGGAACATAAATAAACTTGTAGAAATCTTCAGGTAAAATGAAAGTGGGCCAGTGTTGTAACGATCACAGAAGAATATAGAGTAAAATACGTTACTACATCTGGGGAGGGGATGATTTTACGACTTTCTAGGCGTTCCTCGATGCTGCTCGGTACGAAGCAGCAAAGAAAAAGTAAAAATCTAAGTGAAAGATGCAAATAATTTTATTGATCTTACATAAATTTTAACAAATAAATATAATTATGATAGCAAAAGTTTTTTCTTACTACATTTTGTAGGATGGTGAAAATCTCTGTTCTCACTGCATAACGAATTTTTGTTACCAGTCTAATTACAACATCATAACTTTTTGTGACAAGATTTTCGTGATTAGAAATATAGTCTAATACTAATCTGTAAGTTTTAGCTTGTTCCACTATCCGCCGTCTTGATACATATTATATATTATTGATAAATATAATATAATTTAAATATAATATAATCACTCTTGATAAATGTAATGAAAAAATTTGCCCGGTTTGAAAATAATTAATTTATCAAGTTAGTCCGCGTACATGAACGAGGGACTATAATGTCTCTCTCTCTCTCTCTCTCTCTCTCTCTCTCTCTCTCTCTCTCTCTCTCTCAGTAAAAATGACATTTTCAAAATCCCTATCAATATTCTCCTACGTCCAAGCGAGTTGCTTTGTCATTCCATCAGTTACTTTGCATGTTTTTCAGTCAACAGAGGCCTCTTCATTTTGTTGCGCCATTTCAGGCTATGAGTACAAAGATGGGTTCGGATAGTTTCGTAGAATATATTTTTAAACCTTTTGCCATTAATTTTGCTTGTCCTTGCCGCCGTGTTAAAGCGGGAATCCACGAAAAGACATTCACTATTTTTTCTTCAGCTTTTTTTGTCCACTTTTCCTCGATATTTTTAGCCACTTTATATCGCTGTATCAAGAACAAAGCTTTCCTCTATCAGCTTGCGAAGGAATTAGAGCGAAATCTTGTATTACCTGTCAATAAATCGGACCACGCTCTTACTTGACTGACTACAGTCAGATGTTTTTATTGAGTAGATTCTAATAAAGAGCTTTTCTTGAAACGTATATAACTCTCTTTTATATTTATTTCATTCAAACCCGATCCTTATAATCTGACACTATTCAACTTACTACCAATGTCGATTATAAATTGGACGCGTACATTGATAGCAAAGTCTTTAATGAATGATTCGATTATTTATGTAAAATCATTGCAGTATTAAATTTTACTGATTATAAATTAATCAAATGAAATTTATTGACAATATATGAAGATGAGTAGCTTTGATATTCTTCCGAACCTCTTAATTGTGAAATTTTAAAGTGGGGACTGTTACCAAATTTTAGAAAGGATGATTAGGGTCATTGTTTTTCTCGATCTGCAGGTCTGTCTCCATTGGCTATAATTTTAATAAAGTACAGAATTTTCTATGAACAATTATTAAACCGTGCAGATACGTCTTTGAATATAAAATGATTATTTTACCGAGCTAAAAGGCTATTGAATATTATTTTTATAACCGCAAAAAATTTTAATACAAAGAAGTGTAGTAATTACACGGTCGATGGTAAACGCTATCGAATCGTTAAAAAGAATTGGCTTGAATGATGATAAGGCAAACATTATATAGGATTGGTAAAAGATTAAACAAAGACAGATCCCAAAGATTCTCATATGTGTTTGGTGAAGTCATTAAGGTATAATTTATTATAAGTTGCTAAATCTAACGTGACTATCACAGGACATTGCTATCGAGCTCAAATCATACGTTTTAATCGAACCCTTAACAAAATCGCCTATGCTACATGTGCAGTAATTTTTTACACGAGAACTGTCTGACTCTTGTGATGGTTTAAAGCGTTAGTATTTACATAAAAAGAAATGGTAAATATTATATAAATAAATACTCATAAATTATCGCAGAGCATTGAACGTAATCGGCGATGTCTTATAATACTATGATGATTTTTTATAAATTCACTATCTTAAAATAATATTGGTTTAAAATTCTATGCTTACCACATATTTGCTCAAAACTTTTTTGTACATATTCTTTTTTATTTAGATAATTATTCCAATAAACCGGAAAATACACTCCTGTCAAGTTAAACAAGGAAATACGATTACTTTAATAATTTTTATACTTTTTCAGATGAATGCAGACATTCATGTCCAAGCGGTTTTAGTGCTGATAAAAATCGTCGAGAATGTGTGCCTTGTCCACCAGGGTGCACCAATTGTACATCTACTGATTGTAGAACCTGCGAACGCGGTTGGAGTTTAAGTAAAACTAACTTATGTATTCCAGAATCTAATTTACGGTGTGATAACTCTGAGTTTTATGAAAATGGTCATTGCAAACATTGTCATTCGACATGTGAAAGCTGTACTGGTTCAACTGAGGATTCTTGTATCAAATGCCAAAATCCTTTACTTTTGCAAGGTACGCGTTGTGTTGATGAATGTCATCAAGGCTTTTATTCAGAATTACAAAGCTCTCGACTAATATGCTCACCTTGTGTACATACTTGTAGAAGTTGTGTCTCTAGACTTAACTGTACATCTTGCCAAGAAGGATTATATCTACAGAGTGGTGAATGCAGACCTACTTGTGCCCATGGGTTAGTAATTAATATAATTTTAATACTTATATTATTTAATATGATTTAATATTTATAAGATGATTTTTAATATCGAACTATGACAGAATGACGTTTCTGATTTTGTTACCTGCAGAATAAAATGACAGAATGAAAATTATGCTTGGATTACCCGGAGCGCTAGTATCTATAGCGTCATAAATATGATAAATATATGGAAATACTTGTTATTCAAATATTTAAACTTATTTATATTATATTTACTATAATTTATATTTGATAGTTTTATGATATAAAATAGTTTCCGATCTTCACGTTTAGATAGCGATATAAGGAGTACGAAAAGTCAGATGTATCGGATCTAGTACTTATTTTTTAGTTTCGGCAATTACCAATAAAATTCTGTTAACAGACGCTATCATTTGTGCAAACATTATAATTTTTTGATCAGTGAAAAATTGATCGTGCTAAATCGTTTTTTCGACATGTCCTGTTGCACTAATTTGATTTGAAAAAAGTGTCGTAGAAACTTATCGATTGCTTCCAGAATGTTATGGCGGAATGAGCTTCATCGTTTACAACAAGTAAAAAGTGGTTTCAGCGGTTTAGAAGTGGAGTCCTGATGCTAATTACAAAGAACGTTCTGGACAACCGAAAAAGTTTAAAGATAGTGAATTACAAGCATTATTGGGCAGAAACTGAGCGCAAACGCAGAAAGAACTCGCTAAAAATTTAGGAGTTAGGGGCAAAGTAGTTGACAAACATTTACATACGATAAGAAAGATTAAGAAGGAAAATGGATGCCACATGATTTGACCGAGAGTGTCATCATGAATGGATACAACATTGCACGGTCTTTGCTTGCCAGGCAAAAAAAGAAGAGTTTTCTGGGACATATTGTGCCTGGTAATGAAAAGTGAATGTATTGTGACAATCCTAAGCGTCAAGGCCAAGCGTTGACACGAAAACGGGACCGTCGGCCAAAAGGTATTGTTGTACATTTGGCGAGACCAACAGGGTGTGCTGTACTGCGAACTGCTACAACCGAATCAAACAGTTACTGCCAAAGTATACAAATGCCTACTGAACGATTTTTAACAAAAATCGATCGAACATAAAACACCCTGTTGGAGATCGAATGGGAAGTGTTTCCGCACCCAGAGTACTTGCCAGACATAGCGCCTTCTGATTACCACCTACTCAGATCGATGCAACACAAGCTCGTTCATACGCACTTCCGACATATTCAAGAAGTGGGAGAATTTGTAGATGATTGGATGGTCTCGAAACAGCCATAGTTCTTTTACAACGGTATTGTCATATTACCAGAAAGATGGGAAAAAGTAGTAGAAAATGACGGAAAATATTTTGATTAAGTGTATCTATTTTCCGTCATAAATGTCCTTTTTGCGTTAAAGAATGTTGGAAGCTAAGTCGCAGCCCTTGTCCCGAAGAGAAGCGGTCGCGACTCACGCCCGAGGTCGCCGCGTACAGGAAAGACTAGAGCGTCGACCTCACCTAAGTCGGAGAAGAAGCCCTCCTTCAAAGGAAAGCTGGTGCGCGAGCCCCTCAGTGACAGGAACAAAGGTCGGACAGCAGGTCCTGATCCGCGGTTCTTGTGCTGGGGCTGTAGTCGGCCTGGCCACACCTTGCGCAGCTGTCCCGTGTGTTCGGGAAATGCGAAAAAGGGCGAGTAATTGAGGTACAACTCGCCCCTACGCTCCGTGAGACCTCTGAAGATCAGCGTGCAGCTGCGAGGACACAGGGTAATGATGATTGCCCCCTCCTGTCTGTAAAGGAGGAGCATCACGACCGTGACTCCGCTGACTCAGCCACAAGTGTCGACCCCGATCGGTATTCACGATGGTGGGTACAGGTAGGCATAGGCGAGTTTCGCATTCATGCACTGCTTGATGCAGGGGCTGCTCGCATAGCTCTCGGAGCAATCGGCCTGCAGATTGCCTCTGCACTCGGTCTAGACCCTTTCCCGAATCTGGTGCTCGACTCGCCACGGGAAAAATTGAACCGATAATAGGCGAGGTGGCCCTTCCGTTTGCCATAGCAGACGTAGAAATGGAGCTAGACGTCATCATAATTCCAGACTTGGAAAATGACTGTCTGCTCGGTGCAGACTTCTACCGCGCCTTCAATGCGGTCATCCACCCGCGCGACAACATCATGCCGATGGAGGGTGCTGCGGATTTCGTTCTGTTACAACTCTGCACCGTCTCAGTTACCTCGGCGTATTCGCTTGCCTCTATAGGCTTGGCCGATATCGACGATAGTCAACGTCGAGCTCTCGAGGAACTCCTCGACCGGATGCTGCCTCCGGCTGATCAGCCTCTGGGCTGCACGCATCTGACCGATCACGTGATCGATGTCGGCGACGCTAAGCCGAATAAGCAGCCTTATTATCCGGTCTCTCAGAAGATAGAGCTGGAAATGGATGCGCAAGTACGCAAGATGCTTGATCAGGGCGTAATTCGCAGATCAACCAGCGAATGGTCTAGCTCCGTCGTGATGGTTCCCAAGAGCGATGGGATGGATGTGTGGACTATCGCAAATTGAATTCCGTGTCCAAGGTCAGCGCGTACCCGCTTCTTTACATGGACGTAATCTTACGGAAACTGAGAAATGCGCGATACATCTCCAAACTGGACCTCAGCAGCGCTTACCATCAAATCCCTCTTCGTGAGGAATCGCGACACCTCTCTGCCTTCACGGTTCCAGGCATTGGGTTATTCGAATGGACCCGTATGCCATATGGTGTCGCCGGTGGCCCCGCCACCTTTCAGCAGTTAAGCGACAAGCTGATCGGCCCTGAAATGGAGCCGGTGGCCTTCGCCTACCTCGATGATGTGATCATCGCTACGGAGAGCTTTGACGAGCACCTCAGGAGGCTCGAACATATCCTGCGACGGATTTCCGATGCCGGCTTGACCATCAATCGGCAGAAGAGTAAATTCGGACTCGCAGAGGTATGGTTCCTCAGCGTCCTCGTGGATCGTGACGGTTTTCGACCCGATCCGGATAAGATTAAACCAATCTTGACTTACGCCGCACCAAAGAACCTGAAGCAGCTCCGTAGGTTTTTCGGCCTTGCGTCCTGGTATCGCAAGTTCTTAGAGAACTTCGCAACGCTTGCTGAGCCTCTCACCCGATTAACCAAGAAGAACATCAAGTACCATTGGGGAGAAGAGCAACAGCAAGCCTTCGAACAAATCCGGGCGCTCGTCGCATCCGCACCCGTCCTTTCTCGACCGTCGTTTGGAGAAACGTTCGTCATCCAGATGGACGCCAGCGACTCGGGACTAGGCGCCGTGCTCACGCAAGCTGTTGATAGCGTGGAGCGCGTGCTCTCCTACGCTAGTCGCACGATGACTGCGGCTGAGCGTAACTATTCGGTCACCGAACGTGAGTGCCACGCCGTGCTATGGGCTGTGCGTAAATTTCGCCCGTACGTCGAGGGCTATCACTTCCAAGTGATAACCGATCACAGCAGCCTTCGTTGGCTGCACTCATTGCGTAACCCCACGGGCAGACTGGCCCGTTGGGCCTTGGAATTGCAGGGATATGACTACGAAGTCATCCATCGGAAAGGTACCTTGAATTGCGTACCAGACGCCCTCTCTCGTTTGTACGAAGACGAGCCGACCTGCGAACTCGCCTCCCTCGGCGTCATCGATGTGCAAGATCCCTGGTATTTGCGCCTTCGTAAGAAAGTAGTGAGCGATCCGACCAACCTCCCATGGTGGAAAGTCGTTGGGCAGCGACTATACTACTACCGTCCCGATCCTGCCGTCGAAGATTTAGTAGATGACCAGGATGCGTGGAAGTTAGTCGTGCCTAAAGAAGATCGTCGTACCGTTCTTCATGAATGTCATGAGGAGCCCACAGCTGGTCATTTCGGACGCCATAAAACGTATGACCGAATTGCACGATCATACTATTGGCCATCAATGCACAAAGATGTGACACAATTTGTCCGTGACTGCACCGTGTGCCAACAATCTAAGGTACAGCAGGCTGCACCAGCTGGCCTGATGGGCCATCGAACGGTCACCCGCCCTTGGGAAATAGTAGCTGGAGATGTGATCGGTTCATTTCCACGATCTACCCGGGGATACGAGTATTTGCTCGTCTTCATGGATCTATTCACTCGCTGGGTAGAGTGTATCCCCATCCGAAAGGCGAATGCGCAAACGATTCGCCGCGAGTTGAAAGATCGCGTATTTTTACGCTTTGGTACGCCCGAAGTATTCCTATCGGACAATGGCACCGAATTTCGTAATAAAATCGTGGAGCATTCCACGATACCTCCTTATCACGCTCAAGCCAATCCGGTAGAGAGGGTCAATAGGACTCTGAAGACCGCGATAATCGCCTTCATTGAGGAGTCTCACAGTACTTGGGATGCGCACATCGCCGAGCTGATGTTCGCGTACAATACATCCGTACAAGACTCCATTGGCGTAAGTCCGGCCTTCCTTAACACGGGTCGTCATCCCTCAGCCCCTGGCACACACCGTCGCCAGGAGGAGCAGCGCGCACAGATTGCGCAAGAAGAGGCTGCTCTACAACACTGGAAAGAGCGCATGGAGAAATTATCTGATCTCCATCTAAAGGCAGCGGAAAACTCGCAGAAAGCGCAGGCAAAGCAAGCTCGCTATTATAATGCGAGACGTCGCGACGTGCATTACGCGATTGACGATCGCGTATGGCGGCGTAATCGCATCCTCTCGTCAGGCATACAGGGCGTCAGCGCCAAGCTGGCCCCAAAATTCGACGGGCCCTTTACCATCATGGAGAAACTCGGCACGAATGTTTATCGACTGATCGACTCTACAGGAAGAGATGCTGGTAAGCATCACGTCGCCGACCAGAAGCCCTACCATCGAGATCACGACCCCGAAGATGATAGCAGTTCCGACACGGAAGAGCCTTCGGGCGAAGAGCGTGACTGCGATGCATCGAATTGTAATGTCGAGGAGAGGGAGCGAATCCACTTTGTAACACCACTGGTGAGCGTACGGCGCCCCGACGACGCGCCTCATTGTAATTCCGATACGAGCGTACGAAGCGACACCCCACGGGCAATGCCACGCGATCTAACACCGATATCGCACCGCGTAGATTAGGAAGACCGCGTAGGACGCGAATCGTAACCCGTCGAAGAACCCAAGCGCGAGCCCCTGCGGAGTCCAATAACAGCGAAGCCGCCTGTCATAACGACGCGCGCCTGGTGAGGCGAAAAATAGGTCGCCCCAGGAAGAGCGGACGCTCATCCCCGTCGCGGGACCAATCCCCCCGCCGCACTCGGGCCCAAGCCCGCGCCCGTCAACGGGCCGATTAACTTCCGAACTCGTCTACGGTATGCCGGCGAATCCGGCCCTCCAAAAACAACTGCGTCTAGGGAAGGGAGTTCTTTACCCGTCCTTCCTCATTCCGGTGATCCTCAGCGGTAGACCGCAGTCATCCCAGTTCCTCATCCTGAGACGATGGTGGTCGATCCGAGAGCGAGATGTTGGGTCGAGCTGTCACGCTTCGGCTACCAGCGTCTGGGGGGGGGCGTGTGACGGGGAACGCAAGCACTACGTGCGCTTGCTTTCCCACGTCCCGTTGCTCTCTCTCTAGCCGTAGCCTGTAAATATGTATTTGTATATTTCCATGTATAAATGTTGATCTGTTACAGGCCGACGTACAAGTACACCGGCGGAGAGGTAAGTGAGAGAGAGAGAGAGAGCGGGGAGTGGGGAGAGACGGCCGAGCGCGCGAAGAATGAGACAGAGAAAGCCGCGAGCTAAAAACACGCGTCATAATCGGCCTTCGCTCCACGTACGTTGTTTTTTTTTGCTGTTACGGTGTCGTATTTGATCGCGTACGGGAACACTCCTTGTGCTCCAAGTGTTTCCCCTCGCCACGTACCTCGTCTTCGGGGAGGGTACCTGATCGGACGCGCATGCTGTGCCACGGTATTGTGGGTGTGTGCAGTGCACACGCGCCGAGGACGAGTTCGAGCGGACGAACTGTCGTCCGACCCCGTCTCCGCGGAATAACCACCCTATCCCGGGGTTTCTGGACGCCGACGTCACCGCCTCTCCCGGCAAAGAGAGGCGCTGCTGCCGGACGAGGACGCGCTGCGGGAGCAACGAGCTTCGACTCGCTGTAAGTGGCAGCCCCTTTTCTCTCTCTCTCTCTCTCTCTCTCTCTTCCCGAACTCCTCGCGCGCCGTCGCCTCGGCAACCCTCGGCCTGCGTCCCGCACGCCTCGCATATAGGCGCTGTACCATATTATTAACGCTGCGCTATTAAAACCGATTTGAATTTTACTTATTTTTATTTTATTATTTCAAGTGTGCTCCATTAGCCGCCCTACCTCACGCGCAATCCTGAACGCGATATTTCGCCCTTCGCGAACCGCCCCTCTCCCTCGCCGGAATCATTCGGGACTAAGCCCAGCCGGGCAGAGATTTGCAACTGCTGTGCCCGCCGTCCTCGTGCTCGAGGCGGACACGCGCACCGTTACAATCTATATATATATATATATATCTTATGTAGTTTTTACTATTTATTTAATACATTTAATATTTAAATCTTTGTGCTTCGATTAATAATATTAAATAAATATTTATTAGATTTTACAAGAATTCGATTCCTATCTTTAAAACAATAATTACTTGAAATACGTTTTTATTTTCTAGAAGTATGAAAATTCAAGTGTACAAAATGTTTAAAAGAAGTGCATAGTTTCTTGATTCAAAGCATTATTTTCTTGACTTTAAAAATCAAAAGATTAAAATAAGCGAATAATTTCTTGAATTCTTTTACAATTTATACGTTAATTTACTTTTATTACAATTATTTCAAATCTTCGACGTAATCGGAATGCTATCCGCAGACCTTTGGATTCGCAAGCTAACAGTACGATAGGGACAATTATAAAAATCTTATATATTAATTTTAGATCTCTTATAGTGATATATTATGAAATTAATTTATGGATTCCAATAAATAGTATAGGCATTTATATATAATATATTCTTATATTATAACAATTTATATAACGTTTTAGTTTTAAAACGTGATTTTCCACATCCAGATAATATTTTCTTAAATTGATTCATAATACGTATACGAAATCGAAAAATGATTAATTTTTGTATTTATATCACAGAAAAAAATGGTTCTCATATCAAGTCAATATTTCTGTGTAATTAAAAAAATTAAGTTAAAAATTATTTTAAAAATATAACATGTATATTTAGAAATTAATTATGCTTTACGTATATACATACTGTATACATGATTAGAAGATATTAAAAAAAATTATAGAAGAAATTTCTTGATTGAAAAACTTATTCGCTTCAATTCAAAATTACAGGAGAAACCAGTTCTCAATATTACCGTTTTGTGCATTATAGTGTACAACTCAAGATTATTATATTGTGAAATTTTGAAACCAATATCTTGAATTAAGGAATTGAGGTCTTGAGAGAAGTTAATTAATAAGCAATGAGTTTCTTGCAATCTAAAAATATTAGATATAATTAGTAAATATTGATTAAATGATAATTAATAAAATTCTCTGCATCCGAATATTAAATAAATATATTCTTATATTAGATATAAGTGATATGTTATATTTATATTTTATCTTTTATAATATATTTAATATTTTCCATTGTATACTTATATTATATTATATACTTATATTAGACCAATTTATATGTCGTTGAAAAATAAATGATATTTTATATTTTTATTTTATCTTTTATATTATATTTAAATAAAGAGTAGTAAGTTTGTTTTTTACAGTAATAAAAGCAAGGTTATTATTTTCTTAATTTATGAAACCAATATCTCAATGTAAGAAATCAAGATCTTGATAGTAGTTATTTATCCAATTATTCGTTGAAATAAAAAAAATATTAGATAAATATTAGTAAATATTGATTAAAATGTAGTCAATAAATTTTTGTGACTGTATATTAAATAAATATTTTTTAGATTGTGAAATAAGTTGCTTCAAATAAGAAAACCAACATTTAAAAAGTTCCTTCATCAAGAACTTGTTCGCTTGAATTAAAATGATATAAGATTGATATTTTACTATATAAGCTAAAAAATAAGAAATTTATTTTTAAGGGTAATAAATAATCTCTAGATTTAAGAAAATAATTTTTCGTGAAATTCAGCAATAAGAAAAATTATGAGGTAATCTAGGTAAATAATTTATTACTTTATAGCTAATTTCGATAAATCCATAACTCATTCGGTTCAGTTGAATGGATGTTGTAAAATATCTAACTTATATCGTTTTAATTCAAGCGAATAAGTTCTTGATGAAGAAATTTTTTAGATTCTGGTTTTACTGTTTTAAACAACTTCTTTGGCAATATAAGAAAATATTTGTTTTAATTTTAATTTAAGAAATAATTCTTTATGCGCTACAAGGCACATAAATATTTACTTGGTATTGGCAGATATTTTTTCAGTGAGAATAATACAAAAAATAATTATTTTTCAGCTTCTTATACCTAAGAAAATTACATTTAAGAAAATATTATCCAGATTATCTAGATTTGTTTAATTTATTATTAAATATATATATATATATATGTATATATATATAATAATAATATCAAGAAGTTTTCAAAACATGGTTTATTTTTAAGAAATATTTCAAAGTTTTTAAGGAAGCTATACGTTACTGAACTCTTCACCGGCGATCTTTTGTTTTAGTCTTATTACTGCATTGCTTGTGATCGGTCCACACTTGAACTTAGCAAATATTTTTTCAGTGCTATAGAGTGCCACGGCCAAAAACATGGTCGCGCAAATTCCTTTCGAACAACACAGAAATTCACTACACAAATATATCTAGCATACACAAAAGAAACGAATAATAGTATTGCACACTATTTCTACATCTATTTTCGTGGATGTATTATATATACATAAACGAAATTAGATATATAATTCGTTAATAATCGATTAAACACTTAGTATTTAAGTTAGAAATATAAAATTAAAGGAAAACTAATATATTCGAAATAATAAATATACCGAAAACGGGCAAAGGTCGCGACGACTACTGAAGAAGGTAGTCGACGCAACTGCCGAAAACCGAACAAGTAGAGAGAGAACGCATTATCTAGTCTCTCTTTCTCTTCACTACTAAGCTTAACTCCGAAGTATACCGTAGAGGGGATACACTGTGCACGGCAAGAGAGAGAGCGCGTTAAGTGTATTAGACCGGCGGCCGCTATCCCCTCTAATACACGCCGCACACACACTACTATACGCTCTCACCGAACTGCGCAAGCCAGCAATGACTATTGCGGTAGGCGAACGAGCGTATTCCGATATGTACAAAGGGTGTCCGAAAACGAATGCACCCGCTGTATTTAATTAAATTAAATAAATCAGATTAATCATTGTACGAAACATATATAGTTCTATATATACATATACATGTATATGTGCTTATACATCATTATACGCATACACAAAACACGGTACGCAGCAAACCGGCTGCAAATATACATAGTAAAATTTAAATAATAATTATTAAGAAAATATTATCTGCATGCGGGAAATCAAATATTAAAACCAAAACGATATATAAATTGTTATATCAGGTATGTGAATAAGTCTTTCCCGTTTTTTTCAAATTTTGAACCTTTATTGTGAAAAAATGGTTACAAATGAATTATTGAAAGTATTGGCCATCGCTAGCTACAACTTTTTCCCATCTTTCTGGCAACATACGAATCCCGTTGCGAAAAAATTCGACCGGTTTGGCCTCTATCCAGTCATCCACCCATTTTTTGGCTTCCTCGTAGGAATGGAAGTGCTGGTCAGCCAGGCCATGCGTCATCGATCTGAAGAGATGGTAATCAGACGGAGCAACGTCTGGACTATACGGCGGGTGGGGTAGGACTTCCCATTTGAGCGTTTCTAAGTATGTTTTCACCGGCGGTGCAACATGTGGGCGAGCATTGTCATGTTGCAAAATAACTTTGTCGTGCCTGTCGGAGTATTGTGGCCGTTTTTCTCGCAGTGCGCGGCTCAAACGCATCAATTGTCGTCGATAGACCTCGCCTGTGATCCTTTCATTCGGTTTCAGAAGCTCATAGTAAACCACACCTAGCTGGTCCCACCATATACAGAGCATGAGCTTGGCGCCATGAATATTTGGCTTGGCCGTCGATGATGATGCATGTCCGGGTAGTCCCCATGATTTTCTTCGCTTCGGATTATCGTAACGTATCCACTTTTCATCGCCAGTCACGATACGATGCAGAAAACCCTTTCTTTTATGTCGCTGAAGCAGCTGTTCGCAAGTGAAAAAACGCCGTTCGACGTCTCTCAGCTTCAGTTCGTACGGCACCCAATTTCCTTGCTTTTGGATCATTCCCATGGCTTTCAAACGCTCGGAAATGGTTGTTCGATCAACTCCCAATGCTTCAGCAAGTTCTTCTTGCGTTTGACAAGAATCTTCATCAAGCAAAGTCGCCAATTCTCGATCTTCAAAGATTTGCGGCCGCCCGGAACGCTCCTTGTCTTCCACGTCGAAATCACCGCTTTTGAAGCGTCGAAACCATCCGCGAACACTTGAATCATCGACACAACCTTCTCCATAAGCCTCCTGAAGCAATCGATGCGTCTCGGCAGCAGATTTCTTCAAATTGAACCAATAAAGTGAAACTTCCCGCAAATGACGTCGACTCGGCTCAAATTTCGACATTTTCACGATATCAAAAATTTATGATGCGAAAAAATTTTAACTAATGTGTTAGTATGGAATTGTTGACATATGAATAAGCTTTGATTATGACATATGTAACATTGAATACTCGCACAGTATTGGTGGCGCCATCTCTTACAAAAAACGGGAAAGACTTATTCACACTCCTAATAATATAAGTATATATTATATATAAATGCATATACTATTTATTGGAATCCATAAATTAATTTCATAATATATCACTATAAGAGATCTCAAATTGATATATAAGATTTTGATAATTGTCCATAGATTTTCTGAATTCGATGCATTAAATTTTTGTTTTAATATAATAACCTTTAGATTCAAAATTTTGTTTTCTTAGATTAAGAACATATTTATTTATATATGTATTGCGTAACTCTGTCCTATCTATACTGTATAAAAACAATTAAATACTAATTTCTAGAAAATATTAGTTTGATTCTGTAAAGCCTTTTTTAGAGAATCAAATGTATTGTGTTCAGGTATATGATTACTAAATTTAAGAAACTCAGGTTTTCCATTTTAATTTTGATCAGCTTGTTTAAACGAAACGTTTTCTAGAAAATGAAAATGCTTATTTTCAGATTATAATGAGCTAAATTTAAGTAATTGGAACATTATAATTAAATAAATATTTACTTGACTGGATTTACGTTCTTAAGAAAATCTATTTTAATGGTTTTTTTGGTTTAAGAAAAACATGTTTTAATTTTTAGAAATTTTTTCTGAATGTAAGTCAATATTTCGATCGCCTTCAAATTTTAAATACGTATTCTATACGGTGAGGATTAGATGATAGGATATGTTTTACTGCAAATTTAATATAAAAAAAAAAAGAAAAAAAATGATAGCAACATTTGTTGCATGTATATCGGTAAACTGCCTACTAGGCCTCGTTCAACATGCGTGCAGATGGACAGGTAATAAACAGTGAGAGCAGGTGAGAAAAAGAGACGAAACAGTATAGAGAAAACTCGCGGGTACATGCAGGTGCATGATATGGCAACACCTACAAACATCGAGTAATCCATGTTAATCCCGCTATCTCTCTCTCTGTCGCTTTCTCTGTCTTCTCCATACAAGGTAGTTATATATCAAATATGATTATATAGGATTCTGATATGATACTCCAAAAATATAAAAAGCAATCAAATAATTTTTGGAAAAGTTTACAGTCTATAATTAGCAGCTTTTTCGAGATCTATTGCATTCGTAAACATAGATCAATTGCTGACAATGGCCATGAATAATGTTTCAATGTTAAGCTAATTTTTTTAAAGCATACATATATTTTGTCGCAACTTAATTATTTTAGTTCAATAAAGAAACATTATAAAATTAAATCGAACATACATTTTTTTAGTTCCAAGTAAAACGTATGTCATAGAAATAAGTCTATACTGAAAAAACATTTTATAGATTTAAATAAAGGGTTGATTCGTATACCATTAATTAACCATTTATTCAAAATAAGTAATTTATACATTTAAAATACTGAATGTTTAGTTAAATAAGTAAATATGTTTTTGATATATGAGAACTGAGAATTTAAACAAAATAGAACATTCAAATGTAGTATCTTCACTTATTAGACCATCATTTTCGTAATTTTCAATGATGTAAACGTACACTATATATTATATTGCAATAAATACTAACTATATTTACATATTTTTCCTTCATTTTTATTGTAATATATATATATATATATATATATATATATATATATATATATATATATATATTATATGTAAGGAATTTGTATTGTACGGAATGCAATGGTAGTGAATGTTCAACGCACAAAATCTGCTGTTCAAGCTTTAAGCATCCCGATCAGAATGTTAATTAGGGTTATTATTAGGACTTAATCCTAATAAATAGAGAGTGTTTAACTGGTTAATAAGTCAGTTACATGTACTTTTCAGCACTAAAAATCTTAACTGGAAAAATTACTCACACAAGTAAAACATACTTTAAATTTATTTTATACAAAATTTTCTAACCATTTAAAAATATTTGTAACGTATCAAATATTTTTTGCTCTTTAAATAAACTTAACTATTCATTTCAAATACACGGTTGTTTCGAAATTGCAGAATATTTGTTCCTATTAAAGCTGTATGTTTTTGTTTCAATAGAATTCGAATGAATGTTTGTTGGATTGCAACAAATATACTTTTATAAAATTGACTCATTTACATTTAGACTTGTTTTCAATGTGTAGCGCAACGTAAATTATGTTATTAGATAAGTAATATTATGTTTATATAAACTTGCAGTCTTATTGTACAGTACATCACAGAAAATAAAGCTGTCTGTGACTATTTATTAATAATTGTTTTTCATATTCATATTTGTTTATAATATCCATCTACTGTCTAATACTCGAAGGTTTTGATTTTTAGGCATTTACAAAAATTTTATTTTACAGAATCTTTAGCAGACTGTTTGTGTTTTTGAGTATTATTATATTACTGACAGAAAAATCTAGTTACTTTTTGAATTAGCAAAAATGAGATTGTATCTGCATATTATATTAGTCGCTTTACTTTAGTATATTGAAATATTCTTTATGTTTTTTGGAGTGCTTATCATAAATATAATGGTGAAAAATTGAGGAAATTTCATTTTTATAGTGAAAACCATAAGAACACATAATTGTAAAATAAGAAAAGTTTCAAAAAGGATTGTTAAGAAAAAGTATAGATTTCATCAAGAAACATATTTCTTATTCTATACATTTTTCTGTACCAAGAGTTCCCAAAAAAATATATTCAAACTAACAGATAGAAGGGAGGATATAGAATAGTCGATGAGAATATTACGATGAAGTGCATTGTTGTTAATAAAAAAACGTTTAAAGAAAAAATATATAGATTCAAAAATATGTATTTTGATGAGATTTTGAACTTTTAGTTAAATCATTTAATGGAATTTTTTGTATTTTACGAAATAAGTTAGAAAAACAATATTTTGACTGGAGTTTAATGTAATTTATTATAAAATTGAAATTATCAACAATTTTTACTACCATATATA
This sequence comes from Sycobia sp. Sy_11, assembly GCA_018907035.1. NCBI lineage: Eukaryota > Metazoa > Arthropoda > Insecta > Hymenoptera > Epichrysomallidae > Sycobia > Sycobia sp. Sy_11. The sequence continues at coordinate 268,839 of JACCIC010000303.1, forward strand.
TATATAATCAGAATCCTGAAAAACGTATATACAAAAATTTTAACCAAAATCGCGTTAGTCGACTAAGTGAAAAATTTGGTAGCTCTTTGCTATAATAGATTTCTCAGCTTTGATGTTTGCCAGTTTTCCTTAAAGTTGCCGTAGGTTTCAAAACTTCGAGCTGCTTGCTAGCTGCTGTGAGAATATATCTATATTTATACATGTAGCAATAAAATTTCTTTTTATTGTTGCGAGTGTAAGCTGCTCATCTTTCATTGCACATCTCGTTGCTAGCCTATTGTCTCGACAAGCTTTCTCTCGCACCCGTCGAAGACAGTCGTCGCCGCCCTCGATCGCACGATCGCACGAGCTCGAAAAACAACATATGGAATATCGCACGAAGCGGCCAATACTTCGCTTTGGCCACCAGAGGCCCTCGTTTTCAGTCGAAAATTTTTACTGCAGTCTGTCCCATAAGCGTCGGCGATCTACCCTTATTATCTCTGGTTAAGCCGTTGGTCTTTAATGAAGTGCCTCCTAAGGGAGATCAAGCTTCCAACGGATTTGGTCGGGATAGTAGAGCCTGCTGGTCTTTATCGGAGCGTTGAGCAACTAGGATCGCGGATATACTTATAATAATTACGCGACTGTCTTATACTAATAATTCTTAATTTAATTATCTCGTATTAATACGGATTATAAATAATATTTCGTTATTGCAATAATAATAATGATAATTATTATAACAAAATATTATGAAAATAATAATTAATCTGATATTTTCGTCCTTAGAGGCGCTCGCGCAGACTTAATTATTTACGTATTTATAATAATATTCATTTGCATATATGTTTTTATATATGTGTTGTATATTAAATAATATAAAAGTATCAAAAGGCGAGAGTTTTATATTATTTTATTAAAATAGGGTGCCCAAATTACAGTGGCTAGAGCCATTACTTTATTCCCTGTACGTGGGCACGGGAGCGTCCAACAATCTTTTCCACGCTCTCGCGACATGCTCGAGTCTCCTTCTGCTCACCCATTGCCTAAGTTCACCGAGCTGGTATATTCAATGTTCGCAATTGTATTATTTTAATATTCACGCGTTCCATCACTAATGGGGATCATTGCCCGATTATTTTATTTCAACTTTAATTATTTGAAATTAAAGTCTTGCGCCTATTATGCCGTATCGACTATACGAGGGTGGATTGATAAGTTTCCGGCCTGACCAAGAAAAACAAAATTTTTAAGAATTTTTTTATTTCTCAACATTATCTGCTTGAATGATGATACATTTCTCATAGCAGTGTTCTAGTCTAGTAATGCCATGTCTATAGACTGATTCGTCAAGCTCCTCAAAATACCCATTTACAGCTTCGATTACTTCTTTAGTGTCCGCAAATCTCTTAGCGCCAAGCCATTTTTTAAGGTTAGGAAACAATAATAGTCACCGGGGGCTAGGTCTGGAAAGTAGAGAGCGTGCGGTATCAATTCAAACTTCAGATCGTTGATTTTAGCCATCGCAACGATTGACGTGTGCGCTGATGCGTTATTGTGATGAAACAAGATTTTTTGCTTCGCCAGATGAGGTCGTTTAATTTTCACTTCGTCGCTCAAACGTTGCAATAAGTCTGCGTAGTATTGATCAGTGATAGTTTTACCCTTTTGAAGGTAATCAACGTATATACCTCTTGCATCCCAAAAAAAACAGTAGCCATAACCTTGTTCGCCGAAAAAATTGTTTTTGCCTTCTTTGGAGTTGGTCCCCCTGGTCCAATCCACTGTTTCAACTGTTGTTTGCTTTCAGGGGTGTAGTGGTGGACCCAAATTTCGTCAACGGTTACGAATCGATACAAAAATTCGCTTGGATTACGCTTAAACAAGGCCTAATTGGCGGTAGAAATGTTCTTTCGAATCAATTTTTGGTCGACTGTTAGCTAACGCTGCACCCATCTTGCACAGAGATTTTCCATATACAAATGTTGGTGCAAAATATTTTGTACACGTTCATATGACATCTTACAGATCTCAGCTATCTCACGCACTTTTAATCTGCGGTCTTTCAGCACTATTTGATGGATTGTTTCGATCATATCTAGAGTTGTGACCTCAATGGGGCGGATGTCCCCAGTGCTGAACACGTCTCTTCTTTACTTTCCTTCGACGTCAACCCCTTCAAATTTCCAGCTTTTCCATTTTTACGAAAAACACAGAGACGTCTTGTTCAGCGTGCTCTCAAACCTAAACTAACATGGCGATCGAACTGAAACTGTCGCTACAAGCTATTTAAGGATGGTACTATAGAACGCCACCTCAAAGTAGGCCTACTGGCGCCATCTCTTGGTCAGGCCGGAAACTTATCAATCCACCCTCGTATATCGCAGATGTATATATGCTAATGCTAGTAGTTAAATTTTCTACGAAATGAGAAGCAAGGTTACTATATTTTGCCTTGAAGAACTGGAAAGAACTGTCGAAGAGACTCATGCTTTTCTGTATACTTTCTTCGAACTCTGTTATTTTCTTATCGACATATTTTGCGAGGGAGATGAAGATGAAATTTACCGCATCTTAAATGATACTGTTCGTGGCTCATATCACAAGGGTGAAGGAGATAGTTAGATCTGGGAGCCTTATAAAGATGACTATATAAGTTCCCGTTGTTGTTCTTATTATTTTCCATTGCGGTGTTCGCCATTCACGTCATACTATATATATATATATATATATATATATATATATATATATATAGTAAAAATTTTATAATTTAGAAAAATTTATGCAAAATATAAGAGACAAATCATAATCACCGTGTTCAACAAATTTAAAGTCATTTAATAAATTTATTATCTATTGAACGTTTGTTTTGATATGTAATAATAGACATTTGAAAATTTGTTGTGTATTTAATACTGGGTATGCATTAAGTTTCCACTGTTTGTCTAGAAATGACGACAACAGTAATTCCTGGGTAGCAATATCAGATCTCATATGTTATATGTTATGTTTGTGGGTTGTGTATTTGTGAACAACCTTGCATATTTATGTTTGAGCATTTATTTCGATATCGTTTATTTTATGGGGCAAAATCAGGTGAAGTTCACAACCAAATAAACATTATTTGCAATAAGCGCTGCTTCTATTCTTTGAGGCCTATCGCTGGCTTTCTCGGAAACTTATGTTCAAAAGTGGTCATTTTGAATTTAAAAGAGTAGTAGAATATGATGTCGACGCTCTCGATTGAAGACGCCGCTAGACACCAGGACATCGTATTCTGCCATCTGAAGATGAAAATCCTCGTATAAGTCATCGCTGGACATCTGGTCATCTTATTCTACCATCTAAACATGTAACGCTTAGAGGAAGACGTTTACATATTTAGGCATCGTATTCTATCGACTGAATTTGAAAATCCTTGTGGACGTCGTCTTGAGGCACAGGGACTCATATTCCACCATCTAAAGATGAACCTCTCCGTGGAATTCATTCCGAATCCCCAGGACATCGTATTCTATCATAAAAAGTCGAAACTTTCTGTAAAAGTCGTCCCAAGACAACTAGGCATCTTCGGCAATCTAAACACGAAACTCTCAGTGGAAGCTGTGCCGAGATACCTGGATATCGCAATCTGACGGTTGAAGATGACAAATTAATACTATATAAAAATGATGATTGTATACTTCACATGTAAATGCTGTATGCACTAAATCTATTTTTTACTATATTATTATACTATTTTAACATTTTATCTTAAAATTGTTACATTATGCGAATGCTTTATGTTGTGCTAATTCCAATATAGTTGAAAGTTATATTAATAGTCAAAAATTGAAAATTATCTATTGTATATTATGTATACTATTTGTAAATTTATTTATTAACGAAACTGTGATTTTGTGGATTGATCAAAGAAAAAGTACTTTTCTTCAAGATGTCAACCTAATATAAAAATTTTCATATATTGAAATATAGACAAATATCATTTAATTCCATTATTTCAGGCCTAAAAATAAAATTTTTATTGCAGTAATTAGAAGATGATCTAATATTTCTTCGTACTTTGCATAACAGGGGTGTAAGTTGAAATTTTACTGTTTCACTGTTAGTGTTGCTAGCAGTAGATTTAGGTTTGCATGACTTGGTATATATGTCAAATATTTGGTATATACATCAAATAATAGCATTATGGATGTTTCTCTGAATGACTATGTCGAATTTTGTTTCAAGTAAATCGCATTAATGGCATTCGTTGATTGTCTTATATCATCAAAAGAAAAAATCAGCCGAAGCATATCCATTGCTGGCAGAAACTTATGGTAAACATGTACCAATGATTAGAACATGTGAAACTTGGTTTCGCCAATTTAAAAGTGAATATATCAATTTCACAGACACTGAACATTCTGATGCAGCGAAAAAGTTTGAAGAAAAGAAGTTGCAAGCAAATCACAAAATTGTGAAATTACTCAAGTGTTGGAATTACTCAGATTTCTTTCAAGAAAATGTTTTATTATTTAATTCATTTCCACTAAGTGTGATAGCACAATTGTATTTATATTAAGGAATTTATATAAGTTAGATGATAGAGGGAAATTACTCAAGCAATCATAATAATTTCTATTAAATATCAATTTTTTAAACAGATAAAGAATATTTAATGTAATAAACAACGAAGAACCAGGAATTAATAAATTCAATAAGTATTGTTGCAATGATTTATTATTCGAATAATAATTATTTAAAAAAAGAAACTGAACTTATGGTGAACATGTTTCAGTCATTACAACAAAACGTTATTATTACAACAAACGTTTTTCGTCAATTTAATCCTGGTACAGCGACAAAAGTTCGCAGACGTGGAATTGCAAGCGTCATTAAATGAAGACCGAACCCAATCACAACAAAAATTGGGCTCACATACTTAATGTGCCCCGAGAAGCAATTTGCCAACATTTAAATACTGTGAGAAAGATCCAGAAGTATGGAAAATGGTTGGGTTATTTTAGTGTAGTCTTAACATGATCCAGAGCTATTCGAAACGTTGCATAACAAGTGGGTCAGTCAAATTTTCCTTTACTAACATAACATATAGATTTTTATTTTTATTTTAATCATTGTTTTATTATTATGGCAAATTTTCGTCAAGTCTGCTATCACGCATTAAGCATCATTATAGATTGTTAAGGCGGTCATATTAGTTCATTAATATAGATTAATTAATGTTTGAAAAGTGCCTAAAATATTACTAAATAATATTCTGATTAATTTCTTCATAATGCAATATGAAATGGAAAGAGGTTGTTTAAGAAGATTTGTTGGAAAACGTAAATAGAAAAAAAAATTCGTTGTTTTTTTAAGGTGCTAGGAATCTTGTAATATTTACCATTAGGCTGAAAAGAAGTTAGTTTTGAATTATAAGTAACATTCTTTATACGTGGGGAACTCAATGCCATAACAATTATATTTTTACAACAATATATGGCAATTATAAATAGAAGTATGCTTCATGAAGGAAGTATAAAATAAACTAGGGTTTACAGGAAAATCCTATTATAATACAGAAAGTTTTTATTTCTTGAATGTAGAATACGCATAAATATCATAAAAACTAAAAATCTTATAGTTTATAACAAATTTAATCCCAATAATTAGTAGTTAGCATATTTATGTAGTATGATGATTATGTTATTTTATAGCTATTACAGTGACAGGGGTCGGTGTTCAAAATGCTATTTATCTTGTAAGACATGCTTAGGACCAAGAAGAGACCAGTGTGTCAGCTGTCCAAAAGGTTGGCAGCTTGTTGCCGGTGAGTGCCACTTAGAATGTCCGGAAAATTATTTCAAAACAGTATATGGTTGTCAAAAGTGCCATCATTCCTGCCATACTTGCAAAGGTATGAAAAACATTCTATAATATTACTTTTATCATTATGATTTTATCTAGTTTGCATTGATGTTTTATAAAATATAAGACGATATATATTACAAAATCGAAAACTGAACATGGCAATTGAACAAAAAATTAATTCTTCATGAATATAGTTTTCTTGGACATATAAAAACGTTTTTCAATAAAGTAATTGTATTATATATATATATATATATATATATATATATATATATATATATATATATATATATATAGTTGCTTATAATAAGTGCTTATAATAATTAGCTTGTGGATTCTTGATATGTTTTGCCGGCAATTTAGCAAAAATAGTGTCTTCATCGCCGACTAACCCATGTCTTTTGGGCAATCGTTCCATGCATTCATATGCATGTATTATACGACATAATATATGCTTTACTTAGAGTCCATATTGAATTTTATAAAATATAGTAGGTGGAATATTAAAATAAAAATACACGAAATAATCTTTTAATATGAACTTTATTACAAACGCGGAAAGAAAAGACGTCTGCTCAGACGACTCTGCAAGCCCTTGTTAGAAACTTAATACCTATAAAAAAATATCAGGCATCTAAACAATAAACTCATAAATCATTTGCCATGCAGGGCAGCAAAGACGCAGATCGTAATAAGATCCAGTGGACTCATATGTTTACATCCTTTTACAATACGGTCCAATATTTAGTTTCAAGTATTTTTTGTTCTATTAGTTATAGAAGGCTACAATAATCTAACAGGTCCCCTCAAAAATTAATTGAATAAATACAATTATATATTAGGTTGTCAAATATCTCCCTTCCGCCTTTTGGTCTTATGAATTGCGCGGCTATGTACAAGGCGTTACAGAGCTCGTATCTGGCAATACTCTACAACATTTGAAAGGTCTTGACGTAACGTACAAAATGACGCTATGGATGATTAGTTTGAATATTGCGTTCAAAAGTTATAGAAGTGTACATGGAGTTCAATAACGCCGAAATTCGCGCTATTTTAGTTTTCCTTCGTCAAAGGCACATCCGCTAGAAAAACGTTCCGTGAGATTAATGGTGTTTTGGAAGATGGCACGCTATTACATCGAACCGCAGAGGAACGGTTTCGACAATTCAGAGCCGATGAAAACGACACCATGGATAAGCCAGCCAGCGGAAGACCTGTGACGACGAATAACGATTAAATCATGGAATTATCGAGTTAGAGCGGCATGTAGCATCTCGTGACATCGCCCAGGAGATGAGAGTTAGTCATCAAACCATTTTAAACCATCTGCAGAAGACTGGATACAAAAAAGCTTGATGTTTGGGTACCGCATGATTTGATGCAAAAAAAACGAAACTTTGATTCTGGACCGAATCAACGCCTGCGATGTGCTGCTGAAACGGAACGAACTCGACCCATTTTTGAAGCGGGTGATGACTGGCGAGGAAAAATAGATCACATACGACAATATCAAGTGAAAACTGTCCTGACCCAAGGCCGGTGGCCAGTGGAAATCCGACCACTGTAACACTTTTTATAAAGCATTGAATGAAGAGCAAAAAAGCGGAAGGGAGATATTTGACAACCTAATAGTATCAAATATATTTATGAAAACAATATGAATTATATTTTATCATTTCTCCATTGTCATTCCTTTTCTGAGTTCAATCTGCTCTCCTGTGTATATATGTTTTAATAGTATTATATTTTTTTATTTACTCTCGAGAAAGGATATTTATATATATATACGTTTTGATCGCTTATAATTACTTGGATTATTCGCTATACGTTTACAACCGTTATTGTCTTCATAAATTACAATCGGTTTCATGATTTTAATTTCTATACTATGTATTAAAGAATTTAGCCATAATGCTTCTTTAACACCGTCAAAATAAAGCCATATATTCTGCTTCTGTTGAAGAAGCTGCTACAGATACTTGTATTTTAGTGTTCCAACAAATCGTGGATTTTTTAAATAACTTAAATAAGTAGCCTGTAGTACTTTTTCTATTAGTACCTTCATGACCACCCCAATAAGATTTAAGATAACCGTTTAAAATATTTGCACTGTTGCCTTTTGTATAAGTTAATTTTAAATTTTAAATCGAACTTTTCAAATATCTTAAATCTCTTTTTAGGCATTCCCATAGTTCTGTATTAATTTTATTTGAATATCTACTTAGAATATTTATTGCTATACTTAAATCTGGCCGCGTACAAACCATTACATACATTAAGCCTCCGATAAGATGTTTGCAAGGGGCGTCGTATTTGTTATCTGAATTTAAATGAATATAAGTTATATTATTTTCAAGTGGTGTGCTTAGAGCATCACGATCACTCGTGTTAAATTTATTTAAAATCGTTTTTATATATGAACTCTAAGGAAGAATAAGTACATCATTATTATATTATTATTTCATTATATTAATATTTAATTACATCATATTATAATTTTTATTCCAAGAGATCATTTAATTTCTTTTAAACCTATCATTCTGAATTTATTCATTAAATAATTTTTAAAATTATTCATTGTGTGTGAATATCAGCTGTAACGATTACTAAGTAATCTACGTAGAGTACAACATATATATTCTTAGACACTTCTCCTTTATTTAAAATATATATGCAACGATCAATGAATGAATTTTTAAAACAATTTTCTACTAATCTTTTATCAAAAGTTTCAAACCAATATCTTACTGCTTGTTTCAATCCATATGTAGCTTTATTTAACTTACAAACTTGATTTGTTTTGTATTTAATTCCTTCAGGAATTTACATGTAAATTTCCTTTTGCAATGAACCATTTAAAAATGTAGTTTTCACATCCAGATGGTGAATAAGCAAATTATATTGATTTGCAAACATTATAATTAATCTAATTGTAATTTCTTGCTACAGGTACAAGAGTCTCATTAGAATCATTTTGAGCGAGCAAGAAGACGCGCTTTATATTTGGATCAATTTCCATGTTCATCATTTTTAATAGCGAATACCCATTTGCAATCTATAATATTTTTGTTTTGTGGCTTTGATACTAGTGTCTACGTTTTATTAAAAAAAACGTGAATTTAATTCATCTTTAATTGTTTGTTCCCATTTTTCGTGATGTAATTTAGTTAAGTATTTTCACAAGTTATTAAGTAATTTCACAATTTACTGATAGTGCATACAAAACGTAATTTATTTCTTCATAAGAAATTGTTGGTTTATTTTTTACTCTATCACTCCTTCTTACATTTGTAAATACGTTCTTTGCATTATATCTATCATTTTGAATTCTGATTGATTGCAATTATCTATTTCTATTATAGATTTATTAGTCTTTCATTATCAGATTTCTGAGGCTCTACTGATTTGTTACTTATTTTATTATGCACATATATTGCACTACCAAAAACTTTTAAATATTTTACGTCAGACTTTTTACCATGCCATATTTCATATGGTATTTTATACTGTTTTAAAGCATTAGTAGGGGTTTGATTTATTAAATACAGAGCAGTTAAAACTGCTTCACCCTAAAATACTTTGTTCGGTTTAGCCCCACTTATCAAGCTACATGCTTTTTCAGTAATTGTTGTAATCATACTTTCTGAAATGCCATTTAATAATAGAGTATGAGCAACTGTTAAATGATAGCTGATTTCATTATAGTTGCAATAGTCCTTATTTCATTTGATAAATACTTTCGACCATGATCCCAATATAAAATTACTATTTTTAAATTAAAAAGAGTTTGACTTTTTTTTATAATGTCTTTGAAAACGGAAAATATATCTGACTTGAATGCTATTAAACATGTAGCGCAATAGTGTATAAATTCATCTTCCAGCAATACAAAATAATTTTTACCATCTATTGTTGAAGGAGTGATTGGTCCGCAAACATCTGAATGAATAATAAAAAGTGATCTTTTTATATGCTTTTATTTTTGATTTTCTGAAAAGGTAATCTTGCTTGTCTGCCAAACATTCAAGCTTCACAAATATTATCATTTGGTAGAATATTATCGATTAATTTAATGACATCGACCATATTATTATTTTTCATTTCAATAAATTTCGATTTGCCCATATGTCCAAGTCTTGATTCCATCAACTATAATTACTGTTTGTCGAATTAGAGCCTTTTTATTATATAATTTATTAATAATTAATTCTATATGAATCAAATTATTTATGGGCTTACCAATAAAAATTATTTTATTTTTTTTTATTATATTTTATTTATTTTATTTTATCATTTGAACCCCATTTGGATTGAAGTGAATACTCATCTGTGCTTTCTCCATCTTGCTGAAAGATAATAAATTTTGCGGCACCTCCGAACAATATAAGACGTTCTCCAGAACACCTTTAATCCTTCCTTGCTGGTAATATTCAGAATACCTCTTTTAAGTGCAAGTATCAAGTTTTATTATCTTCTGAATATTGCTGTTGATTTTTCTTATAGAATCTGCGATCCTGTATGAGGTGATTATCTCTGCCATATTGAAAAACCATATAAAGACTGCAAAACTGTTTTTGCCGTATCATTGGTTTTTGCAAAATCGAGGAAACAATCTTAAAAATATTCCACTATTACACCTTTTGCTCTCTTCTGCTATTACTGTAGGGACTTGCTTATCAGGTACGTGGGATAGATCAAGTTCAGATATAGGAGAGCGGATTCTAAACTTCCACACACTATATTTTCCACCGTTAAAAGGCTTAATATTCTTTTTTGTTTTAACTGATTCACTTAATAGAAAAAAATTTTTTTTGTTGTGTATTTGAAACAGTTTTATTTTATTACTAGATTACACTATCCACAAAATCACGGAAAGAGTTTACTCGTGAAATCTGGGCCGATAACCTATTGCATTTTTATTAAATATAGTAGGTGGAATATTGAAATATTTAGTACTAAACATAAAGTATTTTTTTGCTTTATTATTTATAGAAGGCTGAAATAATCTAGTAGTCCATAACCGCATTGTGTGACTAATTGAATGCAATCATATCCTTACTTATATATATATATATATATATATATATATATATATATATATATACATATTCTATATCTATTTGGTCTACGACTTTGCTTCCGCCGTTTTTCTCCGAATTTCGGAGCTTTATTGTAAAAAATTGGTTATACATGTATAATTAAAATCTGGAGAATACGGCGAGTGGAGTAAGACTTCAACGATTCCAAGTACGTATTCATTACTTTCGCAACATGGGTTTGAGCATTGTCATGCTGTAAAATCACGTTTTCACGTCTCTCGCTTTATTATGGCCGTTTGTCTTCCAATGCCCGGCTCAAACGCATTAATTGGGTTCGATAACAATCGCCTATGATTGTTTCAATCAGTTTTAATAACTCATATTACACTACGCCGAGCTGGTCCCACTAAATACTGAGCATGACCTTCGAATCGTGAATATTCGGTTTGGCCATCGATGTTAACAGACTTTCAGTTAACAGACGCCATCAATTGTGTAAACATTATAATTTTAATTGAAATGTAATTCAGTTATCAGACGCCATCAATTGTGTAAACATTATAATTTTTTGATCAGTGAAAAATGAATCGTGATAAATCGTTGTGTCCTTTTGCACTATTTTGATTGGAAAAAAAGTGTAGCAGAAATTTTGTCGATTGCTTCAAAAATGTTATGACGAATAAGCTTAAAACAAGTAAACACTGGTTTGAACTTCATCGCTTAAAACAAGTAAACAGTGGTTTAAATGGTTTAGAAGTGGAGATATTGATGCTAATGACATTGAATTGCAGGCATTATTGGATGGAAACTCAGTTCAAACGCAGAAAGAACTCGCTATTAAGCTAGGAGTCACCGACAGAGCAGTTGAAAAATATTTACATACGATGGGAAAGATTCATAAAAAAGGAAAATGGATGTCACATGATCTGATCATGAGTGTCATTATGAATCGATACAACATCGCACGGTCTTTGCTTGACAGGCAAAAAAAGAAGAGTTTTCTGTGGCGTATTGTGACTGTTGATGAAAAGTGCATGTACCATGACAATCCTAAGTGCAAAAATTCATGGATCAGTCCAGGCCAACCGTCTACATCAAAAACCATCGACACCAAAACGGCGCCGTCGGCCAAAAGGTGTTGCTGTGCATTTGGTGGGACCAACAGGGTGTGCTGTACTGCGAGCTCCTAAAATCGAATCAAACAGTCACTACCGAGGTATACTAACGCGAACTAAATGATTTGCAATAGAAATTGATTGAACATAAATCAGCAATCACTAGTAATAGGCGCAAAGTCATTCTGTTAATTGACAACGCTCGACCACAAGTTGCGACAGCTGTCAAAAAAAGCTGTCAAACAGAAGTGGGAGAATTTGTGAATGATTGGACGGCCTCGAAATAGCCATAGTTCTTTTTCAACGGTATGGTCATATTACGAGAAACAAAGGAAAAAGTAGTATAAAATGACGGAAAATATTTTGATTAAGCTAACGTATATCCATTTTCCATCATGAATGTCCTTTTTGCGTTCTAAAACGTTGGAAGCAAAGTTCGCCTCCTAATATATACAAATGGAGAAAATTTATTTTTAAATATCATATGCTCATAAGTAAATGCAACACAATGTCATTTGAAAAACTTGAAAAACAATATTAATCTACAGTTAAATCTAATATTTTTAACAAAAAAGTAAGTATTAGCTTTAAAAATCAATTTGTTCATTCGATATTATTTTTTTGTAAACAAATTTTAAGTCGAAAAGTAGCGATCATTTAAAAATTGAGCGACATAACCATGATATTCAATATATATTTATGGCTATAAAAGAACGTTTGAACGAAATTAAAAAGAGATTTTTATTCAATTTAATTAATTGATGATAAAACAACTTCTAAAGAGTTTTCTGGATAGTTATTATAAAATGTTTTTGTTCAAATCATTGCTTATCGAAATTTTATTATTTTTCTGTAACGTTAATGTTTAAAAATGAATACAGAATAATTCCAGATGCAGTAGGAACCTATAGACAAATTTTTACTGTATATTTATATTGGGTGTACTAATATTAATAACTATATTAATAACTAATATTAATCCTCATTTTAGTTATATCGTGTTGGTGTACAAGTAAGTTTCCAATGTTCGTCAAAAGATGGTGTCACCAGTCGATCACAGGGAAAAATGTCACACCACATGTGGAACATTTTTAGGGAATTAATAAATATTTTCATTGGTCTTACAGTCCATAAATTGCAATAATAATAATAATAATAATAATAATAATAATAATACGGAATCATATCAATATACATTTATATTAATATTAATACGTTAATATACAAAAAACAAAAAATTATAATGACAGTTCCACTGTCCTTGTGTAAAATCACCCCCGTTGACTAACCTGAAAATATAATATTAGCTGAAAAAAAATTTATGTGAGTAAAGTGCAACCGGACTACCCCATCAACCTTACCTAATTGACGACTTGTTGTCGTAGTCCAAAGTTTTGAGCTCGCTACGGCTCCTCAACAGGGACTATACTAAACCTTATGTTCTAATCTATATATACCCTATCCCCACTACCCAATTTAGTAAATTACACATAAAATCCCCTTCTACACAAAATTTAATAAGAAATGATAAATGTTATCTAATTTACTAGAATCTAACATTAGATTCACATTATTTTGCTTCTTGGGAATGTGAATACTTTCAAGACTCTCACTGTTATACTTATGATTAATACTATGCTCTAAAATATCCACATTCACAAAATCAAAACAATGTAAAAACTTTAAACAATGCTTTAGCCGCAGCGAGCTGAAAATGTTGGACTACTACTACAACAACTCTTCAATTAGGTAAAAGTGGTGGGGAGAGTCAGATTGCATTTTTATTTTCAGATTAGTTGACGGGGGTGATTTTATACAAGGACAGTCTAACTGCCATTATAATTTTTAATATTTATTTTTTATTTTTTGTAAATTGATGTATTAATATTAATATAAATATATATTGATATTATTACGTATTATTTTTATTAGTTTCGATTTATTTAATTGGACTGTAAAACCAATAAAAATATTTATTAATTTATGTACAAGCAGTCGACACAAGTACAACTAAAGTACATTTGTAGGATATTTATCAGTCAATCACTTTACAGAAAAGTATTTCAGCATTTCTGTCGGTCTCGTTTATTTTATCGAGAAAAATTATGGCAAATTTCCAGACAAATAAACTACAGCTTCTATTCTGGTGCAAACTGTTGAAAAATGGTGATTTTAATGTTAGAGAGAAAGATCGCTTTGGAAAGCCAGGAACTAGACGCTTTGCTGGATGAGGATCTGCGTCAGATTTAAGAATAACTTACTACATTATTAGGCATCATGCAACAAACCGTTTCCCTGCGCCTACAAGCATTGGAATTTTTTGAATAGTTGGAAACTGGGTACTTTACGAATTGAAGCCGAGAGACGTAGTATGGCCAATTTGTACGTCCGTAATGTTGCTGCAATGGTATAAAACAATCGTTTTTGCATCGTATTGGCATTGATGATGTAAAATGGGTTTATTATGAAAACCCTATACGAAAATCGTGTACAAAACCCACCTATCCCTACCCAACGAGATATTCACGTAGATAAGGACATGCTCTGCATTTGGTGGGATGAAAAGGTATCGTATACTACGAACTGCTTTCGAGTGGTCAAACCATCAAAGGTCCATTATACCGAAACCAATGTATTCATTTAAAGCGCACATTATATATCATTATTATAGAGCATTACATTAGACTAGGTATGAGTCCATCATTTTTCATCACGATAACGTTCGTCCACATGTTGCAGCTGCGGGCAAAAAGTATTTGAAGCATAGTGGATGGTAAATTCTGCCAGATCTGCCTTAGAGTAAAAACATGGCACCATATGATTATGGTAATACGCTTCAGTTTAGTAGAGGGAATCACAAATTGGCTTCATACATTCTTGAGCCCAATAGATGAAAAATTTTTTTGGTTCCGATACTTGGAACAATGGATATCTAACCGTGTTCTCATAATAAAATCACATATTTTGAGGGGGAAATGCTGGAAACTTACTGGTACACCCAATAAATAAAAATCCAAGTTCTAATAAAACATAATTATAATATAAATCAAAACAATGTGAAATGGTTAATTTCCTCTTTCAGGTATTATTTTTTTTAAACAAATTTAGAATCAAGAAAAAACGATCACTTAAACATCAAGCGTCGTAACCATGATATTTAAGTATTGTGCATTAATCGGAAGCGAACAGTGCAGTGTTTGAGCCCAGACAGAAAATCAAAATATTAGGATGTCAAATATCTCCCTTCTGCCTTTTTGTCTTATGAATTTCGCGGCTATGTACACAGCGCTACAGAGCTCGTATCTGGCAATAATATACATCATTTGAAAGGTCTTGACATAACGTACAAAACGAAGCTATGCATGATTAGTTTGGATATTGCATTCAAAAGTTATAACGTGTAAACATGGATAAGTATGTCCCTGATGAGGAGCCGTAGCCAGCTCGAAACGTTGGACTGGATCTTCAATTAGGTAAGGATGTTGGGGACAGTCAGATTGCACTTTACTAACAAAATGTTTTCAGCTAGTATTTTATTTTCAGATTAGTCTACGGGAGTGTTGTATACAAGGACAATCTGACTGTCATTATAATTTTCAATTTAATTTTTAATTTTTCTTTTTCTTTTTATTATGTTTGTGTATTGATGTATTAATGTAAATGTAGATGTGTATTGATGTTGTTACGTATTGTTTTCGATTGATTTAATTGGACTGTAAGACCAATTGGTTCTCTAAAACAGGCTTTACAGAATCAAATTAATATTTTCTAGAAATTAGTATTTAATTGTTTTTATACAGTATAAATAGAACAGAGTTACGCAATACTTATATACATACAATTTGACTGTCATTATAATTTTTAATTTAATTTTTATTTTTATTATTTTTGTGTATTGGTGTATTAATGTTAATGTAGATATGTATTGTTATTGTTACGTATTGTTTTTGATTGATTTGAATGGACTGTAAGACCAAGGAAAAAATATTTATTAATTAATGTGTAAATTAACGCCGAAATTCGCGCTATTTGAAAGTTTTCCTTCGTCAAAGGTAAATCCGCTAGAAAAACGTTCCATGAGATAAATGGTGTTTTGGGGGATGGCACGTTATCACATAGAACCGTAGAGGAATGGTTTCGACAATTCAGAGCCAATGAAAACGACACCATGGATAAGCCAGCCAGTGGAAGATCTGTGACGACGAATAATGATTAAATCATGGAATTATAGAGTTAGAGCGGCATGTAGCATCTCGTGACATCGCCCAGGAGACGAGAGTTAGTCACCAAACCATTTTAAAGCATCTGCAAAAGCCTGGATACAAAAAAAGCTTTATGTTTGGGTGCCGCATGATCTGACGCAAAAAAACCTTCTAGAGTGAATCAACGCCTGCGATGGGCTGCTGAAACGGAACGAACTCGACCCATTTTTTAAGCAGATGGTGACTGGTGATGCAAAATGGATCACATGCGACAATATCAAGCGAAAACGGTCGTGGTCCAAGGCCGGTAGACCGTCGCAAACAGTAGCCAAGCCGGTATGGACAGACAAGAAGGTTTTGCTGTCTGTGTGATGGGATTGGCAGGGAATCATCCACTATGAGCGGCTCCCATATGGCCAGACGCTTAAGTCTACCATCTACTGTGAATAACTGGACCGTTTGAAGCAGCCTATCGACCAGAAGCGTCCACAATTGGCCAACAGGAAGGGTATAGTGTTCCACCAGGACAACGCCAGACCACACACTTCGTTGATGACTTGTCAGAAGCTACGGGAGTTCAGATGGGAGGTTTTATCACATCCACCATATAGATCGGACATAGTGTCAAGTGATTACCATCTGTGCCTGTCCATGTCAAACGCCCTTGGTCGTGTAAAGTTGGACTCAAAAGAGGCTTGTGAAAAGTGGCTGTCCGAGTTCTTCACACATAATACGAGAGGGGTATTATTAAGTTGCCGTCTAGTTGGAAACAGATAATCGAACAAAGCGGCGCATATTTGAAGAAAATTGACAACTGTAATAATTTTTATAAAGCATTGAATGAAGAGCAAAAAAGCGGAAGGGAGATATTTGACAACCTAATTCGCCATCCCAAAAACAATGAGGCTTACTTAACCCACGAATTAAGACCAAAAAAGAGCAGAGTATGACTTGCGCACACCGCGATAGAGAGCATATATAATTAGGATGACCCATTTTAATCAGCTCAGCTGGATTACTTGCAGCCTAAGCCAGATAGGACAAAGTGGTTCTGACAAAAGTTGTAGAAGGTAAAGGGCATAAAACAATAGAGCTAAAGGTTTTGACCTTGAACTTGCCCTTCAAGGTCACTGTGATTTTTTAAAATGGGAACACCTATTTTTGATCGCGGATTCGAAAACAGTGGGAAATTTTACGTTTAAAATGAGATTGAGAAAAAATTTCTAGGTCACTTCAAGGTCAAATCAACGTCAATCTCGGGATTCAAAATCATTGGTACCTTAATTACATGCTGACCTACCTTAATCTGATGTATCACATTCCCACTTACCCTTACAAACCTTATAAATATACAGCCAAGCAAGCAATATTTGTCTAAGGTTTGTAAGGGTATGTGGAGATGCGATACATCAGTGTTAAAGTGGGTTAGCGTATCTGATTTGATCTTCAAATGACCTTAAAAAAAATTTTCTCAGTATGGTTAAATATTGGCTCACTATATTAAATTTTCCGCTGTTTCCGAATCCGAGGTAAAAAATAGATGTTCCCAGTTTAAAAAATCACTTTGACCTTGCAATAACCTTGAAGAGCAAGTTCAAAAACTTCAGCTCCATTGTGTTACCCTTCGCCCTCTACAACTTTTCTCAGAACCATTTTCTCCTATTTGGTTTAGATTATGAGTAATCCAGCTGCACCGATGAAAATGGGTCACCCTGTATATATACGAGGGAAGGTCAATAAGTCTTTAGAAAAAGATAGAAAAACAATTTTTTTGGGGTCAATTTTGTTTTATTTTTTAATATAATCTCCTTCTAGTTCAATACACTGCGATAGACATATCACCAATTTTTATAAGCCATGAGAAATGTACGATTGTTGTAATTTCATAAATAAGCATTTGTGTGAGTGATGGCCGCCTCATTTGACATAAATCGTTGTCCACTGAGCCATTTTTTAAATTTGTAAATAAGAAGCCACTCGCGGTCGGATTTGGTGAGTACGGTGGATGGTCTATCAATTCAAATTTCAAATTCCTGAATTTCAGTCATCGAAACTGAGCACGTATGCACTCGTGCATTATCCTGGAGAAAGAGGACTTTTTTTCTTCAAAATGAGGATGATTTTCTTTTATTTTCTCATGTAGCTGACTTAATAATGACGCATAATACTTTCCGGTAATCGTCTGTCCCTATTCCAAATAATCAATAAGGATAATAACACGTGCATCCCAAAACACAGTAGCCATAATCTTTCCAGCTGATTTCACCATCTTTGCCTTCTTTGAAGCCCGTTCGCCTTTAATGATTTTATTTCCTAATTGATGGTGTAGATTTATATTTCATAAGCTACTAGAGGGTATATATTTTCTATACCAATTGAGTTTTACTCTTTTACTATTAACGTGAATATTCGGTCGGGGGTCAACCTGAAAGCATGTCCGACAAATACCTCTGATTTTTTGCCCGTGTGATTATCGAAATGGAATTATTGTTCATAACCATTTATAATGCGATGTAAAAATCGCTTCCTATTCTTGTTTTTAAGAAACTGTTCAACACAATGAATAAGAAGGCCCATCAACTTCTCTCGGCTCCAATTTGTACGGAACCCCATTTTCATGCTTTTAAATTATTTCCATGGCTTTGTGGCGTTTCGAAATTGCTTGTAGAGTGACCTTCAATGATTTTGCTAATTTTTCTTGCGTTTAGTACAAGTCTTCAGCAAGTAATACCTCCTGTTTTGAATCATTGAAAATTTTTTCCCTATTGACGCCTTGCCAAATTTTTTCAGTTTCAGCCCTCAGCCGCAGTTTCCTTCAAATGAAAACAGAAAATGTATACTTCTCACAAATGACGGGCATTTGGTTCTAAAACTGATGTATCATCGGGCCAAATAACTCAAATAATTTATAACAATATAATATTAATGAATCTTTAAATATATAACAAAATACATATTTTATAAAAAATATATATAATAATAACTAAAATATACAATAATATAAAATATATAAAACATATGATGATCTATATATATATATATATATATATATATATATATATATATATATTCAATTATATATATTATCATATTCATATATATCATATATATTCAAAGCAGCCTCCACTTCAAAAAGTTAATATTTCACCGACCATGTTATACAATATTTTACGGAGACTATCATGTTCAAACGATAGAATATGTCTCGAGACGACTGCTATAGAGAGTTTTTTGGTTGGAAAGGTAGAATACGATGTCTAGGTCTACAGGGACAAGTTCTACTGACAGTTTGAGTGTTCGAATGGTACAATACGAATCTCTTCATAGAAGTTGTCCAACATACTTGGACATCGTCTTCTACCGTCCGAACATGAAATTATCCCGAGGTATCTGGACATCCTATTCTACCGTTCAAATACGAAAATCCCCATAGAAGTCCCGGCATACCTGGTCATTGTTTCTCTCTAGCTAAACAGGATACTCTTCCTAGAATTTGTTCCAAAACATCTGGACATAGTATTCTATGGTCCGAAGACGCTACTCCCCGTAGAAATCATCCCGAGACATCTGGACATCGTATCCTACCGTTCAAATACGAAAATCCTCATAGAAGTCGTCCCGATATACGCGGTCATAGTTTCGCAACAACTAACACGAAATCGTCCTGAGGCATCGAAATATCGTATTTAACGGCCCGTATACGCTAATACAATATTTCTCTGTAGAAGCCGTATTTAAAATGTATAGACATTTATAATAATAATATAATAATAATATGATAGTTTCGAGTTTATTGATAACAAACCCTATTTGGCCTTTTATTGAAACTAAAAAGACAAAGCCTATGTTGCTTTTGAAGTTAATATAACGTATAAAAACAAAAAAATAATTTGTCATCACAAATTATATTCAATATGATTTGAAATATACAACCGTTTTATAAGAGAAGACGGAGAAAGAGAGAGCGAGAGAGAGAGAGAGAGAGAGAGAGAGAGAGAGAGAGAGAGAGAGAGAGAGAGAGAGAGAGACCTACTTTCGAGTTTCTTAGTAATAAACGTTATTTTGCCATTTTTTCTTTTGTTCAAACTAAAAAAACATAGACTATTGTCAATTCTGAATTTAATATAACGTATAAAAACAAAAAAATAATTTGTCGTCACAAATTATGTTCAATATAATTTGGCATACACAACCATTTTATAGAGAAGATAGAGAAACTAAAGGCAGAAAGAAAGAGAGAGGGAGATGTTTACCTAAGTCAGACAAAATAAAATTTATAAAAATAAGATATCCATTAGGTGTGAGAATAGTATCAGATTAACCTGAAGAACAAAAAGAGTAACACTGACTAACAGTCGCACCTTCTTCAGGATACGAATCCCAAAATTGGATATGATGATTCATCTGAGTTGGCCTGGTATTAATACTTTAAGCCTATTAATTTGCGTTGATCTTCGAGATTCAAGACGCCAGCTAGTAGCCGCTGGTGAAACTGACTGCTAAAACTGTTAACTTAAATTACTGATGAAAGTAAAACGATTTTCAATAAAAAAACATAGCCTATGTCCTTCCCAAGATAATATACAATCTATATGTCAAATTTCAGCGCCATTAAGTATTTTTTTTGGTTATCGTGTACAAATAAAAATACGCTTTGTCTTTATACATTAATATGATATGATATATAATTTAAACTATGTAATAGTATATATAATTTGAAATATATCTTAATATATAATAATAACTTGTACAAGTAGTAATCATCACACACACACACACACACACACACACACACACACACATATATATATATATATATATTTATTTATTTATTTATACATACAACCATATATTTATATAAAATACATCGAACCATAAGTTTAGTCCAAAATAACGAAATTTTGTCCGCTATGTCATCATCATATTTGGGCAAGAAATATTTTATAGCATCTGTCAATATACGACGTTTGACTTGCGACGAGCAAATAGTCTCGCGCAAATAATATTATAGATTGTATTCAGTTAATATTATATACGATGCGACGAGCAAATAATCTCGCGGAAATAATATTATATTGTGTTGAAGCCGCGAAGTCACGAGCGGCGCGGCGAAGGGGGAGCGCCGAGGGCTTCGTGGAGAGGAGGGAAAGCGCCGGCAGCACGGCGAAGTGGCGCGAGCGCTCCCGCGCCGCACGTGGCCCGAAGAGCAGCGGTGAGCGGCGACGGCGCTGCGCAACTCTTAGGCTCGGTACAGTGCTGTAAGGGGAGAGCGAGCGCTCTCTCCCAAATCTCAAATAGAGCCGCACTGAATTCGAATTTTCAGTGTGCCAGCGGCCTCGAAACTGGCTATTCGAGGGGGACCTGTCGTCGGCGCGGTAGTGGGCGACAAGTCTCAGCACACTCAGGGCGGGACGCGATCACGTAGAATAAAATAGGAAATAAAATTATTATACGCTCACGCGGAGCGCTAATTTCAAGTTAGATATATAATTGTAAATATTTTATAAATCATAAAATAAATGTATTTTATGATTTACTGTTTCAGCGGAAAAACAAGTCGAAAAAGCGGATAGCGCGGTAGTGCCGGAAGAAATTAACTATTAAGCATTTGTAATTGTTATTGTTAATTATTTTTTTATATTTTTGTTAATAAATATTTTCTTGTTGTTTTTTTCTAATAAATTAGAAGAATTTATTTGAGTCCTAATATCCAGCAAAGTCGGGAAAAATAAATAAAAATAATAAAACAAATCCAATTCGAACTCTGGCGAGTTGAACGAGAGTAAGAATTGGATTTCGTGTTATGGTGCCTAGTCGAACAAATTTGGTGGCGTGTTGAGTGACCAAGGGCCTAGGTGTGTTGAGCGTAGGCCAAAGTACAATACGCACCGTATATAATTCAAATTAATAATAAATAAATTAAGCTTGCACAAGCGAACCTAGTGGCGTGTTGAGCGACTATGGGCCGAGGCGGGTCGAGCCGGAGCCACTCGCTTATGCAAGTAAAAGAATAAGAACCTAGCTTTTGGTGGGGTGAAAAGAACCCGATGGCGTGCTGAGCGATCGGGGTCGAGACGTTTTGAGCTGGAGCACGAATTAGCTCTCAGCAAAGCACTATGTTACAGACTGTTTGGGCTGACGCAAGCCTTATACGACAGAAGCATATGCTTTGGCGAATGAAGGCTCTTGAAGGAACGAACACGTGCACTAGTAGTGTACTAATTTAAATATTGGATATTTCCAAATATTCAATATATCATAAAATAATAATTAGTTATAACAGCAACGATTTTTCATAATAAAATTAGTGAACATAATAAATATACTATAAGATTTATATAATAAATATTATAAAATTGTAAGGTAATTAAATGTTAGAAATAAGATAAATGAACGAAAGATCAATGTAATAAAAAACCTAGAAAAATTGTGAGACTGAGGGAGGAGTCTTCGATGGCAATGACTGATCGGGTATATAAAGCCCGAATTTTTCCAGAAAAAGCATCAGTAGTACCAGCAGAAGTCCAGCCACGAAGTCTCTTTCTCGCTCTCCAAAACAACGAGTAAGTCTAAATAAACGATAAATTTTGAAATTCATTCTTATTATTAATACTCTTGGAAGAAAGTTGGAAAGAAGTGTGGTCCCTTGAAAGTTAAAACCTGATTCTACTCCTCTATCCTCTCCTCTTCCTCATATAACAACATAAAAGAAAAATATTATATTAAACAAAAATTATATTTTCTGAGATTTGCGATGTGTGACTAATGCCGTTCGTGCAATTTTAGTGCCGCTTATGCTCATCAAACCACGCGCTTTTTAAACATAATTAAAAAGATGTTTATCCCAAGCTAGTACGGACCACCGTAGGACTGAAGTCCGCAACAGGTATATATGTATGTATACACGCACGCACGCGCACACACACACACACACACACACACACACACACACACACACACACACATATATATATATATATATATATATATATATATATACATATATATATATGCGTATCATATACTCAACGTGATATGGTATCTGATATGGTATTTGATTTTTGAGGATCGAACCGGGATTATGCTGGGTGAGCTCTGATTTTGTTTCAGGGGTGAAACACTCAAAAGCTAAAACTTTTCAACAAAAAAATATATGCATTTTAAATAAATAATTAAAATGTACTTAAAATTTTCAATACATAAACAAAAAAAAGAAATAATAATAAATAAATTCAAGATATAATAAAAGGAAAATCTTTTTTAGTTAGATTGCATACAAATATATATATATACATATATATATATATATATATATATATATATAATACCTTATTGTTAAAGGTTATGACAAGTTATCTACGAAAAAGTTATAATAAGTATTTTCCAAAATAAGGACAATAAACGAAATAGTACAATACAGAATAAATGTAATTGCGAATATAACAAACAAACCTATACGAAATCCTACAAAGTTTAAAAATCCAACAAACTATGAATATTCGATATCTACATCAATCAACAAATTTTTGAAAAATAAGTTCATATGAACTATTAAAAACATCTATATATATATATTTCAATTTATCGAAATAAATAAACCAAATTCATAAAGTCCAAAACGGAACTAATACTATTAAAATTTATTGAAATACTTCTGAAACCATCTATTTCAAAATTTACAATAAAAAAAATGTTTTCAAGTCATGAAATGATATAATTATTAAACAAAATAAAAAGGGGGAATATATATATATATATATATATATATATATATATATATATATATCATATCATATCATATCATATCATATCATATCATATCATATCATATCATATCATATCATATCATACTAATTTATAAAGACAAAGCGTGTTTTTGTTTGTACGCGATAACCGAAAAAACTACTGAACCGATTATTCTGAAATTTGACATATAGATTCTATATTATCTTAGGAAGGACATAAGCTATGTTTTTTCTTGAAAATGATTTTTCTTTCATCAATAAATTAAGTTAATGGTTTTAACAATCAGTTTCACCAGCGGACACTAGGTGGCGTCTTAAATCACGAATATCAACTCAAAGTAGTCCGCTTAAAGTATTAATACCAGGCCAGCTCAGACAAATGTTCATATCCAACTTTGGAATTCGTATCCTAAAGAAGGTGTAACGTTAGTCGATATTATCCTTTTTGTTGTTCAGGTTAATCTGACATTACTCTCACACCTTGTGGATATCTTATTTTTGTAAATTTTATTTTCTCTTACGTGGGGAAATCTGTCTGTCTCTCTGTATCTCTCTCTCCCTCCCTCTCTCTCTCTCTCTCTCTCTCTCTCTCTCTCTCTCTCTCTCTCTCTCTCTCTCTCTCTCTCTCTCTCTCTCTCTCTCTCTCTCTTTGTCTTTCTCTCTCCTTCTCATATAAAATGTTTCTGTATACCAAATCATGCTGAATATAGTTTGTGACGACAAATTATATTTTTATTTTTATACATTCTATTAACTTACAAAAGAAATAATGGCAAAATAGGGTTCTTTACCAACAACCTCGAAACTATGTATAAAAAAAATAAAATATATCGTCACTTCTGTATAAATTCTGTATAACGGAATATCTATCGCCTATTTAAAAAATATGCTATGCGCATACCAACATTTTGCTTGAATTTCAGTTAACATCACTACGAAAGTATTCACGGTATTTAATTGAAAAAACGAAACTATAAAAAGTATATATATATATATATATATATATATATATATATATATATATATATATAGTATGTATATTATATTGTACATATTATATATACATATTTTAAATACGGTTTCTACTGAATAATGTTGGTTGAACTGAATAATTGTATTGGCGGTTGATTACGATATTCCGTTGCCTCAAGACGATTTCTATACGCAGTTGTGTGTTCGGATGATAGAATGCGATGTCCAGGTGTCTCTGGACGATTTCTAAGGGGAAATATTGTATTTAGTTGATGGAAAACGAGATACAGGTATGAGGAAATCAACTTCTATGGGAAGATTCGTGTTGGGACTATAAAATACGATATCTAGGTCTTTCCAAACGACTTATACGGCAAGTATTGTGTTTAGTCTTTAGGAAACGGTGCTAGCTTTCTCAGGACGATTTCTACTGGGACTATCGTGTTTAGTTGGTAGGAGACGATGTTTAGATATGTCGGGACAACTTCTACGAGGAGTTTCATGTTTGTATCATAGAATGCAATGTCCAGGTGTTTTAGAAGGAGTTCTACGGGGAATTTCATTTATAGCTGGTGGGAAACAAAATCCAGCTATGCCAGTATGACTTCTATTCTATCATTCGAACGCGCACACTCCCAGTAAGAGTAGTCCCGGGATATATGGACATTGTAGTCTACCACGCCAAAACAAAACTCTATATAGCAAGCGTTCCGAGAAATTTACTATAGTCCGAACATTATACTCTCCGAAAACGTCGTCTCGATAGACATGGACATCTTGTTCTACCGCTTGAACTCGAAGGTACAATTTTTCCCATAAAAGTCGCATGTAATATGCATATGTGTGTGATTGTATAAAATAGTCGGCAAAATATTAACTTTTTGAAGTGGGCGCTACATTGAAGCAGCTTTTTATACAGAAGCGACGACAGGTAAATTACGGTCAATTATTTATAGAATTATAGATTTGTATATATAAGAGTACTTTTTACGTAGGTATTATTGAATTGTTTATGAAATCGCTGACATTATTATCTCGGGCGAAGCCGAGACGGGGGATGCTAGGATATATATATATATATATATATATATATATATATATATATATATACACACATTCATTTATATAAATTTGAAACAATATAAAGTGACAAAAATTCCACCTAAAGAACGGAAGACTGTACATACACATTTTGCTTTTTACATAAATATAAAAGGAAAAAGGTCCACACAATGCTAATGAAAGGATAATCTTTTAGTGGAACAGCTAGGCTATGCCTCAGTATGAAAATTCCAGAGGTCTTCTAAAAAGAAGAGGGATGGCCAAAAGAAAAAGGTTGAGCAACGTCGCTCAGCCTGGATTAGGCAGTTAAGGCTTGGAGTTCACACCTCCGCTAATAGAAACAGATTTAACTTGTTGACATGCGACTTGTTACCTGGAGAACTACAAAAATTTATCTCAGGAGCCTTCTGTGTTTAAACGGTAAGCTTAAGCTAAACTGTACCGCGTGCTGAGTAATCACAAAAGATGCCCAAGTTAAAGAAAAGTGGAATTGCCCACTAAAGGCAGTTCACTTACCTTACTAAAACAAGAATACGGAATTCGAAATCGGCTAGGAAATCCAGATATTAAACAACCATTGTATTTCCTTGGAGAAACGAGTACATGTATTTATCGATAGCACTTGTGGACCTTGTTATAAGGAACACCACTTGCCCAAAGAAGGCTGTCTGGAATGCTTGAGGATACAATACAGCAGGCCCAAGAAAGCACAATGCCTGCTCATTCAAGAGTTAGTAAAGCGTATTCCTCAAAACCTCGTTGTCGATCTGGCAACAGCTAGTAAAAAGGAGCGAGAGAGAGAGAGAGCAGGAAACCAATAAATAAATTAAAGGAAATTTCTATTAAACACACAATATGTAAAAGAAAGAAAAATTTTTTTTTATACGTAATTTTTTATATATATATATATATATATATATATATATATACCGTGTCCCAGATATAACTGCTCATATTAGCGGTATGGTATCGGCAAAGAAAAGTCCATTTTCTACAATTTTTGCATTACTGGCCCATGTCTCTGAGCCAATCAGGGCTCAGAGAAGTGGGTCATCGCCTGCGAGTGAAGACAAGGAGGCCAAACGAAAGGAAACGAGGCGAAATCGAGCGACCACGGCAGAGACCAGTAATTGTTATTTTTCTTGTCCATTGTCAATGCGTGCATAACTGCTTGGATATACGTACACATTGACGAAGCGAGGTTCACGCGTCTAAAATATGAATTATGTTTCTCCGTCTACAACGGTCCCTATCCATATTTTTTGTCCAGCTACCCTTTTTTACAAGAGCCCACTCCACTGCACTCGAAATAATGAAGAAAAGGCTGATGTTCCGCAGGCGCGGACGAACTGACCACGATCGCACCGTGTGTTTAGAAAAACAAATGTCTTTTCAACAATGAATTTTCAAAATGCTACAAAGATTGAAAAATAGATATTTGATAATCATATTGAAAACTGGCAAAAATACCGATTGTATGGAACTTTGAATTGTAAAAATCGGATGATTTGGGCTCGAGTTACGTATAAAATCCTATAAAATAATTATGATAGCCCTATAAGATCATTTTATCCGATTTTTATCAATCAAATTTCCTTGTGATCAGTATTTTTGCCAGTTTTGAATGTAATTATCAAATATCTATTTCTCAATCTTTGCAACATTTCGACAATTTAGTTCTACTTATGTTTTTATGTAACACACGTGTGCGCTCGTTTCCCTTTGTCTGACTTTCTATTCCTCGCTCGCATGCGATGACCCACTTTTCTGAGCCCTGATTGGTTCAGAGACATGGGCCCGTAATGCAAAAATTGTAGAAAATGGACTTCTACGTTACCTGGTACACATCCACTCACGATCCTTTTAATATTCAGTATACACAAATCTAAAAATATCAACAAAGAATCAATTTCCAAAAAAGCATTTTTAATAATAATAATATTAAATAATAATAAAAACAACAACAAATACTAGAAATTATATGTGCACACGTGTGCAGTAATTACACATAAATAATTAACAGCTTAATATAGTAAACATAATAAATAACTAAAGTTATACTTATCTGATGATGGAGCTGACGATGCACACACGATGAATAAGTAAAGAAAAAAAATTACCTTTTTTTATTGTTAGCAGCTGTTTAAGAAACATGTCTCCTCAATCTGCAAGAACAAGACATAGATGCGGAAACCCACTACTTGACACTTGAGTTCGCCCATAAACTTATTAAAAATCAACCACTAGCACCACTTGCAAATACCACCGCAATTACAATTATATCAAACTTATACCACCGTGCGGCACCACTGTTGTGTTTTTTACACGAAGTTTCGACATGCCAAAAAAAATTGAACCAATGATTTATTACACTGCTGTTACAAACAAAGAAGGAAAATATATAAAGAACAATACAACACACGCAAAAAGGGGTAAAACTCCCAATTAAATTAAACCATCACCATTATAAATAATAAAATTATAAATAAATATATATTTATATATACATATAAAATATATATAGAATAAATTGGGGCAAATGATACCAATACCAGCCCCCGAAGGAATAAGCATCTATATAAACACTAGGTTAGAAGCCCTAGATGAAAAAATTGATGAACTACAAATCATAACTTTATTAAAACAAAAGGAAATAAACAAAAAAAATATTTCCACAAATATAAGGACTAGAATAAAGTTACATAAACTACCTAAAAAGAAAAACAGTGAAGCTCTAGATAGCTTAGAAGAGGCATTTAAACAGCTTTCCTTAACAGAAAAAAAAAAAAAAAAATAAAAAAAGGAAGAGGAATAATAATAAAACAAAATATAAACACAAAAAATTGAAGATCTGCCTGAAAATCTGCCATTCTCTAGTGACTCTATAGACCTTGCCGAAAAGGAAACTGCCAGACCATACTTGTCACACCTGACAAGTGACTGCTTAATAGCAGAACATCCACTAAGTATTAAAATTCATTGCAGAATTTGACGAGAAAAGTATCCTTTCTTAGCCAGTTTCTAGAATACTGTACAGAAACTAGAGAACTCATCAGTGGTGATCTCGAAGGATACTTCACGAAATTGCTTAAGAGAAAACTCTTGGGGGAAGCGAGGAAAATAATATCTGGGTACGCGTTCACTACAGTCGAGAAATTTAAAGAATATTTAAAAGACTTTCATGCTCAGTCGAAAAACGTGTATATATATATATATATATATATATATATATATATATATATATATATACATTTTAAATACGGTTTCTACTGAGAAATATTGTATTGACGTGTATAAGCGGTCGAACACGATATCCCCTTGCCTCAGGACGATTTCTATGGGAAGATTCCTGTTGAGATGGTAGAAGACGATGTCCTGGTATGACGGGACGACTTCTACGCGACTTTCGTGTTCGAACGGTAGAAGATGGTGTCCAGGTATCACAGGACGACTTCTATATGGACATTCATGTTCGATGTATAATTTGTAGAAAACAATGTTCAGGTATATCGGGACGACTATGAAGAAATTCGTATTCTATCATTCGAACACGCAAAAGACACACACAGTAAAAGTAGTCCTGGGATACCTGGACTTCCTATTCTACCTTTCAAAGACAAAACTCTGTACAGAAGTCATCTCTCCGAAAACGTCGTCTCGAGACACATGGATATCTTTTTCTACCTCTCGATCTCGAAAGTACGACTTTTCCCATAGAAGTCGTATTTAATATGCATATATATGTATATATATGTGTATATATATATATATATATATATATATATATATATATATATATATATAAATATTATGATATAAATTGCGCGTGTGTGTGTGTGGGATTATTATTACTTGTAATAATAAGTTATTATTATATATTAAAATATATTGCAAATTATATATACTATTACATATTTTAAATTATATATATTATTATACGAGGGTTTTATATGTGCTTTGTTTACAAACACATCGTAGACCTCCGTCGCTGATTAGCACCAATATTTGGAAGCATAAATAGAGCGACGTTAAATAACATAAAAAAAAAAATAAAAAAAAATTATACGAGGGTGGATTGATAAGTTTCCGGCCTGACCAAGAAAAACAAAATTTTTAAGAATTTTTTTATTTCTCAACATTACCTGCTTGAATGATGATACATTTCTCCTAGCGGTGTTCTAGTCTAGTAATGCCATCTCTATAGACTGATTCGTCAAGCTCCTCAATATACCCATTTACAGATTCGATTACTTCTTCATTGTCCGCAAATCTCTTAGCGCCAAGCCATTTTTTAAGGTTAGGAAACAATAATAGTCACTGGGGGCTAGGCCTGGAGAGTAGAGAAGGTGGGGTATCAATTCAAACTTCTGATTGTTGATTTTAGCCATCGCAACGATTGACGTGTGCGCTGGTGCGTTATTGTGATGAAACAAGATTTTTTTCTTCGCTAGATGAGGTGATTTAATTTTCACTTCGTGGCTCAAACGTTGCAATAAGTCTGCGTAGTATTGATCAGTGATAGTTTTACCCTTTTGAAGGTAATCAACGTATATACCTCTTGCATCCCAAAAAAAACAGTAGCCATAACCTTGTTCGCCGAAAAAATTGTTTTTGCCTTCTTTGGAGTTGGTCCCCCTGGTCCAATCCACTGTTTCAACTGTTGTTTGGTTTCAGGAGTGTAGTGGTGGACCCAAGTTTCGTCAACGGCTATGAATCGACGCAAAAATTCGATTGGATTACGCTTATACAATGCAAAATTGGCGGTAGAAATGTTCTTTCGAATCAATTTTTGGTCGACTGTTAGCAAACGCTGCACCTATCTTGCACAGAGCTTTTCCATATACAAATTTTGGTGCAAAATATTTTGTACACGTTCATATGACATCTTACAGATCTCAGCTATCTCACGCACTTTTAATCTGCGGTCTTTCAGCACTATTTGATGGTTTGTTTCGATCATATCTGGAGTTGTGACCTCAATGGGGCGTCCTGAGCGAGGCTCATCAGAGGTGCTCACACGACCTTTTTTAAAATCAGAAAACCACTGTTTAACCGTTGAGTATGATGGGGAGGATGTCCCTAGTACTGAGTCCATCCCTTCTTTAATTTGCTTCGGCGTTAACCCCTTCAAATAAAAGTATTGGATGACAATCAAAATATTTGATGACGATTTTCCAACTTTTCCATTTTTACGAAAAACACAGAGGCGTTTTGTTTAACGTGCTCTCAAACCTAAACTAACATGGCGATCGGACTGAAACTATAGCTACAACTATCTAAGTTTGGTACTATAGAACGCCACCTCAAGGTAGGCCTAGAGGCGCCATCTCTTGGTCAGGCCGGAAACTTTCAGTCCACCCTCGTATAAACACATAGCAGATAAAATGATGCCTGTCAGATAATTAAATTTATTTAAAAAAACGGCGGAAACTTATTTGTACACACGATAATAATAATTATGTAAATAATAATATATCTGATATTTTCGTAGGGATGCTCGTACACGCGTAATTATTTACTTATTTATAGTAATATTCATTTCCACGTATGCTTTTATGTAGGTGTTACATATTAAATAATACAAAAACATTAAAATCGAGAGTTTTATATTATTTAACTATAATGAGGCGCCCGAAATGCAATGGGTAGTGCCTTTACTGTATTCTGAGATTGTCGGCGCGGAGGGCGCGGGGACCGCGGGACTTTTCGGCACTGGCTACCACGCGGCCGTGGCTCGCGACACGCTCGAGTCCCGCTCTGCTCTCCCTTGGCCTATTTTCGCCGGGCAAGTACATTAGATATTTGCGCTTGTATTATTTTGATTTTCAAGTGTTCGATTGCTAATCGAGATTATCATTTGATTATTTTTATTTTGACTGTAATTATTTGAAATTAAAGTTTTATACGTATTGGGCTGTATTGACTATACAGTCTGATAGAGATTCTTCTATGTGAAGCAACAAATGAAATTTTATTTGTAAAACCAATAGAATTAATTAATTAGTAATTGATTAATCAATAATAATATAAACAAATTTATTAATTATATGATTAAAGGAGAAGGTCCGCTACAGTGCTCTTCATGTCAACCGCCCTCGAAGCTTGAGAGGGGCATGTGTGTGTCTTGTTTTACATCTCAGTATTATGATCCCTTGATGAAGCTCTGTAAAAATTGTCATTCAGATTGTCTTAGCTGTACAGGTCCAGGAAAACTGAGTTGTTCTAGCTGTCTCTTGCCCTTTCATCTTAATAAACTCAACAACCAATGTGTGCCATGCTGTAATACTGAAGTAAAGTTAGACGAGACGAATGAGTGCTGTATCTGCGATCCCAATACTGGTATGTAAATGCATGCTATTATATGAAAATTTAATATAATGCATTTAATCTTATAAATACATAATAATTTCTAATTTTTTATACCACTCCAATATCAAAAGAACGATTGTGGGACGAGTTGAAGCTTCTTTGATGGAAAATATAGTTTACGTCACTATATTCAAGAATAAACTGTATTGCAGGCTAATAATGTGCATACAGGCTTTAATTCTTTGAATAGTGGGGCATAATCCGATCTTCGATAAATGGATCGTTGCTAGCTTTCAAGTAGTGAGGTTATTCCATCCCCCATTCGAATTTACTTTACCCGGCTGAACTTAATTCTACACTTTCCGAACGTACTTATCTGTTCGGATCTATTGGCATTCTCTTAGTTTTCCATCATTGTCTAGTATTAGTATACACGTTGACCCAGATATAACTGCTGATATTAGCGGTATGGTATCGAAAAGCATAAGTTATATGTAAATATGAATATTCATTTAGGTAAATTTTTAATATTTTTCGTAGTACGGGCCAATGTCTGTGAGCCAAAACGTAAGAAAACGAGGTGAAATCGATCGAACACGATAAAGACAAATAGTTATTTTTCTGTCATTCATCAGCACTCACGTAACTTTCCATATATGAATGCATTTACGAAGTAATGTTCTCGCGTCTTGTGAATAATGATTCGTTCTTCATCTACAAACGACCGCCCCCTTATTTTTTGTAAAATTGCGTGTTTTACAACAGCCCCATTCCACTGCCTTGGTAATAATAAAGAAACGGCGGATATTTGCTTTCAACCCGCGAGAAAAGAATTATAGTCGCTATCGCGCCGTGCCCGCGTCGGCGCGGACTAACTGACTGCAAGCTCACATATGTATTATATAAAAACAACTGAGCATCAGTTTTTCGAAATTTTACAAAGATTATCAAATAAATATTTGATAATTATATGTATATATGTATATATAATCTGCGAAAAACCAACTTTTAACAAAAGTAAAATAGTTTGACGTGCTTTTTGAGGCGAGTTTGATGTGCCTTAGCATATTAAGAATTATAAATACATCTTTTCATGCATTTTATAAAAAATTAATATAGAATATTTTTCCAAATTCAATACTATATTAAGACAAAAATACATACAATAACGTTTTAAAACAATGGATCATTAAAACAAATGGCTAAGTACGTTTTATAACATCTGTTTTATAAAATATATATATATATATATATATATATATATAACAGCATGTATAGTTTACACAAATATATCTAAAACTCTAAAAAATAATAATAAATGAATAGTTTTAATGGAAATGCAGCTTAATAAAGTAATGAGATCATTTACTAATAGCCGAGTTAATTTTCCCATTATATGGCCGACGCGTGGACATAAAAAAGAGTTAATTATCTTGAATCATCGATGATTTTAGGTGAAAAGGCTTCTGCTATTTTTTCTTATAATTCATTATTATTGAAAAGTAGGTATCAACTTGCAAGGGCAGTTTCCACAAAGTTTATAAGTGAACAATATACTACTTTATACTGAAATAATATACTTTTAAATATCTGAAATATATAGACAGTAGATAAGCTATGAGAGGTCTGTATCACTTCCACTGTATTCCAGAACTCTCATAACTTACAGCGGCTACGTCATGGACGAAAGCGCACTTCCGGGATGATCCAGAGCTTATAGCTTACAACGTCGACCTTTAGCACCATATTAGCACCATTAAGTCAGCGACCTTTAGCACCGCATGCATGGACGTGTTTACGTCAAATCGAGGAGGACGATTTTGTAATCGTTTTTTTATTATGGCCACCTGATGTAGGCAACTCAGTCGAAAACACGCGCCTGTCTGTCTGTGCGGGGGGAGGGGCTTGTACTCATTCACCATGCTTATTTTTGACGAGTAAAAACTTTACTTTATCCGTGTTTCAAAATAGTATTTTTTTCATAGTTTTCCATTATGCAGAGGATACGTTACTTTGTACGCTGGATTATGATTAATGCATACTGTTAGAGTATTCATGCGCTTCTGTTTCTTCCACTCGCAGTATGGTAAATTCACAGTGTTAATATCGTAAACGATAAAATTGTATCTGTTAAATCCAGCCAGCCATTCTCTATTTATGTCTCGATCGGTGAATATTTTATTTGCATTGGGAAAATTTTCATAAAGTATATTGACAATTTAATTATAGTAAAACTGTCCAGAATTTCAATACCATGATAATGCATTTCAAGCGATTTATTTTGCACTCTGATGTGGTCTGAAAATCGTTCACGAGAGAATGGCTTTTTAAATAAAGGTACTATGGGTTCTCACTCACCTATGAGTGGTAAAATGGCGAGCTCTTTAAGTAGATATTCATTGTCACCCTGCTTGAAGCCTTGCATATCAACGATATACTCCATCTTGATTGACACTCTGAGACAAAAAGTTTAACTATATATAATATAGTATATACTATATATGTAATATTATTTTAACCACTTTACACCTTCTTAACTTCACCACTCATAGTGTGATATTGCACAATACGATCATACAAAAGTAAGCAGTAAGCTCACGTATCTGGTCCAAAATTATTTTTCGATTCAAATTCTAGGAGTACATCAACGGGTGCACTTTTCAGAGACTCGTTTTGCTTTGAAAATTCAATAACTATAAGTGGCATATGATGTCGGAAATCTGTTTTTTTTTTAAATTCGCTTAGACTCCTTGTAGTAGACATTTTAAAAATTTGCATACATATCATACAATAACGAATATTGATTTTTAGTAATATCCATTTTTTAATTTCCGTATGAATAGTATTGAGAATTGAGAAAAAGTTTCACATTAGTGTTATCACAATGGTCAAAGTGACTGCAATTTGAATCTTTTTGTCCTTTTCTATTTGTTTAAAGTCCCAAAATGATGAATCGTAGTTCTTCTAGTGGATTTGTCGTTTTCACTGTCCACATATGCTTGGATGTAGCGGAAAAAAGTGGATATTCATAGAGCTTGCAAGTACGAAAACTCATAGAGCATGGATGATTTTATTCCAACTATTTTAGTAGTCGAAGCTTGTAGTCATCTCTTACTACGACGTATGGCATGAACCATTCGATCTTTGTAATTTCTATTTTGAAATTTTCAGATTGTTCTGCGTTATCAGTTGATGTGAGAATTGCTGTTTGCACAATAGCATTTAAATCGTTGCGTGATCTGACGAGAACAAGTTCATGCTTACGGTATTTTAAGGTAATTTCGAGCGAAACCAAAAATCAGATTGAGGAAAAGGGATGCATCAAAATGGCCTAAGTTATTGGTAATATTATTGGACTTATATATCAAGTCACCCTGCATTTTCGATTATTAAATTTTGACTCTGACTGAAGAAATCCATCCTTTCTGCGATGCGTAATTCTATATGATCTATGCATTTGACGGTTACTGAAAAGTAAATGACATGGGAAAATACTTCAATGATCTTATATCCTAACGGTACTGTAGGAAAGAACTCGTTGAATTGTGTGCACACGACGTTCATTTATACACTCTATTCTCAAGGAATTTACGTTTCAAGTGGTCACAGGTAAATCGGAATTGTGTATAACACCTGCTGGCAAAATTCGTTGTTGAAAGCCCAAGAGTTTACCAAGTGAATCTTTAGATTCAAAGTTGATGTGATGACTACGCTCTATAACACTACGAAGCGTGCTATTATTAGGCTTAAGACTTAATTTCATACCTTTAGAAGTTAATCTCACCTTCAGATAATTTGTAATATCTTCAATTTCATAACTGCCAGTCTGTAGGCTAATTACTTCTTTATCGATAAAAAATTTATTGTTATTTTCATCTATATTGGAAATGGAGTGAAATGTT
Organism: Sycobia sp. Sy_11; assembly: GCA_018907035.1. Lineage (NCBI taxonomy): Eukaryota > Metazoa > Arthropoda > Insecta > Hymenoptera > Epichrysomallidae > Sycobia > Sycobia sp. Sy_11. The sequence goes on from JACCIC010000303.1 coordinate 305,020, forward strand.
CAAAGGTCAACTGCACCTAGAACATAATTTTTATAAGATGAAATTTCAACAAGAGAAAATATTGAGCATCAAGAATAGACGATGTACCGGAAAGCGTCAAAGTAAATTATTCATTCATCATGGTTATGTTAAGAATAACATATATTAAAAAATGTCTGAAATTATATAGAAATACTTGTAAGATTGTTACATAAAATCTGCAGGCATAAATGAGCGCAAATATATGTATTAAAATTCTAAGGGTGGTTTGAAATCACCAAAACTATCGAAATATACTACTCTGTTGCCTCGTTTGCGATATGCGAGCCAATGAGTTTTTGGACCGCTAACATCATCAAGATTCACAATACCTAATTCATTATAAAGCGCGCCTTTAATTGGCAGTGCATTACGTATAAATACGCCTTGAACAGATGAAATTTTTAAAATACGAGCGTATTTTATTAACTCAACGTCGGACAATGGTCGATCTAGCAATTCTACAGAGAAACTTTTTTTTTTAATCCGTTGCCTGTATATAGATTGAAGTAGAGATCTTTCCCATTACTTTTATACGATTTTAAGTAAAGACCAACCTTTTTTGACTAAGTTTTTTTGTAAGGTTTAAATTAAAGATCTTTTCCAAAAGCAAATTCTATCATTGTTTTGTTATGCCTTTGATTTTCTTACAATTCTTTCTTTGCTGTTTTGGCATCATTAACAGCATTGACTATTCCAGCTGCACCTCCTACCAAAGTTTTGTTTCTTAATTATTTTTTTTTCAATCCCAATCCTAACTTTGCTTTAAATTTCATTGCATTATAGACTGCTAGTGCAGCAGCCTTTTCAGTCATACTTGCTTCCTTAGATTTAAGACGCAAAAGAGCTTTGTCTGCGAGAATTTGATCCGCTGCGTGCGTAGCTTTCATATCGTTAATAATATTGGAATATGCTATGTCGTGATCTTTGCAAGCAGAATCAAGGGGATTTATCCCTCGATCACCACGAGCTATACGTTTTTTCAATTTTGTCACAGGACCACAATATTGGTAACCTGGTAAATTCAGTTCAATAGGTAATTTACTGAGTATCTTATTAAAAACCCCACCACTTTCTCGCTTATGTACGATCATTCTATATCAAAAGTTAATATGATACTAGCTGAATTTATATTACCAATCATAGATTTTGACTCTTTTACAGAGCAGAACAGAAAAAGTAAAGGGCATCAAGATTTACTTCCGAATAGTAGACAATCAGTGATTTGCGGACCTTTCCATTATAGAGAAACCAATAGCTTATTGACTCTTATAAGTAATTCGAATGGTCTTAGATTTGTATATATATATATATATATATATATATATATATATATATATATATATATATATAATGCAAATATATATAAATCCTGTAAACTCAGATATATCTTTTAATCAGTTTAAAAACATTGGCTCAACTTGCTGGAATTATGGTAGATATAGAAAAGGGTTCAACTGTTTTGCTATAAATATAGCATAACATAAATATGGCAAACATTCTGGTTCTCAAAGTTGAACACTCAACATGGCCGACTATCAGCAAGAAAAAACTTTATTGCGTCAAATAGCCAACTCACGTGAAGAAATATGACGTAAATATAAATTATTAAAATATGAATTAGAAAATATAGAATGCGCATTAGATGAAACCTTCAAACTAATCATTACTGCTTTAAATAAACTTATTACTGTATCAAAAGTGTTTGATGTGTCAAATATTAAAAAAGAAGAGAAGAACAATTTCACTACCTTTAAAGAGGAAAAAAATTAAAGAATCGTTGTCTGATAATGAGTGTAATTATGATTCTAATAATATTAGTAATAATGCCACTCTACAAAATGATCATAGCACTGACAACATTAATACTTCTTTTGAATCAGCTGAGAGTGATATTGAACAAGATGATAAAAGTCTGTTCTGATCTATTAAGAAATTTGATTTCATCATCATTATTCATATTTTGAAACCACTCAAAACTCCCGTAAGGAAGATATTGTGTCATAGCCCAGCTGTAAAAATTATTTACATCATAATAGAGCAGACATGTATTTTCTTTTGTCTCATCAAAGTCACTACTCAGGTATTTATTATTTGCTTTTGCATATCGATTAGAGCATTGACTAATACGGCCTCTAATACCTCTTTCAATAAACATATGCATATCAATATCGGTAAGTAATTATAATTTTATTTTCATATATTTTAGCATGGCATCCCATGATATACCGGGAGTGGTATGATAGTGTGCTGAATCAATAGCGTAAGATTCGACACAATTGTTTCGAAAGTTTTCGAATATGTCAACAAGAAGTAATACATCTGTTTTCAAACACAAATGCAAATATTCACCTAAAGTTTTAATATCAAATTTTTGGCAAAGTAGTTGAGCATACTTCATCAGCAATAATTGTATTATTATAAATTACTATAAAATGCATCTTTTACTGGTAGCTGTACCTCTCGTACTCTATCAAAAGCTGAAACATATTCATATGGGAAGATTCCTTTTCTTTTAACTAAATTAATTTGATCATTTGTTGGAAAATCACTTGTAAAAGTATTTTCTAAAATACGATGCTCCTCCAGGTAAGAGGCTAATTTATCGAGTGCACAAGGCATAAAGCGAAATTATGTGTTCAAAGCCTTGTATACAGGAATAAATGTAATAAAAATTAATACGCAGGATTAAAGCATATATATACTACTTAATCGATAAAATTATTACTATTTTCAATTTCTGTAAAAGTCAAATGTTCGCTTATATATGATTAAAAATTATTTCTAAAAGTTCTAGAATTTTTTTATTTAGAATTTACTTTAATTTACTGGCCAAATTAAAGTTTGTCATTGGTCCAAGTTGGATTAACCAATTTTTTCGGAATCTTTTACAAAACAGTGTTTTCCTATTTCTTTGAAGACAAAAACTGAACTCTTAAATTACAATCCTTTAAAAAATATTATATAATCTGTACAAATAAATAAAGAATATCTTGTTATAACTAATTCTTATATATAATTCACTCATAATAAATTATAAATAATATTTATTTATATTTTCGGCTATTACAATCGTATGCACTTACAAAATTGAAAGTTGTTGAAATATAAAGCTCCATTTATTGAGATTACGATATAGACTGTAAAAATTTTTCATGCAAAAATTAATTATTAATAAAACAGTATAAGTATAGAAACATCGATGATTCATGATAATTATCTCTTTTTTATCCACACGTGGGCCAAATGTGAAAATAAACTCGGCTATTGGTGAATGATTAAATTACTTTATTAAGCTGCATTTCCGTTAAAACTATTTATTTATTATTATTTTTTAATTGTGTAAACTATACATGCTTATATACACGAATGCATAGAAAATGCACTTTGCGGTTTGTTTTAAAGATCCATTGTTTTAAGACGTTACTATATGTATTTTTGTCTCAATATGTTACTGAATTTAGAAAAATATTTTATATAAATTGAGAGATGTATTTAAAATTCTTACTATGCAAAGGCACATCAAATCCGCCTAACTATTTTACTTTTGTCAAAAGTTGGTTTTTTACAGATTTCATTTCTTCTTTAGAAAATTATAATTCAGTGAATTCAATGAAAAAATCTACAATACAATACAACAATTATATATATATCTATATATATATATATATATATATATATATATATATATATATATAAACACATTGTGACCGTCGTTTTTTGGATCGCTAAAATTAAGTTTCGAATATCGATATATCGCGCGAGCAATTGCACGCGAGATTGACGCGATGCCTAGATGCGCCTCCCGGCTACGCACCAAGATTAGTCATTGACCAGAGAGCCCTATTAAGAAACACCAAGAAGAAGAAGAGTTGCCTACGTGAGAAGAACAGAAGAAAAAGACGGGCCAGGTCGAACGTCGTACACTCGACCTCGCCAGCTCGGTCGACGGAGCCAGCGGGTTACACATCCGGCTGCCGACGGCCTTTTAAATACCTTGCCGCGCGGTGACCACTGCCTTCCTCCAGCCGCAACCCAGTGGACGTCTCCAGCGTCTGACTAGGCAAGTACCGTGTTAATTATATATATATATATATATATATATATATATATATGTTGGGATTGAGCACCAACCATGCTGTGCATATATAGTGTGTGTGTGTACCATCTGTACGAGCGGTACAGATGCTGTGTGCGAGAGCGGCGCTGCGCGAGCGCCCTTTATAGAGAGTGCAGTTAGTAGACTGCTAAACGTTGTGCGAGTTAGTTGATTGTGAATAAAGCTCTGAATTCCAACAATATATATATATATATATATATATATTGGTTAAATTGTGGTCGGCGTCCTTCCGGTCCCGTAGTGTCCGCGTCGTGTATCCATTCCTCCGTCTCTCCCCCCTCGCCTACCGTTGCGCCAAGATGGCCGCGTTTCTGCCCCGTGTAGCCAATATAACTTTCCCGTCAAAGAACCCGCTCGAGATGAGTCCGTAGCTAATACCGCGATGAGGAGCTAGTACGCTTGTTATTGAGTTCTTATGTAAAATAGTGTATATATAGAAAAAAAACAAACAAAAACAAAGGTCGCTCAGTTATGCTTTGTTGCACATACACATTCCCGGTCGCACCTAGCTTTCACTTTATTGGCCGGTTGTGCTCCAGAGCTTTGCAGTATTGATGATCTTTTCAATGGTGCAGATCTGTACATCATTGCGACCTACAGTTTATAGTGGGTTCCGAACCACTTTTTATTGCACGTTCTATATTCAGACTAGAGTTGGTTGCCAGTATATAGGCTGGCTTTGCTTAATTGCTAATTGTATATTGCGCTTTGTAGACCAGTTTATAGTGTTGGTCTACTTATATAGGAAAAATAATATTATTGCGTAAGTCTATACATTGCCATTTGCTTTGATTGCGGTTCGTTTATTTACAGTTTTGTGGACCGATGTATGGCGCCGGCCCACTATATTAGTGTGTTTTCTATGCATTTGTAGATTTATTTGTATATGCTCTTTCTTTTGTGTATAATTCCTGTAGCAACTGCCAGTTCCCTACCTACCTAATCAGGTTCCTCTATTGTATCTGCTTCAAGCAGATATTCCTCGAGAGATTCCTTTGTCTGGAGGAGCTCTTTGGGTAGTTTTTCAAAGATTTTATAGTGTATTTGACTCAATGGAGCTCTAACCCCAATAGAGGTGTTATTTTCTTTCTGGAACCTGATCCTAATTTCATCATACTTGGGACAGACGGTCAGTAAATGCTCAGATGTATTCACCTCCCCACATGTGCATGTATCGCTCTCTCTCAGATGAAAGCGAGACAGATATGACCCGAAGTCACCATTCCCAGTTCGAAAGTGGATTAACCATCGCGATGGCCCAATCCAGTCTGCTATCTCTGACATTAGGTAGATAAGAATATGTCAGCCTATCTTTTGTCGAGTTATTCCAGATTTCCTGCCAGTCATCGAGATATCTTTTCTCTCGTGGCACGACGTTGGTCCTCAGGTGACGCTGCATTTTTACGGTTCGTATACAGTTCCGCGCATACAATTCGCATACAGGGCGTCTGTTGAGGTTTTCTGTACGCGCCGGTGACTCTAATGAGCGCGTGTCTTTGAGTACTTGCCAACGTGCGTTGCTGTTCAACACACATCAAATCGTGCCATCCTGCCGCTGCGTAAATAACGACAGGTGTGAACAGCCCGGTAGAGATAGTACTAAGCGCCTTAAATTTAAGGCCCCATTCCCATCTTGCCAGGCATCCAATCCTGTTAAACAATTCCACACATTTGGACTGTGCCGCTTTCAAATGGCAACCGATTGTAAGATGTTCGCCGAAGTGGATTCCAAGGTATCGTACGCTTTCTAATCTCTTCACCCTCGAGTTGCCAACCGTAATTCGGGGGGGGGGACTTTCGGGTGAAGGTAACCTCTCAAAATCAACATTCCATACTTTTGAGAGGCCAGCCTCATTTTATTGAGGCGACACCAGGATTCCACTTCTTCAATGTAACTCTGGCCATTTCTTTCGATCTCCCTACGCGAGTCTCCCTCCACTAGGAGTGCAATGTCGACTACATAGGCAATGACTTCGCACCCTAGTCTTGAGAGCTGCCAAAGAAGAGAATCTAGAACTAGGTTCCACAGAGTTGGGCCCAGTACGGATCCCTGCAGGCATCCCTTACTGACCTCGAGTTGTACTTCCTCAAAGCTATCTCGCATGAGGACTTGACAGCCCTTCAGGTAATCTCTTCTCATTTTGTAGAGACTCCTGGGGCATGCTTTGCTTTTCAATGCTGTTAGTACAGCGGGCCAGATTCAATGCTGTTAGTGCAGCGGCTCACAGACTTACGCAACTGAACAATGGCGTCCTTTGTGGAACGCCCTTTCCTGAAGCCGTACTGTCTAGGAGATAACCTCGTTTCAATGATTCTATTTAACTTGTTCAGTATCAGAGCCTTAAGGGTTTTGCCGAGCAGTGGCAAGAGGCAAATGGGCCTGTAGGACGCAGGGTCCTCAAGTTCTTTGTCCTCACCCTTTCGGATTGTGACAACTTGACCAACCTCGCACTCATTAGTGCACACCGAAAATCTCAAGCATAAGTTGTATATATTGATCAGGTCCTGCCTGTTAGTCGGCAGTACAGTTCGAATGATGGCCAAGTCGAAACTGTCTGGGCCAGGAGCCTTACTCAGCTTCATCTTGGACGTCAACTGATCCACCTCGTTGAGATTGAATTCTATCTCGGCTACCCTTGAAGGGGGAGCGTTAGCCAAGGACCTCATATCTTTTTGCTCTTGTGTTTCATTCTTCAAATTGTCTGGAGTGAACAGGGTGTTTAGCACTACCGTAGGGGTGCTCGCCCAGTCCGTTGTATAGGTGTGATCATCCAAACGGACATTGCACGCAACCTCCTTAATGGATAGCTTACCGACTTCAAGTCGGTAAGCTACACCCCAGGGGTTCTCATTACCCTTTACAGTGACAAAGTCTTGCCATTGGGACTCTTTAGCATGCCTGAGTCTACGGACATACTCCTTTCTGGCCGCTTTGTATTCTTTCTTAAGGTGTTCCCGTCTGACGGGATCACGCTCTTTCTCGAATACTCGATGGGCACGATTTGTAGCCCTTTTTAGCCTATCTAAGTCAGGGTTCCACCAGGAAACCCTCCTAAGAGCTACCCAATCTCTTTCGTATGGCAGCATTGCACGCTTTCCTCAAAGTGGCTGTCAATGAGCGAACTCTCTCTATTGTCTCGATTTTGGAGCCGGGCATTTCTTTAGGGACCTGGTCCCTGCATCTACGAGTACAGCGCAGAAGTTTTCCCAGTTCGCTTTCTGTGTGGAGTATCGCTTTAGCTTATTTCCCTCATTTGCAGCACCTGAAGTTGCAGGTGTGCGTGCTCTGCATCTGATGGGGATCTCTGAGATGGTCACCATTAGCTCTATGAGGCTTTTCAGCCCCTCCTTCCTCATTCCTAAGTCATCTACTGATTTGAGAGCTGCCTTAATGATTTCAAAGTGGTCCGCAGCCTGGGACTGGAACCTCTAGGCAGTCCCTGGTAGTATTACCAGGGTCGTCTCATGCGCTGGTGAGGCAGTTCTTACCTCTATTGTTCGCCCCACCTTCTACGAGGTAAAGTAACCTCCAAAAAAGGTTATAATATATATATATATATATATATATATATATTTCTACTTTCTTTCATTATAAACAGGACATCTCACTATTTCAATGCTCTCATTTTTTATTTCGTTATATAATATTGTATATTGAGCTTTTATTAAATACATATAAGATTTATAAGTACTAAATTTCTTAATATACTAAGAACATATATTATTCTCGATCGCTAGAACAAGGGACTAGTAACTTGGTGATCCGAATTCAAATTCCGGTCTTGGCCGGTTGACACAAGCACCGCTGTAATAATTTACATATGCTTTGTTTACAAACACATCGTAGACCTCCTTCGCTGATTATTCCTGGTATTTGGAAGCATAAATAAAGTGCTGTTATGTAATAGAGAAAAAAAAATTATTATGTTTCCCTTTATCACAATCAGCAAGACATTTGACTATATCAGTGAACTGATTTATAATTTAATAATAGAATATTTTTTGTGTTAATATATTAAAATCATGTCTATTGCACAGTAATTTTAATTAAAGAAGCGTTCTATGCTTAATAAGTGTTTTTTATTTCTATTTGAAAATAACTTATAAACTTATTTTTTATTTTTTGTCTTATTATTCAAAATTATATGCACATAAGTAAAGCAGTTATTTAGAATATTTTATTAATAATTCTATTTGCAATTATTTTCTATATTATTAAAAAAGCATAAAATGAAATAATTAAAATTACTTAAATATACTTTAAGTTATATCACAGGGGATTTTAAACACATACACTTTTTAATAAATTTACGTAAATAATCTTGATATATAATTTCATGTAATATGGAATTTTAGAAGAAAAGTTGTACATGTCCAAAGTTTGTGAATAAAGATTTACCTTTAAAATATGATCATAAAATACTTAGATCCAATTAGTAGAAATTCCTTTCCAAAGTCATTTATTATTTTTTATGTAATTTATTAGTATTCATTATATCCAACATTAGATTTAGAGATAGAGAAGGAAGATATAAAATAACATATATTTTTAAACGGCATTTAATTTTTAATAATAACTATAATTTATGTATAAATAATAAAATGAATATACTATAAGGATGATGATGATGAGAAAATATTTGAATTAATAATTCTAATTACGAGATTTATGTTTGGAATGATCATTCAAATTAATCGATCGTTTTTAATTTATGCACAATATAAATCTCATGTAAATAACATTTGTACGTCAACCATAATAATATAAATCTCCTTGTTCAAATTTTTTAACTTGAAGAAAAATGTACAAATGTAACTTAAAATAGAAAAATTAATTACTTCATTTAAAACTGAAAAATATAAATTAGAAGCTATCTTTGATGTGATGAAGTACTGGCTTTTGTTTTCATGTCATGTGCTACATCATCCCGCATAATTTATCTACGACGTGTTTATATATGTACTGTATAGCCAGGTATAGCTATTATTATATTGAAGTGTCTTACTATACTATAAACATCTTGCTATACTATACATATATATGTCTTATTGCTGAACTTTTGCTACAGTTTTGACTATCTGACTGCTGGAACTTTTTACTGTGTATTTACTATTACCATATATATAAACAAAGTGTTTCTGACCATTTTCTATAGTCACACACCGAGTTCTATATTAAAAACTGCTTTTTATCCAACAATACCGGCAGGAAACGATTCTTTAGGTCATAAATAGTAGATATGCATTGGGAATTATCTTGAATAAGTAATAAATAATTTTTTTCATTCATTGAAAATTCCATATCTCAATTTAGAAGTCCATAGTATAGCGGACATGTCATCCTGGCGGTTCTCAAACTGACCTTCGTGGCGCTGCCGTGCCACTTGATATGTGTGTGCGTATGTACGTGTGCACGCGCGCGTGCGTATGTATATATATATATATATATATATATATATATATATATATATAGTAATGCGGCAAAATGCTAAGCGTCGGTAAACTCCAATGCACTCTCACTTCACGCACACAAACAAATAAATTTATTAACAATGTCTCCCACCTACCCACCTCCGCGATCGAACTAGGAGGGGAGCACCGTCCTGTATGGAGAGAAAAAGGAAATACGACATTGAAATACCAATTGGATATGAGGAATAAGAGTCAAAAAAAAAATTCGGAATCTCGTAATGACAAATTTATTTCCGCAGCTCCGCCATCGCCATCACATATATGTATCGATGCCCGCAACCACACATACTGCTGAGCTACCGCGCAACTACTACTCTCGAAGCACGTTCAACGTCATCACGTCCGCGCGAGATGTCGCCCCCGACGCTCACCCGTTACCCGCGTCAACCGGCCCGGTGACTCGCCCGTAGGGTCACACCGCGCGACATGCACCTATCTCCTAACCTGCTGACGATGTTGTTGGGTCCGTTAGTGGAAGGGCGCGCAGGGTGGATGTCTGCCGCCGAACTGTGATCTAGAACGACGTGTTATGCCCGTGGTAGCCGGTCGCCTCTTTGTCCTTGCGCTTCTCCGTTCTTCTCCTCTACCACTACCTTGCACGTCCTTATACATCTTCTCGCCCTTCCGCACCACTTTCTTCCCTTGATGCTTCTCCTGTTCTTTCTCAAATCTTTCCCTATACGCACTCCTCACTCTCTCTCTCGCTCCTTTCGTTCACCACACACCTGCTTCAGCGCTCCTTTTACACTCCCTCTCTAGGTGACACTCAATACTTTCTCCATATGTTTCTTTCAATTCTTTCTACACGCTGCTTTATCCCTCCTTGACTTTCTCACCACCTCGACGACTACAGTTGAAGTACCGCGCACCGCGCGTCCCAGTATTACGAACAAAAGAACAGATAAGAAAAAAGGGGGGTTCCTACGACGGCGGACGAAGGCAATCGGGATCCGTCGGATGCGACGCTCGCAGCGAGAATCACAATTTTTTCTTTTATTATGAAATATACATTTTAAAGAATAGCGGTAAAGTGCTATCCTAAATGAAACTTAAATCTCAAATTTAATGATTAATCTTCACACCATAATCTATAGACAAAGATTATTTGAAAATAACAGTACATAAATTTTATTCAAGCGAATAATAAAATCAATATTATAAAAACATTTTTTTTATTCGATTAGGTAATTATTTATTTTGTTGATCAAAAATTTGAATGCCAAGAAAAATCAACTAAAATCTATGACTGATTGCACTATCCTTCCTTTTTTTGAGGTATTTAATAAAATTTAAAAAAGGCATAATCCGAAGCAAAATTAATAACTATTAACTGTAGCAGATGTATGTACTAATCCATTTTTTGCTAAAAATAGCGACTACAATTATGATTTATTTTACATCGATGTTGTTAAAACAATAAATATAATAACAGAATAGAAAAAGGAAAAAGGAAAAATGTTTTGAGAAAAAAATGACGTAAGAGTAAGAAAGAAAATTTACAATTGGTATTGTGGCGATCTGTAGTATAAAAATTACATAAATCAGGAAACTATTTTAAAGATTTTTTTTTATAGATCGATAAGATTATACATAATCTTACGTGTTGAGGCAACGCTAATATAAGACCAAAATATAATAAAAATGTGAACAAATACTACATTGTTCATCCCAAGTATCTCAGTAGCATAACTTACGGAAACTGTGAGAGTTTGCTCTGTAAAAGAAAAAAAATTGATAAACAAACAGCCTGCGATAAGGCGAAATCGTATGTATAAAAAATATCAGGTATGTGAATAAGTCTTTCCCGTTTTTTTTCAAATTTTGAGCCTTTATTGTGAAAAAATGGTTACAAATGAATTATTGAAAGTATTGGCCATCGCTAGCTACAACTTTTTCCCATCTTTCTGGCAACATACGAATCCCGTTGCGAAAAAATTCGACCGGTTTGGCCTCTATCCAGTCATCCACCCATTTTTTGGCTTCCTCGTAGGAATGGAAGTGCTGGTCAGCCAGGCCATGCGTCATCGATCTGAAGAGATGGTAATCAGACGGAGCAACGTCTGGACTATACGGCGGGTGGGGTAGGACTTCCCATTTGAGCATTTCTAAGTATGTTTTCACCGGCGGTGCAACATGTGGGCGAGCATTGTCATGTTGCAAAATAACTTTGTCGTGCCTGTCGGAGTATTGTGGCCATTTTTCTCGCAGTGCGCGGCTCAAACGCATCAATTGTCGTCGATAGACCTCGCCTGTGATCCTTTCATTCGGTTTTAGAAACTCATAGTAAACCACACCTAGCTGGTCCCACCATATACAGAGCATGAGCTTGGCGCCATGAATATTTGGCTTGGCCGTCGATGATGATGCATGGCCGGGTAGTCCCCATGATTTTCTTCGCTTCGGATTATCGTAACGTATTCACTTTTCATCGCTAGTCACGATACGATGCAGAAAACCCTTTCTTTTATGTCGCTGAAGCAGCTGTTCGCAAGTGAAAAAACGCCGTTCGACGTCTTTCAGCTTCAGTTCGTACGGCACCCAATTTCCTTGCTTTTGGATCATTCCCATGGCTTTCAAACGCTTGGAAATGGTTGTTCGGTCAACTCCCAATGCTTCAGCAAGTTCTTCTTGCGTTTGACAAGAATCTTCATCAAGCAAAGTCGCCAATTCTCGATCTTCAAAGATTTGCGGCCGCCCGGAACGCCCCTTGTTTTCCACGTCGAAATCACCGCTTTTGAAGCGTTGAAACCATCCGCGAACACTTGAATCATCGACACAACCTTCTCCATAAGCCTCCGGAAGCAATCGATGCGTTTCGGCAGCAGATTTCTTCAAATTGAACCAATAAAGTGAAACTTCCCGCAAATGACGTCGACTCGGCTCAAATTTCGACATTTTTACGATATCAAAAATTTATGATGCGAAAAAATTTTAACTAATGTGTTAGTATGGAATTGTTGACATATGAATAAGCTTTGATTATGACATATGTAACCATTGAATACTCGTACAGTATTGGTGGCGCCATCTCTTACAGAAAACGGGAAAGACTTATTCACACTCCTAATAACTTATCGTGGCAGTTTTAGGTAAGGAGCACGCAATTACTTTATATAATTTACCAACTCAGTGTATAGTGATGAGATTAATTAAAATAAGATTAATTTGTTGATTTTTGATTTGGTTAATCAAGCTTTTGCAACATAATATATGATTATCGAAGAAATAATATAAAAAATTGAATTACAAATAAAAGTCAGTATGTGGTTACAAAAATCAATATAACTAATTTATAGTTTTACACATTGAATTGTACTTATGTCGACTGCCCATATACAAATTAATAAATATTTTTTTATTGGTCTTACAGTCCATTCAATTCAATCTAAAAATAAAATAAAAATAAAAATAAATTAAAAAAAATTAAATAAAAATTAAATTAAAATTATAATGACAATCAGACAGTCCTTGTTTACATTCACCCCCGTAGACTAATCTGAAAATAAAATTTTAGCTGAAAAAATTCTTTGTTAGTAAAGTGCAGTCTGACTGTCCCCAACACCCTTACCTAATTGACGACTTTTCCAACGTTTCGAGCTCGCTACGGCTCCTCATCAGGGACTAATCTAAACCTTATATTCTAATCTATATATACCCATCTCCACCACCAAATTTAGTAAATTAAATATAAATTCCCCCTCTACACAAATTGTCCAAAACCAATCAATTTAATAAGGAATGATAAACACTGTCCAATCTACCAGACTCTAACATAAAATTCACATTATTTCGATTCCTGGATATGTGAATACTTTCAAGACTCTCCCGTTTATACTTATTATTAATACCATGTTCTAAAATATACACATTCACAAAATCAAAAGAATGTAAAAACTTTAAACAATGCTCTTCTGAACCGGAAGTAATATGTGAGCTACGTAAACTATATTTATGCTCATAAATTCTTTTTTTTAAATATCTACCTGTTTGTCCAATATAGTATTTATCACAATCCATACAATTGATCTTGTAAACAACTCCTGATTTTAAGCATAAATCATCCTTAGCTTTGCAATTATTAAACAATCTACTCAAATTATTGCTATTTTTAAAGAAAATTTGAATGCTATATTTCGGAAAATTTCTTTTGATTCTTTCAGACAATCCTCTAACATATGGCAAGACAATAATTTTGCTTCCGTTAACATCAATTCCTGCACTGTGTCTATTTTCGGCATTATAAATGTCAAACAATCTCTCAACAATTAATCTATTAATAAATTGAATTGGATAACCATTATTAATGAAAGTTTCTCTTACTATCTGTAAATTATTTTGTCTAAAATATTTATGTGACAATTTTATTGCTCTGTCAATGACACCCTTTAATGCTCCAATTTTGTTTCCGAATTGGTGGTGTGAGTTAAAATCTAAAAACCTACCTGACCAAGTAGGCTTTCTGTACCAATTAAGTTTCACCTTATTATTACTACATCTAATGACATGAATGTCCAGAAAACTTAACTGATTATTAACTTCACTCTCCCTTGTAAATTTAATTCTGTCATGTACAGAATTCAAAACATCCACCATTTCATCCACAAAAACTTCCGGAACAATTGTAAAGATATCATCAACGTATTTCTTAAATATCATTCGTTCAAAAAGCAATCGCTCGCCGACTCGCATCCGCAAAGACATGTAGTTGCACACCAGGTGTGGGTGTCCAGTGGAGCCATCGAGGTAATTCGATGTGGTTTATTTCCCGCAGACTTGTACGGAACTCCTGCCACTGCTGCATCTTGTTTCTTGGGACAGTAGAGTCCCACTCGAGCTGCTCACGCCATAAATCCTGCATGAACATCTTCGCCACGAGGATGACCGGGGACAACCATCCTGCACGGTCGAACAAGCGGGCGACCTCAGCCAGGACCACTCGCTTCATGACTCGTGCATCTGCATCTAGAAGCGGCGGAGCAAATCTAATGCGGTCTGCTACGGGGTCCCACCGAATTCCTAGTTCGTTGACGGGGCTGCCTGATGAAAACTGCAACCAACTAGGTCGCAAGCGGTCCTCCAGAGGAATGTCCTCGAGGAGACACCTGGAGTTGCATACCCATTTTTTCAGCATGAATCCCCCTCTCTGTAGTAGTTGTGCCAACTGATTCCGTAGAACTAAGGCCTCCTCTGCACAACTAGCGCCACATAGGAAGTCTTCGACATAAAGCTCCTGCTCGATGGCTCGAACGGCCTCGGGAAAGGCAGCTCCTTCATCGAGGCTGAGCTGCTTCAGGGTGCGCAGTGCCAGGTACGGTGGACAAGTTCCGCCGTAAGTCACGGTGCGGAGGGCGTAATGCTTCGGTCGGTCGGATTCTGAGGGAATCCAAACGATGCGTTGCAAATCGGTGTCAATCCTCCGGACCCAGATTTCTCTAAACATCATCCGGATGTCGGCACAGAAGGCGACGGCCCACCGTCTCCAGCGCGTCATCACCGTAATCAAGTTGTTCTGCAACTTGGGTCCCGGGTTGAGGATGTCGTTCAGATTGCTGCCGGATGTGGTTGGGCACGAAGCATTGAAGACTAGACGCAACTTTCTTCCCCCATCCTTCCGATACCAGACGCCATGATGAGGGAGGTAGTACGTGGTGTTTGAAGGAGCTTTGAGCTGCTCCTCGGTGAGTAGTCGCATGTGACCGAGCTCTATATATTCCGCCATGAAGTTGATGTACTCCTTTCTCAGCCGGGGGTCCCGGGTCATCCGTCGGTGAAGCGATGCTAGACAATGTAGAGCGCTTGTTAGGCTGTCGCCCAAGAAGGAGAGGTGTCCTGGAATGACAGGAAGAGGCACGATGTAACGACCCGTCCCATCTCGCTTGTGGCCGCTGGCGTACAACGTTTCAGATGCTGCATCTGACCGGGACTGTCTCACAACTCGAGGTATCTCTTCTGTGTCCCAAAAACGCTGTAAAACACCCATCAAGGCCTCATGCCAGTGGACCGGGGGCGGGTCGACAGAAGTAAGATGAGCGGCGGTGGTGTGGCTCAGTGCACCATGCGACCCACCGGCGATGGTCCAGCCGTTCTGTGAGCGATGTACTGCTCACGGCGAATGAGACCTGGGAGCACGATGTAGTGGTAAATGTTGACACCCAAAACTATGCCGACGCCTTGAGGTTCAGAGAAACGGGGACCCGCCAGTTGGAGATCACCGAAGAGCCGAACGATGCTCTTTTCCAAGGGGCTCGTTGGCGTCTTTATCCGTAAGCTCTTGATGCCATAAGCAGCGAATCGGATGGGTTTCGACGAATGGGGGAGGTGGATGTAGAGATGCGTTCGAATCAGCGTTGATCCCATGACTCCGCCCAGGACGCCCGTTATGCCTACTCTCACCGTTTGCCCCTCATGGCCGAGTCTTGAAGCCAGACGAAGATCGAGGAAGGTGGACTCGGCGCATGGATCGAGTAACGCCCGGACGCACTGCCGTGGTCTTGATGCATCCCCCAATGCGACCAAGGCAGTGAATAGAACTCGTAGTCAAGCTGAGGAGGCTTCTGAAGAAATAGCCTCGGCATTGGAGGGTTCGCTAAAGGCGGCTCCTCGCACTCGTTTTAAAGGACGCTCGGTGCCCGTGAAATGGCGAGGTCTCTTCTCCGCAGATCCATGGAGGAGTGTATGGTGCTGGCCTCCACAGGTGGTACAGAATGATGCTGAAGTGCAGTCTGCTGCGACATGCTCCGGTTTGAGGCAGTTGAAACATAGTTTCTCTTGAAGCATTAAGGCTCGACGTTCACGAGGGTGCAGAGCTTGAAAACGCGAGCAATGGCCGAGGTAGTGCGGGTCCCGGCAGATAATGCACGGTACTATCGTCGTGGCAAGAACGTTCATTCCTCTGAGGCCTGATGGTTTGGTGCTTCCCCATCTGGATGAGCCACAATTGACTATGGAGCGCCGCGTCGCCTCCAAGCACTGGAGAGTGCGATATCGTCGTTGGAGAAAAGCCGAGCAATGCGCGAATGTCGGAGAATATACATGTGGAAGAGTGGTGGTTGCTTCCAGGGTCTCTAGTTCCACCTCCCAATCTCGACGGGTCATGAGATCCATGGCTTCAGTGGCAAAAAGGATAAGCCAGTCGTCCCAGCTATCGACGGGCGCCCGAGTGTCCGCAATTGATCACGGCGTCGTCTCAATTCATCCAGCACGTGCTGAATGCCTGTTGCCGACTCCTCCTTCAGCGGCTGGAGGTTCTTCAGAGCCTTCAAGTGATCTTGGACAAATAGGCGATGATGTTCGTACCTGGTTTCTAGACATTTCCATGCCATATCGTAGTTTGGCCCAGTCACTTGCAGGCTGTCGAGCGCGTATTTGGCATCCCCTTGGACGTGGGTTTTGAGGTAATACAGCTTGTTCACAGCACTGAAGCGGTGATCATTGTGAATCAATGACCGGAACAGGTCACGGAAGGACTCCCAATCTTCCCGTCGTCCACAGAAGGAGGGGATTACGATCCGTGGTATTCGACTCACACCTAGAGAATCCTTCGGGTTGGGTGTGCTGGCCGGCAGTGGTTCTCGGGGTGAACGCGCGCGTGCGTCATAGATACGCCCTCGGGCCCTGATGTAACTGCCTTCGATCCTGCTGTAGCGTCTTTCGAGGAGGTAAGGGTTGTCCTCGGCCAGGCCCGAGCGGAATAGTACCACATGGTTGCTCTCAAAGTTTGACCAGTACCGGTCCAACATTTCGAGATAACTCTGCAGCAATCCGTCGGTCCACTCGCCGATGGGCGCCTCCTGAATAGCGGTGACCGCTTCCTTGATCCTCCTGCGTCGCAAGTGTTGAGTCCATCTCTGAAAACATAATTGATTAGTGCCCTGAAGCCGACGCGATTCAGCGACGCGGCTAGACAGGATTCGGTAGCTTCGTCCGCGACGGAGCTTTCAGTCAACAAAGATGCCAGTTGCTAGACTGGGAGTGCTGCATTTCATGTCAGCCTCAATCGAGAAGCACCGCATAGCCAAACGTTACGTGGCGAGGCCTCTTTCTAAACGCTGGACGGGTGGCTTTGGTATCAGTCGCAAGCGCCCAGTCCCGGAGCGCGACCACACCAGACGCTTAAGACAGCGAGGCGAGTCTCCGCCAGACGTCACGTAACGAGTATTGTGTCGGACACTAGACGGGCATCTTCAAGTGTGTCCGATCACAGGCGCGATGTCCCGAAGCGCGACTATGCCGGATGTTCCTTCAGAACAAGACCGGCCCTCGGTCAGACGCCCCTTTGAACGAGACCGACTCGGATCCTATTTCGGAGGGGGTCTCACGGGAGAAAGAGAGAGTAAGAGAGAAAGAGAGAGGGGAGATATGAAATGAGAGAGAGAAGAAGAGAGAGATAAACAGAGCGAGAGAGAAAGAGAGGGAGAAAGAAAGAGCGAGAAAGAGAGAGGCAGAGTACGGTCGAGAGGGAAGATGAGTTAAGGCAAGAAAGATAGTGAGTGAATGAGAAATTGCATGATGAGAAGAAGAGAGGTACAGGGGAACAGAGAGAGAGAAAAAGAAGGGGATAGAGGGCGAAAGAGAGAGGTAAAAGGAGAGGGAGAAAAGAAAGAAAGAGTAAAAGAGAAAGGGGGGAGAGAGAGAATGAGAGAGGCAGAGAGACAGAAAGTGAGAGGGTAAGAGCGAGTAGAAGAGAAAGAGAGAGGGGAAGATATGTAATGAGAGAGAGAGAAGAAGAAAGAGATAAACATAGAGCGAGAGAGAAAGAGCGCGGAGAGCGAGAGAGAGAAAGAAAGAGGGAGGATAGCGAGAGAGAGAAAGAAAGGGAGGAGAGCGAGAGAGAGAAAGAAAGGGAGGAGAGCGAGAGAGAGAAAGAAAGAGGGAGGAGAGCGAGAGAGAGAGAGAGAGAGAGAGAGAGAGAGACCACCATTTCTCACTTATTAGCCGCGCACAGGACGTGCGCGAGTTTCCCTCCCACTCGATCCGGCTCGAAGGACCAATGTTAAATTATTGTATTGAATTAGAGAGGAGAACGAGAGGGGAACTCACACACGACACTTGTAGCTCAACTCTATTTATTATAGTCCTGTTACAGGCTGTGCCCAACATGGCAATGTAAGATAAATTATATGTCGCTCACTCAGTAGGTGAACCCCCTCCGTCAGCTGCTCCCGCTGGTCCTGTTGTCCGTGGGTGAGCGAACGCTCGATGCTGAGCCCGTTGGTCTTCTAGTCCTCTCCGGTCCTTGTTTCTGTTGTGTCACTCAAACCTGCTTCCGCGTTCGTTTGTGCTTCACTACTGACACGCAGACCGCGCGCCTGGCTCTCGAGAGCCGGGCGGGTCCGATGGTGGGAAGGCGAGCGCGCGCAATAAACCGGCGCTTCATAGGCAGCGCGTCGCGCGCCTATCAGGTGGGAAGTGCACGCGCGTGAGCGCGAGAGTGGGCCAACCGGGGGTCGAGCAGGAGGTTGTCGCGCGGGGAAATAAGAGTAGATTGCGCGGCAACAGGATGTAAGGAGCGAAATTTTCACACCAATAAAAAAATATTTATTAATCTGCATTTTATCCTATACATAGATTAAATGACTACATTAAATTTTTAATGGCCTGTTATATAACTATCAAACATTGGTTTCATGGCATATGCACTGTCAAATCAAGTCATAGTTTGTTCTGTAAATAAAGAAAATTCATTTGAACAAATTATACAAATTTCTAAATGTATATATATCACCAGTCTAATGATTATTTAAGAATTTATTGTTCATAAATGAAACTTTACGATTTTAGACTTTTAGTATTTCAGGTTTTTTTTTTATTATGACCTCTTGAAAATATTTATATGCCATTGACATTGTTCAACATCCAGCTATTGCTGATTGAGCAGCTACTCGAAGTTGCATCAGAAATAATGAAGTAGGAACTCACTACATTATCTGTATCCTTATTATTAGAATTATTATTATTTTTTTTATATTTCTATTAATTTATCTCTTTCTGTTCATAATAATTTCCAAAATTATGCACAGTTGCACATTCAGATACATTTAATATTTCCATTATGTTTGCTTATATCTTGACCATCACTATGGTTCTTTGAAATATCTTCAAATCTATTCGTAGCTTCTTTTCCAGTTTCATTATTTTTATTTACAAACTGTTTCTATTATTGATTGCTAATGTTTTAGATCGATTATTCTTAATTACAATATTTTTAATATTACATGAACTCATCTTTCTGCATTTATTGTTTTTATTTGTACTAGGTTTAGTATTTTGGTTTACTGTTATTTCAGATTTACTATTTGGTCTAATGTTTCAAACTTATTTATAGTCTCTTCACCAAATTTATTATATTTACTTATAATATTTTCACTATTATGCATGCTTCTTTCTACAGAATCAGTATTTTTATTTATGATATTATCTCAATTATTTAGTTGTTTCTTTTTTTCAGATTCATTATCTAGATTTGCAATATCGTCACTATTATTTAATACAATTTTTTAGATTCACTATTTATTTTTATAGTATTATCAACATTATTTATAGTTGCTTTTGAGTTTCATTATCTTTGTTTTAAACTTACTTAACTTTTAACTTAAACTTAATATTTTTAAACTTATTAAATAATGCCTCATAACGTAGGGTACTTTCGAAAACAATGGCAAAATACATATCCTCTTTCATCGACCGATCCATATTGTATACAGCTATCGTTCACATTTTCTCGCGCGAATACGTCTCGGCACTCCAGGCCATATGATGGCATCGGTTATGTAATATAACCTCACTGCCCCTCCGCAGGCAGCTGCGCGTGACTCGTGGAGCGGTGAGGTAAGGGGACGGAAGACGGTCCCGAGCACAAGGCGCGACGGCGCGCGCGAGCGCCTTGAGGTTTCTGTCGTCGTGGGTGGCGTACGCGTCGCCTTTTTTTCTTTAGTGTGTGTGTGTGTGTGTGTGTGTGTGTCAAAATTGTAACACTGATAGACATATGTAATAGTTGAGTATCTAACTGATATTTTTAAATAGTTTGCTAATTGCCTCTATTACATACTGCTCAAGTTTATTGGTAAATGAAAATGTTACAGTACGTGTTAATGGAACAGAAGACTATTTAAACATACAGGTAGTAGACAGAGATATAATAATGACCTTTTTTGTCCTATCTGCACATTAAGTTACATCTCAGAACCAGTAGGATAATTATATTTGATATTACATTGAAACTAAGACTGCTCGGAAATATATGTGATAGTTTCAATAGAGTATTGTGATTAATAATTATAAAACTAATTAAGTTTCACACAATTTGAAAGCTAGACAAGTCAACGTGTGAGTGCTGGTATGCTAGTCTGCGTGTTACCATTTGAGGAGTTTCAAATGTCTATAATTATGTGACGGAAGAATTCGCAGCTCCAGAGTTTGGTGAGAGTGACAGCTTGAACAAGTACCTCTCTCTCATAGCGCCTCTTGCGCTATTGTAGCATAGAAACGATGGAATATATTATTTACATAAACATTATAGAATTTAAGAATGAGTTAAAAAGGAAGAATAAAGAAACTGAGGAAGGAAAGAATGAAGGCGGATGCCTTTAGTAGTGACAGTACTCATACTGAGAGTACGTGTCCGATGTCACGAGAAAATTCTTACTCTGTGGACATCCTTGCTTGAGTCTTAGCCCGAGTGCCTTCCTCATCGAGGAGTAGAATCTATTTCAACATCATTGCATCAATGTTTGACAGCAGCACTAATAGAGAGAAAAGGAGGGGAGAAGTTTCATACATAAATATAAAATAGCAAAGAATGATTCTTCAATTGATTTAGTATACTAAGAAGATCCGAGTGAGCTTATTGAGGGAATCAGATTATTATTTCCCGAACAATCGGCTGGAAATAAAAATGATGTCAATAAAATTTAATCCATTATTGAAGAACTAAGCGTAATTAAATATATATATTGATACATTCGTAGATATCAATATATATTGATACATTTTGATTAGTAGCAACATGAGTCTTGATTTGTTTGAAATTAATTTAGAGGACTCCTAGGTATTGATTTCAATATTAAATTGGATTGTTGCTGTTTTCTATTCAACAAAATGATATAACTAGCATGAAAATATTGAATGTAGATACAAAAATAAAATTTAAGAACGAAGTAGATTTTCTGACTACTCAAATGTTCTAGGATGTGTTACAACTATTAAAGAAAACCAGTAAAAACATGAAGCTACTCGCTTGGCAAAAGAAGCGAAATCAGAAGGTTTTATTAAAAAATATGATATTTTGATTCAATATCGAATTTCAATGACAATCACGCCATATAGAATCTTTATATTAATCAGAAGAAGAACGAACAACTTCGAAAAGAAAGGGAATTGTAATTAAATTAGCTTAATGGGTTATATAGACGATTAAGAGTCAGTTATGTAACGGAACTTGTTACAAAAGATTTTTAAAATAAATATGTATCGCCTAAAGGTAGTTGAAGAGCTGCACAAACCTGCACGTCGTAGATAGAAACAATCGTTATTAAAATATTTTCAAAATTTATTTGGACCATTCCGGTAAATGAGATTGAAACAAGGACGAGTACCATCAAATCTTCAAATTGATCAAAGAAAAAAATTGTACAATTCTCAATTTCCAAATCTCATAAAAAAGTATAAGATGAATCTATATTATTCACAGAGCAATCTCTATAGAAGTATATGTGGAAGATTTAAGACAATGTTAAAAAAGGCAATGGGGATATTTTATCAGATTTATAAAGCATCTAACTATAAGAATTTAGACTTCAAATGCAATCAAGACAAATGGAAAAAAGATAAAGAAACATTTTCCAGTTGAAAGAATAAGTATACGAAGGTAGAATAGAAAGCTGCACATCATCCACGAGGAAGTTAAATGAAAAATATTTTTCGAAAAGGATGTACTCAAAGTTGGTTCATTCAAATGAAGAAGAGTTACAAAGACTAATCCATCAATGTATCCTTAAATATTCTTATGATAAATCTATCTTAGGTGGCCTTTCTGAAAGCGAAATTAAAAGAACTAAGTATTCTGAAATTTATCTAGTTGAAAAAGTGTTCAAGCAGAGTGTTAATCGCCTATATATGAAGTGGCTAAAATTCAGTAGTGAACAGAATAGATGGATAGATAAAAATGAAGGTTATTGATTTAATTATGGTAATTTAATTAATAAGTCATAAGTTTATTAATTACTACAATATTGTTATAATCTTATTTATTTATGTACTTATTACACATACATATCCATCTTTTCCTTTGACAAATAAATGATCTTTTAAATATGCTAAATGTATCTATTTAACTATTTTTAAGTACATTTTTTAAATGTATAATAACTGCAAAAGATGTTCGTCCTTCCTGACGATATTTCTGACGATATCTTTTGTCTTGAAAATATTCAAAATTCACCAAATTCTTTTTCATTTTTGAAAAGTGGTATTTACCATATTTTACTATATTCTACATCCGTGTACATTTTTTACATATATACAAGGTTGTAATTTGCTCGTTGTCACCGCAAGGCAGTTTCGGGACATCTCTGTATATTTTTCTCATTAAACTATTTTGATCTGATCTGATCTTAATTTTATAAAAACATTTTTAACATTGTTTTATAATATAGGAATATTTCAGTAATAATAATTATAGTCCAAATATAGACCCCTCATTTGGGCCATATCTCGCATAATGTTTTACTTATAAATCAGTGAAAAGTTGTTTTGAAGAGACTAAAAGGCATCGTCAATTTGCAATCTCAAATACTACCAAATCCAAAATCTAAGAAAACAACATGAATAAAAATACAATTAGAAACTACTATAAAGCCTAGCAAAAATCAAAAGGAACTCTGCACTTAATAAGTAATCTGAACAAATCAAGATAAAGTAATGATTCCTACCCAAGTACAGAATATATTGAACTAGATCACTACAGTTTAAACCCGCTGAAGTTATGACTGATACAAAGAAAAGCACTTAGATGATTAAGATTTCGAATTTTTAAAACAACTAGGAAAAATAACAACCAAAATAGTTGGAAAGAAATTTGATGAAGAAAAAGGTTACATATACAATATTAACGATAATGAAATCTCGAAAAAAAAGAACTTTTATTCTTTCTTCAATTCTTACTATGAAAAAAACACATCAATCTTCTCGCGCATTTTATAAAAAATTTATAAAATTACATTCCGAAAGATCAAAATATATTAACACAAAAAATATTCTAGGCAAGTTCATACCTGCTTTTTTTTAATAATAATGAATTATCAGAAAAAATATCAGAAGAATGTTCACCTAAAAACATCGATGATTCAAGATTTTTTCTTGCAGTAAACTTTATTATCACACTACAATTTTTATATTAAAAAAATACATATTGAAGTCTGCAAAAATTTTTTTTTTAATTTTTCATCCAATATGGCCCAGATATGGCTGCCACGATGAACCTTGCTTTTTTTGGCTGAAATCAATTCAAAAATTCAAAAAGCATATTAAAGTATAAAAAAGTGGCTATAGCCTGTACTAAAATCAAGAATTTTAAATAAAATAAAAACAAAATGGCGGGCTTTTCTAATTTTCGGCTTATTTTTTGAGGTTATGTTGTTTTAAAAAGTGCTCAAATGTAATCAAATATTCATAATTCTAGTACGGGCTATAACTATATGTGTGAAAAATAACCTCTCGAAATTTCAGCCCAATCGGTTGAATAGTTTTTGTTAAATCATGTCAGCCAGGTCAAAAAATGTTATTTCGCGAAAAACGCTGCAAATAATTTTTTGAAAACCTGTGTAAAAAATGAAGAAATAAATCTCTTATACTCAATCCGTGATACCAGTTCCATAGATAATTCCTTCCTGGTCCTCAAAAAACTCATTTTCGTGCGCCTTAGCCTGTCTAAGCTCGAGTCGACGTTCCTTTAGAGCTTCAATGCTGCGACGATTTCCTTGCTTAATTCTATTTTCGTCCTGTCTCTGCGCAAAATCCACTGATACGCTGCCAATCGAAATACCCATGGTTTCCATGATTTTTAATAAAGGTAAAAATCCTTCATTGAAGACGCACACAGCACAATAGGTAGCAATTTCAACAATTTTCTTCCCAGAAAACATGTGTTTTGGCGCTATATTCCAAACACAAGCGTTGAAGCTTCGTTGGTGTTTTGTGTGTGTACTCCGATGCACCTTTCTAGCAGATCGGCTGTGGTAAGATCTTCATAAATCTTCTTTAATAAAGATTTATGAAGATAAACGAAGATAAATGAAGATAGATTTCGGGGAACAGCTAATTCATAATATTTTGACATCTCCAGCATGACTTTATTGGTCAATGTAGCCGTTATTTTAGGCTTTTCAGTTTTTTTTAATTTTTTGTCGCTTTTTTCCATCAGTACCTTTTTGTGAAGCTTCTAACGCTTTTTAAGTCTTTTTTATCTGTATCAGTTGTTTTTTTAGCATCTTTTGCTCTTTTATAAATTCGCTTTTTAACATGTAAAACACACTCCTTCTTTTTTACGCTGAAAACATCATCATAGGGCTGTATATCTTGTAACGATGAGAAAGTCTTCGAATCGCCATCACTAATATAATATTCATAATAACTATCATGCAAATCTACAGATCTTTGGAACATTTCTTTTATACCATTAACTTCCATCGACCCCGCACTGCATTCATGATTTGCACTACAATCTGGCTCGTGAGTTTCATACCAGTCTTGATAATCCATAGAATTTTCCTTTCCAGCCCATTGTTCACAAGCTTTCCATATTCTACTTTTCACAATGACATCAAGAACTTTTCCAGAAAATTTTCCAATCAATGTCGGAATCCCGACAAGAGAAGAAAAACCCCTTCGAGCCCAAGAGTCGTCACCAGAAACTGTGAGCCGATTTTTTACATTACCGGCAGCCTCATTTTCTCTTTGCTCTTCACTAACTGCTTCTCTAAAAACTAATGTAGCTACTGCTTCTGCTGCTTTCCAAATGTTGTTTACTATTGCATAATAAGTAGCTGAAGCATATCCTTTGCTGATACCCATCATTGCACAAAAATTATTTATACTTAGCAAGCAAACACCGAGTAAACGGATCGCAAATACAAGGCGGCGATTTATTTCGTAGAAAATATAAATTGTTGTACTGCTTGGAATATGAGTTTTTGTTTCACATTTACACGAAACTACTAATTGAAAACCTAATCCTTTTTCGTTACGTTTGGCAAATGTTATATCGTCTTTACAAGTTTTACAAATTAAAATGTCTTGTAGTCTTAGAAAGAGTATGAAATTCACTATGACGTAATGCAACAATGGATCAACGTTCACTTCGAATGCAGGATTATTTTTCTTAATTTTTTTA
Organism: Sycobia sp. Sy_11; assembly: GCA_018907035.1. Taxonomy (NCBI): domain Eukaryota; kingdom Metazoa; phylum Arthropoda; class Insecta; order Hymenoptera; family Epichrysomallidae; genus Sycobia; species Sycobia sp. Sy_11. Next base: position 331,017 of record JACCIC010000303.1, read on the forward strand.
GCAGATGCACTAACCACACTTTCATCACACTCACTCGTAAATCGATTGCCACGAAAATTTCTTTTTTTATCGATCAGCTCTCGAATTGCCGAATTTTGTACTTTTTTTATCCATTTTATGAACTTTTTTTCCAACTAATATAAATGAATAACTGTTTTTACAATTAAATTAAAAGAAAGCAATACATTCAGTGCTTCAAAATATCGTTGAAAATACTCGTGAGATATATAAATGCAGAATGAAGCGGGACAAAGTATGTACCTCTCCGATCGCCAGCTGTCTGAATTGCTCCAAAATCACACTTGCGCGCGCACCATGAATACACGCTATAGAAACATTTTGAGAGCGCGCAAGTTAAAATAAACTATTGTACGATGTTACTATTAGTATACTAAATGCAAAACCGGTGTTTTTGGAAAATTGATTTTTTCATCGATTTAGACTAGAGATGCCCCCTGAACTCATTTTATGAATCCACGTGTGGACAAAATAATGTTAAAATAAACTCGGCTATTTGTAAATGATCTCAATATTTTATTACGCTGCATTGCCATTAAAACTGTTTATTTATTATTATTTTTTCGATATATTTTGTGGAAATAATACATGCTTTTATTTATAGGGATGCATATTAAATGCAATTAGCCATTTGTTTTGATGGTCTATTATTTTCAGGTGTTATTGCCTTATATAATTTATTTTTTGTTAATTTATTTCCAAATATTTTAGTAAATGATTTATATAAATATTGTTCTTATATATGAACAATTTTTTGGTTTTGCTATGAAAAGATTTACAATATCATTACATCCATTATTATATTTGTATTTTTGTCTCAATATATTTACTAAATTTATAAACATATTTTATGTAATGTTTTATAAAATAGATAAAGATTTATAAGTTGTAAATATTTTAATATGCTAAGAACATATATTATTATCCTTATACACTATTCCCCAATCAGTAGAATATCTGACTATATTAGTGAACTGATTTTTAATTTAATTATAGAATATTTTTTGTGTTAATATATTATAAATTTTCAGAAAATAATTTATATAAATTTCTTTGTTTTTTAGAAGTTTATTTTATATTTAAGTAATTAAATAAAAAATTTATATATAATTTATATATATATATATATATATATATATATATATATATTGGGGACATTTATTTAACAATTAATTACATAAGTGGCATCTTACTCGCTACCCACTCTTCGCGGGATCGACGACACACGTGGGAAACTAACAGGCACGACACGTCGTCTACACGCAGGCGTTTTTACACTTTAGGCCAGAGGGAAGAGGGTGATACACGGGGGGAAGAAATGTCTGAGGCGCGATTGCTGAGCGCATGCGTTGCAACACTGTCTACACAACAGCGGGCCAGGGGAAGGGTATAAATACGTTGCGGGCCCGTTTATCTTCAATTGCTGTCAGTGACAATTCTATAATTATCTCTTCTTTTCAGTTGGATGTCTCCGACAGTAGAAATAAAATCACCAGCAAAAAATTAATACCATAACCAATTTGAATATAAATACGGGTTCTTAAAAGCAAAATGTAAAATAAAAGAAAAGAGCGAAAGCGAATAACACCAATCTCTCTTCCTTAAAGCAGTTAGATAATAACTAAACTTAATATTTCCTCCACTCCCTAATATTTGCTGAAGTTATAGAGAGACTATAGCCTGTGGTCTGTCTCTCTCTACTTCGTGAACGAATACCATGAATGCATATATTGGTGCTCGTTACAATATATATACATATAGTCTATATATAGTCTATATATATATATATATATATATATATATATATATATATATATATATATATATAGTCACGAGGCCGCATTCAAAATGCTCGTGTAGGCGGATTGCTACCGTCTGCTGCTCGCGAGTATTCGCGTCGATCGCCCTGTGCCTACGTCCGTACTCCTGGGGGTCGTCCCGCTGTAAGTACGAGAAAGTTAGCACAAGTGAGAGCTTTGCTACAAATGAGCGCACTTGCGGGGCGCTCCGTTAATGAGCGAGCGAGTATGTGTGTATGTGTGAGAGAGAGAGAGAGAGAGAGAGAGAGAGAGAGAGAGAGAGAGAGAGAGAGCGTATACGCGCGTATTGCGGTCCGGACGAGCCTTGCGCCTCTTAATTTATTACTCGTGATTAACAATCACGCTCGAATTGTACTTGTTCTTCCTCGCACTGTCTTCCTCCATCTCCCTTGTTTTTCCCCATAGTATCTATCCCGTACCTAGGATCCACCCACCTCCACGGGCACGGCGAAGTCCTTCCGCCGTGCGATCTGAGCTGGCCGCGGACCTCCTTGGGGAACGAGCGGCCTTGCTGCGGACGTGGTGCTCGTAGCCAGAGCACCGCGCACGAGACACGTAAGTAAACTCGCGCATTCGCCAGTCAAACTTTGTAACGAGCCGGCTCGTCGTGGCGCACCGAGACTCCACCACCGACGGGTGCTCATTCCCCGGACGGCGAGAAGAAAAAGCAACGTGGATTGCGCGCGGACCGTACGGGAGCGGTCGCGCGTCGATATTCGAACTTGGAGTTCGCTTAATCGAATCCACCCCGTTACAATATATATATATATATATATATATATATATATATATATTACTATACTATTAGTATATTTATGTCCTCAGCTATGTTCCAGGACTTAGAAATGGTCTTAGGAAAACAGGGAACAGCCATTGTAGGCTTTCTCGTTTAGTTTCGTGGTCATATTGAATTTTTCGTAATTTTTCGAGCACATTGCGGTAGAATACTTGATTTACAGTTTATCTTGGTTGTATAAATTCTTTGTGAACCACACCTTTGCTATCAAAGAAGCAAATGAACATGGTTTTCACTTGAACTTGTTCATTCTCCGCGTCTTGTCTTTGATGCTGTCACGGCGTTTTTCAAAATTGGCATGCCACCGAAACACCGTATTACGGCTCAGGGCATCACTACCATACATTTTAAGCACTTTTTCATAAGTTTAGGCCGCGGTTTCGCTGACTTTCGCACAAAATTTTATCACGCACCGTTGTTCTAAATTTTTCTATTCAATTTTAGTGACATACACTACTCGCGCGTTGTTACAAAACATTAAACAGCTGGCGAAGAAATGATCGTAGAAGGGTCGTCAAGTTTTCAATCGGGAGAGTAGGGATCTACTATTACGGTGGCGAAGTGACAGGTTCGCAGTATTACCACAGACCGAGAAATAAAATCGGTCGCATTACTTAATTTTCTTACCTCGTACGTTTCAAAAACGTAGGAGAATAAAGTTTTAATATTTTTGTTTATAATTTGAAATGTGGAAATCCGAACATAGAAGTAAATAGTGTAGCAACAGCGCTAATGCTAAACAATTGTTAAAATCTCCTTCGTGACGCTACCGCGTCCCTTGATATTAAATGTGCACTCAGATTTTTATGACAATGATGGAGATAGTGGTTTTGAATAAAGCTACTTTTTCTGCCAGAATGATACATAGGAAAGCTTTAAAAGAGTTCGTTATGAAAGTAACAAAAATATTAAGAAGATATCCTGGTAAATTTTGAAAATCATAATGTAATAAAAATAAAATTCAATTGAGCGTTAAGAAATCATAACAAATCATTTCAAACTAAGCTTAGTCCGTGAATTCGAAAGAAGCTGCAAGTCAGAATTAGAAGATCAGGAAAAGTGACGATTCAAAAGAATCATTAAAAAATTGTAAAATATGAACTCGTAAATTATTCAACAAATATTCTATAATTTAATAATGAAAATAAATTGGAGCAGTATAAAAGTAATAAACTAATTTTTAAAGTATATAAAAAACTAGTATAAGACTGTTAAGTTTAAATTCAAAATCTAACTTTTAAATTTATCTAAAATTAATTTAAAAAATCAGTGACTGTCAAATTTAATATATCTTCTTAATGACATATACATATCATATATCAAAATAAAATCAAACTTCCATACAAATGCTTCATGCTCTACAAAACAGTTTCAACTATCTTTTTTGTTATTTTCCGAACCAAAAAACTTTTTAATCGTCTACACATGTGCATAATTACTAATAAAGCTAGCATTTACTTATGCACACTTAACATTTGGATGGAAGATAAGACTAATCTTTTGATTTTTAAAAAATAATCATAGTCTAAATAATTTTTAAGTAGGTCCCAGCTGCTCTTATAAATCAGCCGCGTGGTTTAATAGGTTGTGTCTATTTATCTAATTTAAAATCGTAACGTACCAGTGCAGTTATTTTCTAAAATCAGAAATCTCAAAATTAGAACTGCTTGAGAATATTTAAATCCGATCGTTTCTGAATCCCATCAAAACCTCTGTAAGAATTTCGACTTATTTGCAACGATGAATTAAATAATTTAATATTCAAAAAAATATCGAGAATTTATTTATACTTTATCACAGAAACTAACTGCCGAGCATAGATATTTCATATGCACGAAAAAAGGGTAATTCAAAAAGTTTACGTAAGAGAAACCTAAAAAATACAATTATTACAAAACACTAAATTCAGTAGAACGATAACCAAAAAAATTGTATCAGAGAAATACAAACAAGAAATACTAAATCAGAAGAATAAATAAATATCCGTCAATCATTTGTTTGTACAACATTAGTTGTACGTTTGTATAGGAACTTTTTAAGTCAACGTGGTCATTTGGAATGCGAAGCATTCAAAATTTCCTTTCTATAAATACTCAAACACCTGATGAATTGAATTGAATGAAAATGAAACACTTGTTGGAAGAACCTGGTTATCTGACTGTCTTATTCGATTGTGCATATCATCCCATTTCACTTCCGCTTCAATAACACTGGATCATAACGATAAATTTTTTATTGTACTACAAGTACAGAAAAATGCTCGAATACATTATGTAACACGAAGGAATAAATAATAAATAATAACATATCTTGTGAATAAAGCGTTTAAGAAAACGAGAAAATTCCCGACAAAATGTTCAGCTATTTTCAACAACATAACAGGAGAAATACATGGTCATTTAGCTACATCTGAAGGGCACACTGTACTGAAACTCTTGCACAAAAGAAGAAAAAACGAATGAAAAAAAGTATGGAAAAGCTAACATATTACACTTGTGCAATAACATGGAAACAACTAATTTCCTTTGGAACTATTAGTGCTGGAATTAGAATAATAATTATGACATTTCAAGTATTCAAAACTATAATAAGAATATTTATAAACAGATATGCGCTTGAAGTTTATGCTTTCTAATATGATTTAGATTCACATACATACTAATCTCTTAAAAAAAGAAATTACATAATCAAAAAGAAATTAAGTAGCTCAAATTTAAATTAATAAATATTTTTATCGATCTTACAGTGTTTATAATACAATATATTAACTAAACTAATGACAGTCAGACCGTCCTTTTTACTATCACCCCCGAAAAATCTGAAATAAAACTTATTACTAACAATAAATTAGATTCAAAATTGAATTGAATTTAATTTATATTAGTTAGTTATTATTGAGTTAAACAATAAATAGAGTTTTTTGGATGTCATTGTTATTAGAGTTAGTAATAACAGAGAAAAATTAAATAGGTATAGAAAAAAGCGTACATGGTCAGGTAGGTTATTAAATTTTAACTATCCAATTTTTTCGAAAACAAGAGAGGTATCATAATAGGAGTCATCGACAGGGCAATCAAATTATCACGCAAAGATTTTCGAAGAGATAATTTAAAATTCGTTAAAGACCTATTCGTTAATAATGATTATGTAGTAGACCTTATATGCAAAATGATCGCAGAGAGTGGATCAGATTTATAATAATACTAGAGAACATGATATGTAAAACAGGGGTAATAGTAATAAAATCCTAATATTACCATATGTAAAAGAATTGTCGGAAAGAATTAGAAGTACTTTCAAAAAACATAATATTCAAGATTACTTTAGAAATAATAATAATATAAAAAGAGTATTTAATAAATGTAAATATAAGGATGATAAATATGTGAAAGCGGAAGTAGTATACAAAATAAATTGTAAAGATCGTGACGAAGATTATATTGGACAAATGGGTATATACTTAAAATAAAGTATATACGACCATGAGCATAACATACAAGACTAAGAATGATACATCCGAGCTAAAAGGTTCGATTTTGCAAATGTAGATTGTTGGATTTCTAAATTAATCTTTGTATAATTTTGATACATTTAAAACCTATTAGTTATAATGTTGGGAACTTTCTAATCCAGCTCTTCTAGAAATAGGTAAATTATACGAATAAGTGCCAAAAAAGCCGTGTCTCTGAAAATCGGTGCAATTTACGACTAACATGGCAAAAGTGCCGTTAGCCCGCCAGCCGAACTTTTGCATCGCCGCTTAATTTATAGAAATAGCCAATTTTATTAGAGATTGTAAAAGAGGGCGCATTTAGATGTACTCAGGCCATCTCTAGAGCCAAGAACGTGCGTATTCTCAATAGTAAAAATAGTTTATATAGTTAGTCGAGTTTCTGTAACGCAAGCAAGCAGTTCTTAAGTTGAAAGCTTCGCTTAGAATTTGCTAATTTGTAATACTTGTATATTGTTTCTCTAGTTTATTTTAATAAAGTTTTATCATTTACTTTGCAAATATTTATTCGGCGAGTTTTCATTTAATATAGATATTTTGAGAAAAGTCTAACAAAATAAATATAAAGACGAAACTCTTGAAAATATTCCTATTTTGAAGAATCGCAATAATGTAAATTTAATGTTAGAGTCAAGTAAATTGAACAACACTTATCATTCTTTTTAATATAAAATTTGTATTTACCATTTGGGTCAAGAAAGTAGGGGTTCTATAAATGTTGTACCAATAAATTTAGAGTCGGTATAGGGTGCATAATGTAGTATGCTGAGTTTTTAAGTTTAGTTTAATTCCTGATGATGAACCTTATAGGTTGAAAACGTCGGATATAGCACTTAGTCTAGGCGAATTAGGATTTTGATTCAACATTTTTTTCAACACCTATTTTTTGTACCAAATGATAGCTGCGGGTTGTAGAGTAAAGACCCTAAATTATCTGGATCGTAACCCATCGATAACGTGTTTATTTATTGTTCACATCAACACCAAAACACAACATCCACGGCCAAAAGCTATTGCTCTGCATTTGGTGGGACAACAGGGTGTGCTATACTACGAGCTGTTAAAAGCAAATGAAATCATCACTGATGAGGTATAGAAACGCCAACTGAATGATTTACAACAAAAATTGATCGAGCATAAATCAGCAATCGTGAGCAATAGGCGCAAGGTCATTCTCTTGCATGTCAACGCTCGTCCACATATCGCGAAAGCCGTCAAAAACATCTTGTTCGAGCTCGAATGGGAAGAGTTACCGCACGCAACATACTCACTCGACATAGTGCCTTCTGATTAGTATCTATTCGGATCAATGCAGCACGACCTCGATTATACGCACTTCCGACATGTTCAAGAATTGCGAGAATTTGTGCATGATTGGATTGCCTCGAAACCGCCATCGCTCATTTATCATAGTATCGCCATATTGCGAGAAAGATGGAAAAAAGTATTAAAAAATGAAGGAATTATTTTGATCTCTCTATTTTTCATCATAAATGTCTTTTTCCATTAAAAAAGGTCGGAAACTAAGTTCGCCTTCTAATACATTGGATATAATAGAATTATCCTCTTACAGTCAAGAAAACTATGACGATTAGAAAAAATCGATAAAATATTCTATTTTTCAACTAAGATCGACAGCGAACTAGGCGGAGCCGTCTCTCAGGTAGTGCGCGAATGTACGCTCATTAGGTAGTGCCGAGATGTCGACGTGCGGAGAGATTGCGGTCGTCTCTGATCACACGCGTAAAAATTTTTATAAATGTTCCATTTTAACATAATTATTAATCACTTAGAATGCATTAATAAATGTAAAGACAGATAAACCTTTTTACTTGCGCCTTGCGAAATTTGAAGTTTAAATGGAATTAAAAAATTAAATGGAATGTAATAAACAAAAGTTTAATCACAAATTGTATCATCTCTATTGGTCGCATAAAAATATGCAACGGCTGAACATTTTTCTTTTTTTAAACTTAATAAAATACATTTTGTTTCATTATTTTAGCGTTAAAAACTCCCAAGATATCGTCCCTAGTATCGGTGTTATATCGGTGTTATATAACCAATATAAATATTTCGTTTAAATTAAGTTAGTTAATTTAGTTTAATTTAGGACTGTAAGATCGATAAAATATTTAATAATTTAGTTTAAAACAGTCGACATAAGTACAATTTTGAATATTAGCTTAAATTTAAGATAATTTTCATTAGGCTTGGTATAAAATAAGCTGAAGAATAAGTGTGTTTGCGTTGAACTTTAACTAATGCATTTCACAATGAGTGTAACATCCGCCGTTCGTTATATATATATATATATATATATATATATATATATAAACAAAAAAAACAAATACAAACACAAAACTCCCAGTAGAAATCGTCCTGAGGCACCACATATCATATCCAACCGCCCGCACACGAAAATACAATATTTCCCCGTAGAAGCCGTATTTAAATTATATATAAATATATATATATATATATATATATATATATAATATATTTTCGCATTTTAAATTAAATACCACGAATATTTTAGTAATGGTGCCAACTGAAATTTAAGCAAACTAATTGTCTGCGAATAGCGTATTTTTTAAGTGAACGCTAAGTGTTACCTTTTTATGCAGAAGTGACGATGTATTATAATATATAATATATATAATAACATAGTTCCGTGGTTCCTGGTAAAGCACATCCATCCACAGGCCGTTGGTGAAACTGACTTCTAAAACCATTAACTTAATTTATTGATGAAAGTGAACTGATTTTCAATAAAAAAACATTGTCATGCCATTATCGAAAATAATACAGAATATATATTTTGAATTTCAGAATAATCGGTTCAGTACTTGTCTATCGTTGTCAACCAACAACACACTTTGTCTTTATAAATTAGTATGATATATATTTTAAAAATATCCAAGAAATAAAAAATTAGATAGAATAATAACGGTAGTTATAGCTTAAAGTTTATGTAAATGTATATGTAAACGTATTATTTATATATATATATATATATATATATATATATATATATATACATATATATGTATATTTATAAATTTGCGTCCTTAGGGGAAGTTCCGCCAGCCTGTAATAAGGAAAAGATAACACAAAAGAAAATAAATTGCGGGAGGGAGGACTCTGTCGCCGGCAAGACATACACATGCGGCGTTAATCTCCTGCGCGTGGAGATCGTCCTCTCTGATTTATTCAAGCTTAAAAATTTTGTTTAACTCACAATACACGCAACCAAGATCAATTAAATTATTGTACGTGAAATGCGAGCGTCGCCATTGCAGTTATCTCATGAGGGACGCGTGTGCCACACTACCCGGTTGCCATTACCTGTTTAACAACAACAAATAAAAACGTGTCAACCCGACCGTGTACGCCCACTGAATGCGGCGCACTAACCTTGCTCCTAGGAAAGGGTGGCATCCGAAATGGAGTATAAGATACCGTTTACTTAGTGACAGTCTACTGTCTTCTATCTCTCTCTTTTTTACGCACCTTCAGAGGCTTGCCTATGGACCTGCCGGTGAATTGTCCCTCTCCCCGGCGATTCAGGGAAAAAAGGAAAATAGTATGCCGAAATGCCGCATAAATTCCAACGGAAAATTGACGAAAACGTGCACTCGCCTAGTTTAGTAGAGAATCCTTAATCGAAGTACTTAGTTTCCACTTGCTTCGTGGAAACTTGCTTCATACTCTGATACGAAGTGTGTGCGCCACTGTATCTCTCCTAAAATCTGCTGGTCTGCCAACAACAGATGAGTCGCTTATGGGCGCGATCCTCTGTGACGTCAAATACAAAGTTGAATTTTAAAACAAAATCTACGATTAGTAGTATTATTTGGACATTTTTCGTATCTCTTAGAATTAATTCGTATTGACGTATTTTTAACGATCAAAGCTTTTTAATAAACAATATTTTTTCAATACACAATACAAAAAGAAATATTTAAATTTTTTCGAACAATTTTGATTTGACATACCATTTTGATAAATAAGTTTCTGTTCTGGTTTCTGCTATTTAAATACTAATTGCTTAAGTTGTTACAACTTATTATATAGATTATTATATTAATAGACTTATTTTAAATTATGGCACTTTATTTTATTCTACGAGTTTCTATTAAATTCAAACACAATATATTTTTTTTTTCAATCATCCTGATTGACGCTTTATAAGTATTTTGCATCCCGAAAAAAGAAAAAATTTATAGTTGTGTACGAATCATCCAAATAACTTTCTTTCAAAAGACGTTTCTTTTTTACATGGTTATCAGCAACAGCACAAGTTCTCAAATCTTTCTCGTAAGCTCAGCCCATGTAGCTAAACGGACCAGCCGATCTATGCGCGAGCGGTGAGGTAAGGGGACAGGAGACGGGACGAATATAAGGTGCAGTGATACGCACGTGTATGTCTTGTGTCTTGTCACTATACAGACACACATAAATATATATATATATATATATATATATCCGAGTATACGTATACTGCTATATCAGCACTACTTGCCGTCAATTTCCTGGTTATGGACAAGGGGAAAAACATAAAAAATGAAATAGACACACGGGTTGTTCTAATTATAAGTCTTACATTTATTTAATATGTTAGATACACGGCATATGTACATGCAAAATTTCGACGAAGTCGAGCGGGTTCTGTCAGCATAATTCTGCGATACGCAGGGAGGGGAAAGGGGGAAATTACGGGTGGGGAATCATGGTTCTAACGACCGCGTTCGTGTTACTCGCAGTCGCATATAACGAGAAAGTTTTTTATCTTAGGCGATGTCCAAGGCCGCGCATACTGTCTCCCCTCTCTCTCTCTCTCTCTCTCTCTCTTCCTCTAGTGGCAACGGGCTTGGTTGCGGCCGCACTGGTAATTGGCCGCTCTGCTATCGGTCAGACATTCCCTCTCTTTCTCTCACTCACTCTCTCTATCTCGCGCTCGTTCACATGTACCCTGCGCCATATAGTGCGACTTGAAGATGTCCACTGGTATGTAGTCGGGAACAGCTTCCCTGCCGGTGGTGGACTTCGGCGTGGCGCAAGGAGTCTTCCTGATGTAGACAGAACTGGAGCGGTTAGTTCGTTATGGTGGATCCGCAGCCGATTGATAATCGGGTCTGCGTGAGTCAAAGGATAATGTTTAGACAGAATCTACATTAAAATATAGATAATAAACGTACAGAATAACATAGAAACGTTTAGACCAGAATCTGAATTGCACCCAGAGCAGGACTCATAGAGAAGTTTATCGTTTTCTATTATTGTATTTAAAAAAAGAAATATTCCGATTCATTGCGGGAAACCGGCTTTAAAGTACGTTTGATTAACTAATTATTCATGTAACGGTGAGATTTTGCTATCTGTAATTTCTTCGAAATGTATAAAATAAACAATTTAAGACATAAGAAACTTTTAATAAAATTATAAAACGTAGTAAAAAGTTTCAATTGTGTTTGTGTGTCCTTGTGTCATATAAATCCGTTATTTACTGCGTAATTAAATTTAAGCTAAATAAAAGAAAAGCAGTCATTGGCTTAGACAGTTGTTTGAGCGTGTTATATGGCCCATATTAGAATGAGTAGCTTAACGAGAGAATCTATGTCGGTTTTCCCCAGAAGTGCCTTCTCATGTAGGGATTTCCCTCCAATTGGGGATGTGCAGGTGCATACCGGTTTCGAGGGTTGCTTACATCTGCACCCATTAGGGTTTGCACTCGACTGAGTGTCTAAACTCCCACTATTATTTCCCTCTTCCCATACACTCGTCCTTTGAACCAATCCAAATTAGTTTTATAAAATAGAAGGTAATATTTACAAACAAACAAAACCCATTGCGAGAAAAGAAAAGATATAGACCAGAAGAGATCGAGACGCGAACAAGCGCACATCAAGTCTAAACCTCAATCAAGAATTTTTATACATATAATAATTACACGTTGTTGATTTGCTTTGTATGTAATAAATATTTGTTTTGCTATTTAATTTAAATCAAGTTTTTCTTAATTTTATTTCAATTTATCCACACGTTCTTAAGTGTCCGCGTGGAGTGAGCGATAATTCGAACATCTACTGTTTCATTTCTTATTTGTTCGCTCACGACAAAACAACAGTAATGATAAATTCCTGTCAAATTAATTTTTTGAGGCACGTTATAAAAGAATGTTTTCCGATTTTCGGGGTGGAATTAACCTCGCTAATGTCTATGTATATTTTATTAAAAATACTATGCACTCAATTCAAAATTTAATATATAAATAAATAAGGAAAACAAATTTTAATTTATGTTTCTTTTGAATGTTTGTATAGACGAATGCGGAAACAATTCTTCGGCAGGTAAAAGACGGGTTCCAGGATCAGTATTTTTATCTGAAACAGAGACCCGGATGGATTCTATATCAAAAGATAACAACAACTTTGAAATGAATAATGAATCAACGAATTTTGCTGTAACAGCGGCCACTACTCTTATCGCAGCTATCTGTATGGCATCCATCGCATTATTCGCTACAATTTTCATCGCACTTCAGGTACACTTGCGGAGATGTGCAAAAGTTACCAAACGAAATTCCACAATGTGACTCATTGAAAAAGTAATTTCTTATTTAGATTCGGTTTTATTTTTAGCAAAATATCCCTCGGATAAAGAATAGAAGGTAATTGCAGATGATGAGTAATTTTCTATATTTGGTTCTTTTGGAAAATAATTTATTCTATATATTTCTTTGCGCGTAATCTTCATTCTAATAGAAATCTCATTTTAGTCCAGAAAAACTACATATCGTTGAAGGTAAAAAGTAGAACTAGTTAGTTTATAGTATGTTATTCATTTTTAGAAACAAATTTATATTGAGTCTAGAATCACCTCTCTGTATTAGCGGGTGCAAAGTTGTGCTTTTTCTATCTTGCATTTTCTAATTGCAGGTTTTTAAACAAATTATTCACGAAATAATTCACGTCTTTACAACTGCATTGGTTATGTCTGTACCTATTGTTGAACTGGAACACATAGAACAGTTTACATACTTTGAAAGTTATTTTGTTTTCGTTCATATTCGTAATTTTTCCCATAAAAAAATTCGTGAATAGCGCTATAAGTCAGGCCATTTTGGCCGGCAACTTCAGCGACTTTAAAAAAACTCGTGAACATTAATAGCTTCTTTTTCCCTATTTCTACCCTATCCATTTACTCTGGAAAGATTAAATTCAAGAATATTTACAATGATTGTATCCATCGTTGGCTTTGAATATGTTACTGATATGTCATAAACATGCACACAGTGAACAATACAGAGTGCATTGATGGGTCAGTAAACACCATTTTGAAAAATATTTTGTGCCTGAACAGAGTGAACTCTCGATTGGTGTCAAAAACACTCAATTTTTTGAAAAAACATATCATGTGGAGGTCCGTGAAACGATGCTTTCGGACTATCAAGAAAAGATGGAACGCATAACAACTAGAGATGAGCGTTGGGTCTACGCTTACGATCGAGAAACAACTGATCAATCCAGCGAATAGCATGCCAAAGCAGAACGGAGACCGAAAAAACCATGCCAAAGTCGCTCAAAAATCAAGGTTATGCTCACTACTTTCTGCGATTATCGTGGTATCATGCATTATGAATTCCATCCAAGCGGTCAAACGGTTAACAAAGACTATTATTGAGTGTTTTACGTCTTACGCGTAAAGCTATTCGTCTCAAAATCTTATGCAGAATTTATGTGCAATGGTATTTTTATATGTTAATAATATGTTTTCATTTATTTGATCCAAGCTTGTAAAACCTTATTTGATTCTTTTTGTTTTACTACTGTATTTTATAATGATTACTTTATTTTTAGTATTCTAGTTTCTAATTTTATTGTTACTATAATAAAAATTTAATCATATAAATGTATTTCTATTGAAGCATATATAAACTTATATTAACCTCTATCGTGGGCGTTGCTCTGTTGCTCTTTGTATCTTCTTCCTAAATTCCACTCTTACTCTAATATACGCGCAGTCACAGTAAATCTATAAATATTTCACTACTGGGGCGTGAGCCTACCCTCATATGCTCGTAAAATATGTAGGTATTTACTACGTTACAGTGTCATTGACAGAAGATTCAAATAATCTGATTCAACAGAGTGAAGTTGAAAACATCCTATATGATAAAATCGTAAGTTTCTACTCTTTTTATAAACCCTCCCTCGTCAAACCTACAGATCTAGAAATTCTATAGATATATTATGAACCAAGTAAGGATCCGGCAGCTAAAATTAACCGAAAGAATGCAGAAGGAGGAGAAATCGTACGTTCTGTATTCTAGTCTATATACACACGGCAGTCTCTTCGATTACCAGAACGGTTACCATTCCTACATTTATATTCAATCGAGGTTTAAACAAGAATCCTCAGCCTGCTCTCAGCCATTAATGTAAAAAAAATTGGACTAATCTATACTATTCTGAATATTTCAAGCGCAAAATTCTTATGACGCAGATTATGTAAGCCGACTTTTTATTACTCATTTGGCACCGCGTATTTTAGTTCTGCCGTTACTATAAAGTGGCTCTATAATATCTTCTTCTGTTCTATAATATGCTGTCAGAAGAGCAGTCCTTATATAGGTTTCATGCCTAGCGACAAAGATGAAGGGACACATACACTGTACACCTATACATACATATATACATACATTGTGAGTTAGATCATATATCATTATTTTGCCAAATAATAACTTTAATAATTCTGAAATAAAACTATAGTTCTGACAATATTTGACATAAAAGCGTACGTTCCAAAGATAGTCTGTATTAAATTTGAGGAAAATCAAAAAGTCCATATTCGAGATACTTGAACAGCTCAATTAACAATTAAATTCATCGCATATCGCAATTGAAATACTTGAGAATGACCAATATTTACACATTCGTATATAAATACGTGATTGTTAAACGAACATTAAACACATTTTAGTCATCTAATTGTTTATTTGGTAATTAAAATTATTAGTTTCTAGTCATAATAACAATATTATACTTAAAATGTATTTAAATAATTATAAGTGAGATTTCTTATTATAAAAAATACTAAATCGAGAAGTATAGTGAGCAACCTGATGAAGGAAGCTAGCACAAATGTTGTTATTTCTAAGTTCGCATTCAGTTGCTACTGGCAACTGAGTTGAATTATTATTCTATCGAAATATTTTAAATTTTGCACACAGCCTCAATAAACAAATTTTATTGAAAATAATATTTTATTAATGCCACAAAATGTACAACAAGGATCGAGAATGTAATGAATATGAGGCAAGACTAGAACGAACATTAACATCAATTGACGAACATCATGGTATTAAAATCAACGATTTTATCAATTAACCCATTAACGTTCAAAACTGAGAAATCGTAACCCTGTTTTCAACCGTAAATCTATCACATATTCCACGAATATATTCAAAGTAACCATACTTTTTCTTAAGTATTTTTTCCTCTACTTTCCATTTCTGATATCAGAATTGCGAAGTTTTCACTCAAAAATCCAATATGGCGACGTTTACAACAAAAAAATGCAAAATTTCGATACATTTATTTTTAAATCTAATTTCTTGTTGTGTTAATGTTGAGGACGGAAATTTATTTTTCAACTATGAGTGCATAAATGAGTTGTACTTTAAATTCAGTTTAGTCCCGGATGGAGCTTGAAGCGCAAAATTTTGCCCAAACTTTCACAAATTCTTTTCTCGAATACAAGGCATTCGACGAAACTGAATTTAAAGTACAACTCATTTATGCACTCATAGTTGAAAAATAAATTTCCGTCCTCAACATTAACACAGCAAGAAATTGGATTTAAAAATAAATATATCGAAATTTTGCATTTTTTTGTTGTAAACGTCGCCATATTGAATTTTTGAGTAAAAACTTCGCAAGTCTGATACCAGAAATGGAAAGTAGAGGAAAAAATACTTAAGAAAAAGTATGGTTGCTTTGAATATATCCGCGGAATATGTGATAGATTTACGATTGAAAACAGGGTTACGATTTCTCTGTTTTGGACGTTAATGGGTTAAGCTACTGCCCTTTATAGAATATTTAAGGCATATTTGAAAGCCATTTTTACTAATGCACACTTAATGCCGAAAATGATTAATTTCTTGTAAATAAATCGACCTGTTGAAATTACTAAAACATGCTTGTCACTCTCAAGGCAAGATAACATGCATGATTATGGTAGATAAGTCAGGGATCTAAATTTACCGATGATGATTTATAAATAAATAAATCTTTTATTGTTTAGCAGTAGTGTAATAAATGATTATTGTATTCGTAAATTAGAAAATAAATATGTAAGTCTTCACTCAACTTTACGCTAAGAGCACTTGTTCCCGACTGACTACCTTTATAACAAAAATCAAAAACATACACAGCAGCGCTAATAATATTTTCCAGAACTCATTGCCTATATTTCAAGTTACGCTGTTTACTTGTTACATACATAAGTTATTATACAGATTCAGAGTTTTCTATAACATTAGGTTGTCAAATATCTCCCTTCCGCTTTTTTGCTCATCATTCAATGCTTTATAAAAAGTGTTACAGTGGTGGGCTTTACTTCAAATGTGCGCCGTTTTCTTCAAGAATCTGTTTCCATCTAGACGGCAACTTCATAATACCCCTCTTGTAGAATCCCCTCTCCTTATTTGCGAAGAACTCAGACAGCTTTTCACAAGCCTCTTTTGAGTCCAACTCTACACCACCAAGGATGTTCGACATAGATAGGAACAGGTGGTAATCACTTGGCGCTATGTCCGGGCTATATGGTGGATCCGATAAAACCTCACATCCAAACTCCCGTAGCTTCTGACGAGTCATCAACGAAATGTGTGGTCTGGCGTTGTCCTGGTAGAACACTACACCCTTCCTGTTGGCCAATTGTGGACGTGGCACCCAAACATCAAGCTTTTTTAGTATCCAGTCTTCTGTAGATGGTTTAAAATGGTTTGGTTACTAACTCTCATATCCTGGAGCATGTCACGAGATGCCACATGCTGTTCTAACTCGATAAATTCCATGATTTGATCGGTATTCGTCGTCACAGGTCTTCCACCGGCTGGCTTATCCATGGTGTCATTTTCACCTGCTCTGAATCGTCGAAACCATTTTCTGTGGTTCAAAGTGATAGTGTGCCAACCCCCAAAATACCATTAATCTCACGGAACGTTTCTCTAACGGATTTGCTTTGACGAAGGAAAACTTTAAAATAGCGCGAATTTCGGCGTTAATGAACTCCATGTTTACACGTCTATAACTTTTGAATGCAATATTCAAACTAATCATGTATAGCGTCGTTTTGTACGTTATGTCAAGACCTTTCAAATGATGTATAGTATTACCAGATACGAGCTCTGTAGCGCTTTGTACATAGCCACAAAATTCATAAGACAAAAAGGCGGGAGGGAGATATTTGACAACCTAATAAATATAATATTATTTTAATCACTTTACAACTTATTAACGTCACCACTCATAGGATGATATTTCACAATACGATCATGCAAAATTAAGTACGAAGATGACGTAACTGGTGGAAAATTATTTTCTGATTTCAATTCTAGGTGTACATCAACGGGTGCACTTTTGAGAGTCTCGTTTTGCTTTGAACAATCAATAACTATAAGTGGCATATAATCTCGAAAATCTGCTTTCTTTCAAATAGGCTGACTCCTTGTTGTAGTAGACATTTTGAAAATTTGCATACATATCATACAATATCGAATATTGATTTTTAGTAATATCAATATTTAAATTTCCGTATGGATAGTATTGAGAATTGAGAAAAAGTTTCCCATTAGTGATATCACAATGGTCAAAGTGACTGCAATTTGTATCCTTTTGTCCTTTTCTATTTGTTTAAAGTCGCAAAATGATGAATCGTGATTTTTCCAATGGATTTGTCGTTTTCTCTGTCCACATATGCTTGGTTCTAGCGGGGAGGAGCGGATATTCATAGAGCTCCCAAGTACGAAAATTCTTAGAGATCGGATGATCTTTTGTAACTGCCAGTCGGTAGGCTAATTACTTCTTTATCGACAAAAAATTTATGGTTATTTTCATTTATATTGGAAATGGAGTGAAATGTTCAAAGTTCAACTAAACCTAGAACATAATTTTTATTAGATGAAAGTTCAATTTACAGAGCAGAACACAAAAAGTAAAGGCATCGAGATTTACTTCCAGATAGTAGATAATCAGTGATTTGCGGACCTTTCAATGGAGAAACCAATAGCTTATTGACTCTTATAACTCATCCGAATGGTCTTTGATTTAATTTATTAATTTGCATAATATATATATATATATATATATATATATATATATATATATATATATATATATTATGCAAAGATATATAAATCATGTAAACTCAGATATGTCTTTTAATCAGTTTAAAAACATTGACTCAACTTGCTGGAATGATGGTAAATATAGTTTTATAGTCATTGATAAAGATCAAAACATAAATTATAGTAGATATAGAAAAGGGTTCGACTGTTTTGCTATAAATATGGTATAACATGAATACGGCGAACATTCCGGATTTCAAAGTTGAACACTCAACATGGTCGCCTATCAGCGAGAAAACTACATTGCGTCAACTAGCCAAGTCACGTGAAAAAATATGACGTAAATATAAATTATTAAAATATGATCGAGAAAATGTAGAACGCGCATTAGATGAAACCTTCAAACCAATCATTACTCCTTTAAATAAACTCATTACTGTAACAAAAGTGTTTGATGTATCAAATATGAAAAGAGAAGAGAAGAACAATTTCTCTACCTTGAAAGAGGAAAAAAAATTAAAGAATCGTTGTCTGATGATGAGAGTAATTATGATTCTAATATTGATATTAGTAATAATGCCACTCTACAAAATGATAGTAGCACTGACAACATTTATACTTCTTTTCAATCAGCTGAGAGTGTTATTGAACAAGATGATAAAATTCTTGGAGAATATCTAGGGATGGTGGTCCTTAATCGCCATATATTTCTTGATTTTGTAAACGGAGATCATAAGGAACATAATGATCTCATGTTTGGAAATTTACCAATAAATTCACCAACCGTAATGTCATAGTTAATAATACTAAATACCCCATCACAAAGGCTTGTTAGAACTTATCAAAAAATTCTCGAGGTATCCAATGCTCATAAAAAAGATTATGATAAAAATAAAGGAATATTTAAAAAAAAAAAAAGGAATATAAAAATAACGGAATATAACAATTCGTGTAACGAAAAATAAAATTTTTTTTAGAAATTATTTTACCGATGTTTACGAAAAAAGGAGGAAGTATTTTACCTCAATTGAAAATTGTACAAAAAAATATGCCCTTAGACTATGTATACTGGGATAATCCGAATGAGTTAGTAAATCGACTAAGGGTATTGTTGGCTGAATAGTATGGGGAATCACAGTCACACGAATGAAATATACCCTATTATCGAGGAGTTTTTGGAGGCTAGTTTTAATTATTAATATATAAACATAATACTCCAATCAGTTTTACAGTAAGTGTCGACGTATCCGGTCGGAAGCTAGAAAAAACTGATGGCATTCAAGGTCATCGCCAGTTAAATTAAACGATGATGTTGATTTAGATACATTGAGAACTTATGTGCAAGAGGAAACTTCAAACATATGAAAACTTTTAAGTGAGATAAATGAAAAAATCGATATTTTATCAACAATACCACCATCTATTGTAGAATTAGAAAAAATAATTGCTGATTCAAAAACTTCATTCACTGCTTATAAATCAAAAATTAGAAATGAATTGATTACTATTAATAGCAAGGTAAAAGAAGTTATAGAATTAGCAGGAAAAACACACAATGAATTATTCAATAAAGAAAGAAAGAATCAATGGAAATAGTTAGGGAAATTCATAAACCTACTCTTCGAAATTATATTCGACGACAATTTAAACTACGTGATATAGATGAGACATTGCAAGCAGATCTCGTTGAAATGCAACTTTATGCTCGAGAAAATAAAAGATACAAATACATCATTACAGTTATTGATACCTTATCTAAATTTGCATGGGCTATATCTTTGAAGCGAAAAACTGGTGAAGATGTGGCAACAGCTTTTAATACTATTCTCGAGCATGGACGTATACCGAAGAATTTGCATACAGGTAGAGATAAAGAATTTTACAATGTAGATTTTCAAGAACTAATGAGAAAAAATAATATTAATCTCCACGCAACATATAGCATCTATATGCGAGCGTTTCAATCGTAATTTGAAAGAAAAAATGTGGATACAGTTTAATCTTCGCGGAAATTATATGTGTATTGATATTTTACCGAATTTAATTACTGTTTATAATGCGACAAAGCATAGAACTATCTGTGTTAAACCGAAAGATGTTACATCGGCAAATAAATCACAATTTTTAAGAACCTTACTTAGTAGAGCAACGATAAGGAAGAAACTTAATAAACATAATATTAGAGATGAAGTACGAGTGAGTAAACTGAAGCAGAGTTTTGAGAAAGGATATACACCTAGCCGCTTAACAGAAATATTCACAATCAACAGAGTTGCAGCAACCAATCCTGCAACTTACAATTTAAAAGATTATAAAAATCAACCTATCGCTGAATGTTTCTATGAACAACAGCTTCTAAGAACCAAGTTTCCCGATATTTACCTCGTTGAAAAAGTTCTTAAACGTCGAGGAGATAAAGTTTTCGTCAAGTGGCTTGGATTTGATAGCTCTCATGATAGTTGGACACATAAAGAGATTTAATAACTTAACTCATAAGAAATTATAAAATGATTATACTTTTAATATGTAAATTAATATGGTATAATTTTGTTAATAAGGGTTAATAAATAAGTACATCTCTGTTTCAATAAATTGTTGTTTAATTATTTCATTTTGCACGTACATTTTACATATTACGCTGTTTTAAGTTCAAAACTATCTTCACCCAAAGATTTTATATATAATTTAAGTTTATTGAATACTCGCACATATTGTTAAAGAATCATTCATCTTTCATTAAAGCTTTTGAAATTCGGTTAGGTAAAAAAGATTGGAATTCACAATCAAGCTCAACCACTGTTTTCCACTCAAATTTCGTATGAACTTTCTTGATTTTTGTAATCATATAATTTCTATTTCTTTCTAATACAGCAATTTTTTTAGTGGGGCGAAAGCCACCTCCTGAGATATGGTTCAATGTTGTTAAATGCATCTGAACAATTGTCAAAAAATATTTTAAAAATTAAAAACAAAACACACCTGAAAAGATGAATTCTCTAACTGTATGCAGACTACGCTAAAATTTAATATGAAATCAGCAGCCGTTAGTTGTGCTACCAATTGAGTAGACGACTCAGCACCAGGGAACGTCATTTCGGGACTCAGACCTTATGGAAGGTGTAAAACCATCGAAAAAGCGAGAATGTAGAGAGAACTCAGTCATTCAATGTCTAGTGCTTGACTGCAATTGCCTGCAAGCAGGCTTTCGAAGCATTGGCTCTGAAAAAAATTAACACACACACACACACACACACACACACACACACACACACACACACACACACACACACACACACACACACACATTTTTCCTAAAAACAACTGTTAAACGATAATCATAGACAATGGATCGGATGTCCCCTCTATTTTCCATCTCCATGTCGAATGTGCTCCGACGTCGTTTGCGCAAACTGTCTCGCTCATCGCTCACTATTCCCATATGTTCAGATGACCTTTGTACAGTTTAATCGCTAGCCTCGCCTTCCATGCAGGTTCTGACTTGTTCAGTTGAGCACTGTACTAAGCTACTTCTATCCACGCCTTCTTCTATTATTCCGGTTCCATCTTGTTCAGTAGATAATTGCAGTATTTGTGCTTTTTCAGTGTTATATTTCACGTTCATATTCACGAATGCTATAATGTCCCCAAGAAAGAGTGTCTGTTGAGTTTGTTTCTATAAAAAGCTTATCGTCAAAAAAACAAAGTCAAAGTGTTATCGTCGTTCTCGTCAGGAGACAGTTCAAAATCACAATCCAGCAGTGCAAATACTTACACCTCAAAACATTCAATTCCTAAAAAATATTGGTCTAAAAGTCATCGCTCATGGTGGAAAATAATTGTATTTTTTCCACTGTATGCAGCGAAATGGTGGATGTTCTAATTATACAATCTCCTGTTGCATTGGATGATTCAATTGTGCATTACGATGTTCACGTTCATCAGCTATACACATCAACTAATTTTAGTAACAGTGATGAAATTCGTAGATCTAGTCAACATCAAAACTTTGTGCCTTGTACCTTCACATAGGTCGCTACGAGTATGCGGTAAACTTTCTAAAAATGATGGTACAGAGTTGCGAAGTACGATATTTGTAAACAACGCCATTTGTTACTTATTTAAGGATATTCGATATGAATTGAACGCAATACAAATTGATAGATGTAAAAATGCAGGAATGACAAGCCTTATGAAGGGACGGATTTCTTTAAGTTCGAGTTAAAGTTTAATAATCGAAAATGCAGGGTGGCTTGATATATATAAGAGTCCAATAATATTACTGATAATTTAGGCCATTTTGATGCATCCCTTTCCCTGAATGTGATTTCCAGTTTCACTGTAAATTACCGTAAAATTATAATCAATGCAAAGCATGAACATGTTCTCGTCAAATCACGCAACGATTTAAATACTATTGTGCAAATTAATAAATATTTTTTATTGGTCTTACAGTCCAATCAATTCAATCTAAAAATAAAATAAAAATAAAAATAAAAAATAAAAATAAAAATAAATAAAAAAATAAAATAAAAATTAAAAATAAAAATTAAATTAAAATTATCATGATAGTCAGACTGTCCTTGTTTACATTCACCCCCGTAGACTAATCTGAAAATAAAATATTAGCTGAAGAAATTCTTTGTTAGTAAAGTGCAGTCTGAATGTCCCCAACACCCTTACCTAATTGAAGACTTGTCCAACGTTTCGATCTCGCTACGGCTCCTCATCAGGGACTAATCTAAACCTTATATTCTAATCTATATATACCCATCCCCACCACCAAATTTAGTAAATTAAATATAAATTCCCTCTCTACACAAATTGTCCAAAACCAATCAATTTAATAAGGAATGATAAACACTGTCCAATCTACCAGTCTCTAACATTAAATTCACATTATTTCGATTCCTGGAAATGTGAATACTTTCAAGACTCTCCCGTTTATACTTATTATTAATACCATGTTCCAAAATATCCACATTCACAAAATCAAAAGAAGGTAAAAACTTTAAACAATGCTCTTTTAAACCGGAAGTAATATGTGAGCTACGTAAACTATATTTATGCTCATAAATTCGCTTTTTTAAATATCTACCTGTTTGTCCAATGTAGTATTTATCACAATCCATGCAATTAATCATGTAAACAACTCCTGATTTTAAGCATAAATCATCCTTATCTTTGCAATTATTACACAATCTACTCAAATTATTGCTATTTTTAAAGAAAATTTGAATGTTATATTCCGAAAATTTCTTTTTATTCTTTCAGACAATCCTCGAATATATGGCAAGACAATAATTTTGCCACCGTTAACATCAATTCCTGCACTATGTCTATTTTCGGTATTATAAATGTCAAACAATCACTCAGCAATTAATCTATTAATAAATTGAATTGGATAACCATTATTAATGAAAGTCCCTCTTACTATCTGTAAATTTTTTTGTCTAAAATCTTTATGTGACAATTTAATTGCTCTGTCAATGACACCCTTAATGCTCCAATTTTGTTTCCGAATTGGTGGTGTGAATTCAAATCTAAAAACCTACCTGACCAAGTAGGCTTTCTGTACCAATTAAGTTTTACCTTATTATTACTACATCTAATGACATTAATGTCCAGGAAACTTAACTGACTATTAACTTCAACCTCCCTTGTAAATTTAATTCTGTCATGTACAGAATTGAAAACATCCACCATTTCATCCACAAAAACTTCCGGAACAATTGTAAAGATATCATCAACATATCTCTTATATATGATTGGTTCAAAAAGCAATTTTGACAAGGCTATACTTTCCAACTTTTCCATAACAAAATTAGCTATAACCGGTGACAAAGGCGACCCCATTGGACATCCGTATTTTTGTTCATAAAATTTATTATCAAATGAAAAAATTGTGTGATTAAAAACCAAATTAATTGCTTTAATAAATTCAATGATTGTTAATTTTGTATGAAAATTAATTTCATGCCATTTTTCCTGTATAATATCATTTAACAACTCTAAAGGTACATTTATAAACAAAGATACTACATCCAATGAAATCATCTTGTAGTTTTTCGAAATAACAATATCTTTCATTTCATTGTAAAAACACCAACTATCCTTAGTGTAAGAACTAGTTCTTCCAACTAACTTAACCAATATATTAGACAAAAATCTAGCAATATTATGAGTTGGGAAACCTATGGAAGAGATTATTATTCTATATATCAGATTTTCTTTATGAATCTTGGGAAACCCATAACATTTTGCTACAGTTCCATTTTCACATTTTAAATACTTATATGTAGTATCATTTATATATTCATTTCTTTTCCAATTATTTAATAACTCTTTCAAATTATTTTGCAGCTTAATGATATATGGATTACCAATCTTCAAATAATACTATCATTATTTAATATATTATTTATACAATTTATGTAATCAATTTTATTGGAAGCTACAGTTACATTACCTTTGTCGGAAGAATATATTAGGGTTATTTCTCAAAAAATTCTTCGCGGTAATTAAATCATGTATAAAATTACTATTTAAAAATTTATCAAATTTATTTTCTCTGTTAAAATTACTAATGACACTATTGTGCAAACAGCAACACTGCCATCAAAATATAACGCAGAACAATCTGAAAATTTCAAAATAGAAATTACAAAGATCGAATGGTTCATGCCATACGTCGTAGTAAGAGATGACTACAATCTTCCACTACTAAAACAGTTGGAAAAAGATCATCCGATCTCTAAGAATTTTCGTACTTGGGAGCTCTATGAATATCCGCTCCTCCCCGCTAGAACCAAGCATATGTGGACAGAGAAAACGACAAATCCATTGGAAAAATCACGATTCATCATTTTGCGACTTTAAACAAATAGAAAAGGACAAAAGGATACAAATTGCAGTCACTTTGACCATTGTGATATCACTAATGGGAAACTTTTTCTCAATTCTCAATACTATCCATACGGAAATTTAAATATTGATATTACTAAAAATCAATATTCGATATTGTATGATATGTATGCAAATTTTCAAAATGTCTACTACAACAAGGAGTCAGCCTATTTGAAAGAAAGCAGATTTTCGAGATTATATGCCACTTATAGTTATTGATTGTTCAAAGCAAAACGAGACTCTCAAAAGTGCACCCGTTGATGTACACCTAGAATTGAAATCAGAAAATAATTTTCCACCAGTTACGTCATCTTCGTACTTAATTTTGCATGATCGTATTGTGAAATATCATCCTATGAGTGGTGACGTTAATAAGTTGTAAAGTGATTAAAATAATATTATATTTATTAGGTTGTCAAATATCTCCCTCCCGCCTTTTTGTCTTATGAATTTTGTGGCTATGTACAAAGCGCTACAGAGCTCGTATCTGGTAATACTATACATCATTTGAAAGGTCTTGACATAACGTACAAAACGACGCTATACATGATTAGTTTGAATATTGCATTCAAAGGTTATAGACGTGTAAACATGGAGTTCATTAACGCCGAAATTCGCGCTATTTTAAAGTTTTCCTTCGTCAAAGCAAATCCGTTAGAGAAACGTTCCGTGAGATTAATGGTATTTTGGGAGTTGGCACACTATCACTTTGAACCACAGAACAATCTTGCAAGTATTTCTATATAATCTCAGACATTTTGTAATACATGTCATTCTTACCTTAACCATGATGAATGAATCATTTACTTTGACGCTTTCCGGTACATAGTCTATTCTTTATGCTCAATATTTTCTCCCATTGAACTTTCATCTAATAAAAATTATGTTCTAGGTTTAGTTGAACTTTGAACATTTCACTCCGTTTCCAATATAAATGAAAATAACCATATATTTTTTGTCGATAAAGAAGTAATTAGCCTACCAACTGGCAGTTACAATATGAAGATATTGAAAATTATCTGAAGGTGAGATTAACTTCTAAAGGTATGAAATTAAGTCTTAAGCCTAATAATAGCACGCTTAGTAGTGTTATTGAGCGTAGTCATCAAATCAACTTTGAATCTAAAGATTCACTTGGTAAACTCTTGGGCTTTCAACAGCGGATTTTGCCAGCAGGTGTTATACATAATTCCGATTTACCTGTGACCACATGAAAAGTAAATTCCTTGAGAATAGAGTGTATAAATGAACGTCGTGTGCACACAATTCAACGAGTTCTTTCCTGCAGTACCGTTAGGATATAAGATCATTGATGTACTTTCCCATGTCATTTACTTTTCAGTAACCGTCAAATGCATAGATCATATAGAATTACGCATTGTTGATCAAAACGGAGATCTAGTGAATTTCCAAGGAGAGGTTATAACTATCAGATTACACGTTAAACAAGTGGCTTAATGAGCGATGGGAATTATTTACAACGCTCCTGCGTATATAAATAGCCAGTCATGTCATCAAACGACCAATCTTTCACTGACTTTTAAACAAGTAAGTTGTCTGAGCAAACTAAAAAAACAAAGTCAAAGTGTTCTAGTCGTTCTCGTCAGGAGACATCTTTGAATCACAATCCAGCAGTCCAAGTACTTACACCTTAAAAGATTCAATTCCTAAAAAGCGTAGGTCTAAAAGCCATCGCCCCTGGCGGAAAATAAATTGTATGTTCTTTAACTGAATGCAGCGAAATGGTGGATGTTCTAAGTATACAATCTCCTGTCGCATTTGATGATTCGATTGTGTATTACGAGGTTCACCCTTATCAGCCGTACACATCAACTAATTTTAGTAACAGTGATGAAATTCCTATATCTATTCAACATCAAGACTTATGCCTTCTACCTTCACATAGTTCGCTACGAGTATGTGGTAAACTTTCTAAAAATGGTGGTACAGGGTTGCGAATACATTTGTAAACAACGCCATTTGTCACTTATTTCAGGATATTCGATATAAATTGAATGCAATAGAAATTCATAGGTGTAAAAATTCAGGAATTACAAGCCATATGACTGGATGGATTTCTTTAAGTCCGAGTCAAAATTTAATAATCGAAAATTCAAGGTGGCTTGATATAGAAGAATCCAACAATATTACCGATAACTTAGGCCATTTTGATGCATCCCTTTACCTCAATATGATTTTCGGTTTCGCTGAAAATTACCGTAAAATTATAATTAATGCAAAGCATGAACTTTTTCTCGTCAGATCACGCAACGATTTAAGCGCTATTGTGCAAAACAGCAACACTCACATCAACTGATAACTTAGAACAATCTGAAAATTTCAAAATAGAAATTACAAAGATCGAATGGTTCATGCCATACGTCGTAGTAAGAGATGACTACAATCTTCCACTACTAAAACAGTTGGAAAAAGATCATCCGATCTCTAAGAATTTTCGTACTTGGGAGCTCTATGAATATCCGCTCCTCCCCGCTAGAACCAAGCATATGTGGACAGAGAAAACGACAAATCCATTGGAAAAATCACGATTCATCATTTTGCGACTTTAAACAAATAGAAAAGGACAAAAGGATACAAATTGCAGTCACTTTGACCATTGTGATATCACTAATGGGAAACTTTTTCTCAATTCTCAATACTATCCATACGGAAATTTAAATATTGATATTACTAAAAATCAATATTCGATATTGTATGATATGTATGCAAATTTTCAAAATGTCTACTACAACAAGGAGTCTCAGCGTATTTTAAAGAAAACAAATTTTCGAGATCATATGCCACTTATAGTTATTGAATTTTCAAAGCAAAACTGGTCTCTCAAAAGTGCACCCTTTGATGCACGCCTAGAATTTGAATTGAAAAATAATTTTGCTCCAGATACGTGAGCTTACTGCTTACTTTTGCATGATTTTTTGTGCAATATCATCCTATGAGTGGTGACGTTAAGAAGTTGTAAAGTGGTTAAAATAATATTATATATATATATATATATATATATATATATATATATATATATATATATATATATAAGTAAAGCTTTTTATCGGGCGCTGTCAGTCAAGATGGCGTAAATCGTTGATATATAAGGTTCAAGCAGGGTGACAATGAATATCTACTTAAAGAGCTTGCCATTTTACCACTCTAAGGTGAGTCAGAACGCTTAATACTTATATTTGAAATGTCATTCTCTGGTGAACGACTCATAGAACAACTATTACAAAATCGTCCTCCTCAAAATGACGTAAACATGTCCATGCATGTGGATAGCAACGTGACCGTGGCAAGTGTGTAAGAGAAGGCCCCTGGCAGAGAGAGAGAGAGAGAGAGAGAGAGAGAGAGAGAGAGAGAGCAGTATATTGTTCTCTCTCTGTCTAGCTCCCATGCACATCATAGACCCGAATCTGTAACACAGCGGGCGGTATTAGAAAAGAGAAAGCTATATATTTTTCTTTATATTTCTCTCTCTCTCTCTCTCTCTCTCTCTCTCTCTCCTCTCTCTCCTCTCTCTCCTCTCTCTCTCTCTCTCTCTCTCTCTCTCTCTCTCTCTCTCTCTCTAATAAATACAATTCTAATTCTAATTCACTAACACGCAACTAGTATTGTCAGCGCGAAAATTATATAACACACTCTCTCTTACACACACCACTAGTGGCCGTGAGGCGTGGTATTTAAAAAAACAGCGCGTTATTAGAAAGAACTACATACTTTTCTCTCCCTCTAAGAGAGAGTAATATATATGGTGCTAAAGGTGGCTGACGTTAGGGCCTGTGACGCCGTTGTAAGCTATGGGCATTCTGGATCGTCCTGGAATTGTGCGTGTCGTTCGTAATGTAACCGTTGTAAGTTATGAGAGTTTTGGATTACTGACAGTAATCCGGAACTACGCCTGACGCCAGAGTTTGTGATGTAAGCGCTGTGAGCTATGAGAGTTCTCGATCACACCGGCAGTGATCCAAAACTCTTGTAACTAACTGCTTTCGATCAATGCAGAACGTTCTTACGGGACTATACTTCAGTTCGGTAGAAGGAATCAAAAATTATCTTGATACGTTCTTTGACTCGAAGGACGAGAAATGTTTTTGGTCCGGAATTCATAAATTGATCGAAAGAAGGATCCATGTTTTAATAATAAAACATCACATTTTAGGAAAACAACGCTTGAAACTTACTACTACACCAAATAACTTCATTAAAAATCGTTCTAACATATTATGCCCATTTTTATATTCTAACGGAACTCATGATAATCGTTATTTTAGAATGTTAGAATTTCAGAAGCTTTTATCCCCTTCGAATCTGTCCAGATCATGTCATTATAGCTTCAATATATCCTGTACGATCTTTCGATAATAGGTAGAATATATAGTTCAGCTGTTCTCCAAATTTGCAAATCAAAAGCATTACTTAGACTAGATTTTCGAAAGGCAATTTTTCCAGTATATATAATATATTATATCCAGATTATAATTTGTTACAGGTAATGTCCAGTAGACGGGAATTTTCTATGGGATATACGCAATTGGCTGTAAAAATGCAACTTCCCGATGATACCGACCTAGACGATACAACCGAATTAATAACGTAAATTATTATTGAAACGCACTTATCGTGAAACTAAATTTTGCAGTCTCATTATTACGCATCTTGAAATCAATACCTATAGAAGAACGTATTTCTGCAACAATATGTTTACATCAATAATTACGAAAATCGAGATTGTTGACAGTATCATCACTTGGAAAAGAAAAGAAACTTGAATATTTCGTTATGAAAATTTTAAAGTTAAAGATAAAAGAAAATTAGAGACTATTATGTACAGACAAATAATTGTAAGAGTGTAAATGTTTGCATTTTCAAAATGTATTTCGTGCTACGAGCGAATACTATTAAAAAGATGAACAGTAGCAAAGACTAATATTTGGTTAAAATGAATTACAGAAAATAAGAAGTAAAAAATAGATAATCCTAAAAGTAGTGGCCTCTCTACAGTGCGCAATTTGCCATTTTTATGTCATATTTTAAACAAATTTATATGGAATTTTCATCAACAAAAAAAAACGTAGAATGCTAGTGTAAAGTGCCTGAGTAGCTCTTCAACTTGTATTTCCGTTCTCAATTATTTTCTGTATTGTTTCTTATTTTTAGTTTTCAATCAAATAATCATAATATTATAAAACATAATATATCGAAAGGAGCAGAGATAAAATAATAGAACACTAAAAGAACAAATTTATAATTGAATTAATATCGCCCAGAGAAGTATTCGAACGTCTTCTTTTCTATGTTTTATACTACTTTATCAATATCTTTTCTTTTTCCAAATATCTAACTTTTTATAAACGATACGTTCTTGTTCTAAATATTATGCAATGGAAAGTAAAAATTACAATGTAATATTTTCTGAAAAATATGACTACTACTTTTTTTGTATTACTTACTTGCCTATTATATTTGTAACGACTAAAAAAGTTATCATAATTTTTTCAATTTTTAAATTAATAAAAATACATGATAGTTAATTAGAAATAAATAATATATAAACTTATGCATATTATGAAACTATAACACTGAAACTAGATTTAAGGTAATTCTTGCGGTAAACAGAAAAATCTTTGTTTGAAAAAAGATAGATAGATTGATAGATAGATAAATAGATTGATAGAGTCAGGGCGAGGGAGAGGGGGAGAAGAGAGAGCGAGAGAGAAAGAGAAAGATCATGCTTTCAAATGTAATTAAAGATGTACGCTTAATAAATACAAAAACTGTCAAAACTCTCGAGGTGCAATACACTTAAACTGATATTTGTTAGTTCAATGTCACGTTAAAAAAATACTTTAATGTATCAATGTGAATGTATACTGTGTTATAAGAGATAGCACTTTGTGAGGCTATATTTACGTCCATGTTTTAAAAACAAATGGTGGATTACCATAATTGTCTCTGTTTTAAATTCCTATTTTTTTGGCTTGTACATCGATGCTAACATCTAAACCCCTGATAAATTATATCTATATAGTTATATCTTCTATATGATTTCATAAATTTTCGTCAAGAATTAATTAAAAGTAAAATGATGCACTGCTCAAAAGTTTTTCTATAGCATATATAATGCTCCAATTGATATTTTTTGTTATAAAAAGATTCTTATTTCGAGGGAATCGCGTTAAATAAATACATATATGCTTAGGGATTAATATATGTATCAAAACAAATAGAATAATATAAGTTTTCAGCATAGTTTCTTAATAACAAAATCTTTGCTCTTTAAATAAACTATTTTTCTGTGTACTATATTTTTGTCCATCCTTTTATTAACATTATATTTTTATTATCAATTTCAATAAAAATTTTTATAAGCTTCTGAGTTTAATATTTTTTAATTAGATTTTTACCCATTTTCTCAAAAATAATAAATACTTTTCGAAAGAATCCCATTCCCGCATGAAAAGATTTCTCACGAAGTTAACTATAAATAGCGCCAAGATGTAATTGTATAATAACGTTTGTCCATAAAATCTGAATATGAACGATCGCAGTTAATTGTAAGTAAGTGCTGGTCTTTTATGATAAAATCCCAACCTGTTAAGTAATTTTATAATCCAGTATCAGTAGATCAAAATAAAGTTCGTCGACTTGTCTAGTATTGTAGAGTAGGTTATTTTCAGAAAGTTGGTCAGAGCATCATAGTATATTGTAGTCTGCTC
Organism: Sycobia sp. Sy_11; assembly: GCA_018907035.1. Classification (NCBI taxonomy): domain Eukaryota; kingdom Metazoa; phylum Arthropoda; class Insecta; order Hymenoptera; family Epichrysomallidae; genus Sycobia; species Sycobia sp. Sy_11. Next base: position 363,151 of record JACCIC010000303.1, read on the forward strand.
GATTTTATTGGAAAATAATTGATGTATTGTAATCTATTTATCGTCGAAATATTTCCCACTCTTCAAGACCTGCATTTACGGGAATGCCTTGCGAGATATTATCGGCGATTTTTTTCAAAGCTGAGGAATCGGTTCAATATTTTCTACAGCTTATTTAAAACTTCTTTTCTTAGCAAGTAGACTTCTATGTATACTATTTTGTTTAAGAAGTTCTTCATATTGGTATTGAATCTCTTCCAGTATTGAAAATAGCGCAATGTTATCAACATATCATATCATTGATACGCTGTTCGTAAATGGCTGTCTTAACAAGTCATCGTAAAGTAGATTTCAAATTCATGATTATACAACTGAGTTTTGTAATATGTCTCTAGTGATGTAGTAAGAGATATAGTGGGCCTTCAAATTGTTGCACATTTCGCATAATATTGATCCAGCTCAACAAATTCATTCAGTATGTAAAAGGCGACAACAGCACACGTACGTTTCTTTTAGCAAATGCTTTGTAATATATCGTGTGCAAGACACGCTACTTACTCAATAATCTTGACGGCTAAGCGCTTATTACCGAAATTACATTGATTTTCAGCTAATGCGTCCTATTCAGATCGATTTCTAATTTTGCGCTTATAATCCTTTCAAAAAAAATTTTCCGATTCTATCAAACATATCAAGGAGTCGATATGGTAATGTAATATTTTTTTTCCTTTGAAAGGAGAAAACAATCTCTTTGCTTTACACTGCCTTAGAAACTACTTTCTTTAAAGGTTATAATAGGAACAAGTCGCTTTTAAGCGATATAGCTACTATAAATGAAAGAATTGATAGAAATTTCATTTGTGTTACACGAAAATTCGACCCAAATAACGAAAAATATGATACTAAATAATCAAACTATTTTTCTATGAACCATCATGAACTCTTTAACATACTCTTAGTAAGTAGTTGGATTCTTCTTGGAGGATATTCGAAAAATATCATCAGTTCTCATGAACAATCCAAGTATAGCACCCAAACACAATTGTCTATCCAAACATTTATTTTAAACATTCAAACTTTTCAGACATGTAACATATCGATAAATATATCGGCATTTTCTATTTACATACCAAAATTGTTCTTCATCGTTTTCAATTCTGTCTCTGGGCCCTAAGCTTGAGCAAACTAGCAAAGGTGTACAGTATAATAAGGCCCCATATAATTCCCTTAATTAAATTACAACAGAGACTAAAAATTGAGATTCTTAGAAGTTTCATTTCGGAATGCCCATTTCAACTTTCGCGTTAGCGTAGAAAGCTAATCTCTTTTACCATAAAACGAAAGATCATATTGAGAAACATTTCGGCATGTTGCAGGAGATTTTGAACGTGAAAAAACTATTAATCACTAACTTTAAAGTGCTAATAGTCCTATTCTTAAATTAAGTTAAATCGATTGCTGTTGAAAATCTTATAAAAAATGACTCTAAAAATGATTACGTACGAGTGGTTAAGAGAGTATTGAACTGAATGAAGTGCCCAACAGGAAGGGTGGTTGCTTGTTCGTGCGCGGGAAGCGCTCGCTATGCCTGCTCAAAAAGCACAGATATATGCGGCTTGGAAGAAATAATGTACAATATTTTGTTGTCGTCCAAAGTCGCAGAAATACATCGTTTTGGTAAAAATAAACAGAGGATCAGAAAGTTGAAAAAGCTGTCCCACAGGTCTTTTATAGCTACTTATATACACCGTGTCCCAGATATAACTGCTCATATTAACGGCATAGTATCGGCATCGAAAAGTTATATGTAAATATTAATATTCATGTAGGTCCATTTTTTCTAGTTTTTGCAGTACGGGCCCATGTCTGTCAGCCAATCAGGGCTCAGAGAAGTAGGTCCTCGCCTGCGCACGAGAAAAAGGAGGTCTAACGAAGGGAAACGAGGCGAAGTCGAACGAACACAGCAAAGACCAGTAGTTGTTATTTTTCCTGTCTATTATCAACACTCGCGTAAATGCCTAGATATACGGACGCATTGACGAAGCGAGGTTCATGCGTCTACAAATAAAGATTATGTTTCTTCGTCTAAAAATGTCCCTACCCATATTTTTTGTCAAAATACCCTTTTTATAATATCCCACTTCACTGTATTAGAAATAATGAAGAAAAGGCGGATGTTTCGCAGGCGCGGACGAACTGACCGCGAGCGCACATGTATGTTTCACGTTGTATATATTCTTTCAAATTATATTCTTCTAAAAATATTTTTTTAGAAGGATTTAAAAAATAAAAATACTTTTAGGTAAACTGAGAACAAGATAGAGCAACTAGAGAAAACAATTGAGAGCCTGAACGACCCTTTTGATGTGCTAAAACTTGTACTTGGAATTTTATGCAAATTTTTTCTCATATGGGCAAAGACTATTCACTAAAGCTGGGAGATGCTAAAGATCATGAAGACAGCACTTAGACAGTATTATAGGCCCGTATACTACACATTGCATCTCAAAGAAGAGATAGAGAATAGAATACGGGGCTGGACAGATCCCACAAGCTCTTACCGCATACCAGTAAAACGTTTAGAGAAGCTGAAGGTACCAAGTCACACTATTCTAAATATCTAGTCACTGACAGTCAAACAGCTTTCACAAATAAATTATTTAAGACATAGCTTGTAAAACTGGGAATTGCATAACAATTCATAGCATCATACTCGATTTAAGTTAAATAGGATAAATAGCACAATCGAGACGATGATAGTCCTTCTCAAAAACTAAAATTATAGATCGATCTGCAATCTGCCTGATTTCGCATTCACGATGAATGCCTAGGCTCGTGCAAGTATGTAACGTATGTCAGCCTTCTTAAATGTTGGCAGAAACCCGCGAATACCTTACGCATTATCAATTAGTGCTTTATTAGGCAATCGAAAATCCGCATTTTATTGAACCGCAAGAGAAGGGAACACGATGTGTGTTCTGAATAACAACTCACTTGGCGTGAAAAGGGGTGTAGCGATCCTTCATTTAATAGCAGTATATGTAGAACGTTTGGTCATCACATTTAATTTTAATTATTTAGGTACATTCTTTATAATTCTTTACTACTTCAATATCATAAAATAAATTGCGTCTTAGAATTTCATCAGGTGCAGCTTCACAAACTATGATAAAGAAATTTATTAAATTATTTAGAACAAATTTTAATTAGTATTATATTAATTGTAACACTTAATTAACCAAATTGCCATTAAACTCTATTACATGAAGATGCAATCAATCAGATACATAAAAAATAATTCATTCGCGGAATTGTAATAAATATTTAATAAATTTCAATTTATTTGAAAGGTATTTTTTATTCTTTTAAATCAGTGGAATAGATTATCATACATATTACTATGTTCCTTAAAATAAAATTTTAAACAGATGAAATTACAGAATTGATTTGCTTTTTCGAATATGTATTTTTGATAATGCAGTAAACATGGTCTAGTTGTATATTTTCATAATTATATATCCATTGGTATTAATAAAGATGGAAATATAGGTCAAATTCATATTCAAGATTTATAGAAAATAGTTTTTATTAATAAAATTATAATGCAACGTATTATTATAGCCTTATAGATATATTTTAACCATATCATAATCTCATTCTGTATTACAAAATACTATAAAAAATATAATATCGCGCTACTGAATTATTTTTTTATTATAATCATAACTATCTATGCCGTCAGCACTTAGATCATAACTAATTAGCAGTCGATAAATTTCTTTATTTTTAACTTTTGTATCTGTATATATGCTATGATTGATCCCCCATATTATATCATGTAATTCTTTTCTAGGAGAACGTTCTAGAGGAAAAAAGTTTATTTCAAATCTGAAATAAGAATGCCATGAATAGAATAACTGTTTGATATTCTATAAAAATCGTATATAAAAGAAATCTAAAAATGTTTCTTTGAAAAAATAAATAATCGAATTACTTGGACAGATCAAAACATATAGAGGTGCACAATCTATGAAATATAATACGACTTCTGCCTATGTAATATATACTTATCTATATAATTTAATTGTACTTATGTCGACTGCCCATATACAAATTAATAAATTTTTTTTATTGGTCTTACAGTCCAATCAATTCAATCTAAAAATAAAAAAAATAAAAATAAAAATAAATAAAATATAAATAAAATAAAAATTAAAAATAAAAATTAAATTAAAAATTAAATTAAAATTATAATGACAGTCAAGCTGTCCTTGTTTATATTCACCCCCGTAGACTAATCTGAAAATAAAATATTAGCTGAAAAAATTCTTTGTTAGTAAAGTGCAGTCTGACTGTCCCCAACAGCCTTACCTAATTGAAGATGCAGTCCAAGGTATACCCATCCCCAGCACCAACTTTAGTAAATTAAGAGAGAGGGGGAATTTATATTTAATTCAAATGTAAACAAGGACAGTCTGACTGTCATTATAATTTTAATTTAATTTTTAATTTAATTTTTATTTTTAATTTTTATTTTATTTTTATTTATTTTTAATTTATTTTCTTTTTATTTTTATATTGAATTTATTGGACTGTAAGACCAATAAAAAAATATTTATTAACTTATCTATATAATATAATACGAGTGCGGTTCAATAAGTGCCCGTATTTGAAGACAGAGGACGTTCCTTACCGAAGCTGGTGTTATTATCGTGTGTTGTCATCTATCAAACGACGCCAAAACAAAATTCAGACTGATTGATAGGTTAGTTTAGATTTGGCAGCCATTCTAGTAAGACGTGTTTCGTGATTGTGGATGGTGATCTAAGATGGAAAAAGCAGTATCGTTCGGTAATTCGAGTTTTGTTTTTTGTTGGAAAAAATGTGACAACATAAAAGCAAAGTTTTTTTGGGAACACGTCGCCATTTACGATCACAATTAGATATTGATTCAATGAATTTAAATGTGGGCAAACATCTGTTTCTGATGAGGAATGCCAGGACGCTCGGCAGACGTAGCTACCGAGAAAATCAATGAAAAAGTTCACGACACGAGTCTCGCTGAGTTGTTACCGTTGATGAAACGTGGATTTATCATTACATAACAAAAACTAAGCAACAATCAAAATAATGATTTTCTTGCGGTGAATCTACTCCAAAGAAGGCGAAGACGGTCCCATCGGCCGGAAAGGTCATGGAAACGATTTTTTGGGAAACGAAGGGCATCATCCTGATGGACTTTTTAGAAAAAGGAAAAACAATCACTGGGTAATACTTCAATGAGTTATTGGACCGCTTCGACAAAAAATTGAAGGAGACATGGCCAGACATGGTGGAGAAAAGGTGTTGTTTGATCACGATGACGCACTAGCTCCAGGAAATGCAATCGATCTGGACACATAACGTCGTCCTCCCTCTCCTCGCAGAGCGGCGCCTACTGCAAAAATAGAGGCACCATATAACCGAAAGCAGGAAACGTATATATAATGAGAAAATGCGAACGGGAAACTTGAACGGTGTCTACATGCCGAGAGTGCAGCCGACGGCACCGCTCGACACCATGCGCTCTGCCAATGTGGCAAGGATGTAAGAGGAAGCATTCGAGTTGCAACCGGTGTAAAAGATTGAAAGGAATAACAGGCAATGTGATAAAATCTCTAGATACCGCTCTAATTAAAGGTTTCGAGAAGCCGTTAAGATTCCACGTCGTAGATAAAAATTTTAAACTCCCGTATGATGGCATACTGGGGATGAATTTCTTCGTTCAACTTAAAGCAATAGCAAATTTAAAAAAAAATGTGTTAAAGATCGGAAATCATGAACTTACGTTAGGCTTTGAGAACGATCCAGTACGAAATAATTCGAAAATACTCAATACTAATTTTTCCGGAAACGACAATAAGCTCTTATTTTTAGACTGGAACGGAGTATTAATTTTGACTGATACCGGATGCGAAGCGAGCGTCTTTAAGGCGAAAGTACTACCGCCGATAAACAACATTGACACATCCCGCGAGACCTATCTAAAGGGAATTGACGGATTACTGATGCCTACGCTCGGTGTCGCCCCGCTTAATATATTGGGCATACAATCAAACGTAACTGTATTGTCGAATAACAGCGCTATGAGCACCATACGATGCGATTTTAGGAAACGATTTTTTACGCAAAGCTAAAGCTGTTATTGATTTCGGAGAAATGATACTTATGATTAAAGATAAAAAAACGAAATTAGATTTCTTGTGCGACGAAGATATATTAACATATTATAACAGAGAACCTGAAGCAGAAGCAACATATGACACGGAATTCGAAAATCTGAAATCTTTAATGCGGTTCGATAATACTAATTTTCAAGAGTTTCACTGAAGTAACGGAGACTATAATAATCTTTTTTTAGCGTCCGAGCTATGCGAGAACCTATCCAAATTTCCTGACCGCCTAAATAATTTAATAAAACTCACACAAATTGATAAATTAGAGGAAAGAGAATATCAATAAGCGGCGAAATTGTTGAGAAATAACTCGGATCGGTTTTACCTCGAGTGTGACGAGCTTACTACACTAACGTAGTGGCTCATAAGATCCCGACTACCGACGATGCTCCAGTGAGTACGCGTCAATACAGATTGCCGCATGCCCTGATAGATGAAGTGAACCGATAAGTTAGTGAATTACTGCAGAAAGGCGTAATCAGGCACTCTAGAGGTAGCTATTCGTCAGCGCTTTGGGTCGTACCAAAAGAACAGTCGGCTGATAATAAACCACGTTGGCAAGTTGTAGTAGATTTCCGTCCTCTGAACGAAAAAACAGTAGCAATGGCATTCGCGCTACCCAATTTTGTCGAAATACTCGACGCCGTTAGTGCTGCTAAATACTACAGTGTCATGGATTGCGTCTCCGGATTCCATCAAATACCGATGAGTACAGAAGACATGTATAAAACTGCTTTTTCAACACCTGACGGGCATTTTGAATTCGTTCACATATCAGCGCGCGATGAACTTTACGCTTAAGGACCTTATTGACAAGGGCATGTTTCTCTATATGGACGACATGGTAATCTATGCCAAGTCTTTGAAAGAACACGAAATGTTGTTCAATGAAGTGATGGAAAGCTTACGCAAAGCAAACTGGAAGCTCGAATCGGGAAAGTGCAAAATTCTATAACGAAAAGTAGCATGTTTAGGATACGTTCTTAGTGAGAATGGGCTGACGCCCGATCCAAAGAATCTAAAAGCGGTAGAGCGACTCCCGCGTCCTAAACACATAAGAAAAGTTCGACAATTTTTGGGCTTAGCTGGTTAATATCATAGGTTTATTAAAGATTTCGCAAAAATTTCTAAACCGCTCATGAAACTCTTGCAAAGCAACAAACCATTTGTCTGGGGAGAAAACGCAGAAAATGCGTTCATACACCTAAAGAAAGCTTTATGCACAGCGCCTGTGCTGCGAGTGCCCGATATGGATCAACCATTTATAATTACGACGGACGCTTCAGGTTATGCTTTTAGTGACATCCTATCACAAAGGAAACTCGGTAGAGATCAACCGATCGCCTATACGTCACGCGTTTTACGCGGATCCGAGTTACGCTACGAGATGTATGAGAAAGAAGCACTAGCTATGTTTCATTCGGTGCAGACTTTTAGTCCGTACGTATTTGGACGTACATTCACCCTCGTGACTGACCACCAACCGCTCGTGTGGTTCAAAACTGCAGATTTGAATACACGAGTAATAAAGTGGAGGTTTAAGCTATCAGAGTACGACTATAAAGTTGTTTACAATCCGGGGAAGACACATGTGCTCGTCGATGCATTGTCTCGTAACCCTGTCGAAAATGGAAACGCAGTCACTCGTGAGCAAAAGAAAAGGCTTCTTCATCTGGATAAACCAGTTACAAATTCTGAAATTCCAAGTTCCCCCTTAACTGAACCTCATAGGTCCCTTAAAGAATCTCGAGACGAGAACGGCTATATTAAGAAGCCACATATTTCTAATTTTTCAAAAGATGTCCAAGATTTTTCAAGGTTTGATAAAGAGGCAGCAAGCCATGCTAATTTTTCAAAATTGGGAACCGATTCCGCTGATTTGAAAGAGAAAATGTTAAGAAAAAGCACAAGGACGCGAAGAGGATCAAAAGTCCAGAATAAATCGAGAAATAGTAATGCCAAGATAAAGGAAAATACTGAAGAAGCAATCTAAACCCGTCCGCAACGACGTAAAACTACGAACCAAGCCCAGAAATACAGTCCAGAAACGCAAGGGACTAAGGGAGCGACTGCTGCAATTGACACTTCTATTTTTAAACAGGGGGAAAGAGAAACCGCGGATCCGCATCAGACAGGAACTAATAATGCTCGAACACTTCGTAAACGCCAAGGACCATCAATTAAAGAAGCTCGAATTGAAGGAAAGCCGAACGACGTTATTGAGAATAAATCGCGCAAATTAACGAACAAGCAGAAAAATCAAAAAGGTACTAAGCTGTATAAATCGAAAAATAATAAGCCAACATTCGTCGAAAAGAGCAAGGTAACAGGTGTTTTGCAGAAAAGTAATGAATCTACAAGCGAATCAGACAATGAATCATCATATTCCCCGCAGCGTAAATCCAAAATGATAGGTAGAAAACCTAAGGGCAAACCTACTTTAACACCCGAAAGTAATACGGATCAAAGCAGGGGCGACATAGATACCTCTACTAGCGAAAGTTCGATATTGGGGCAAAGTAATTGTTCAGATTGTGGCAACGAAAGTAAAAACGACAATGCTAAAGATAGAAACGCTGATATTAAAGGAAAGAGTTTAAGAGAAATCAAAAATAAAATTGTGGGAACTAAGGAGGTGATTCAATTTCACAATGATCACATCGTATATTTTATCAATAGCAAAGGTGAACCTTGCGACCTAGCAGTGTAGAAACTTGCTGAAACGAATGAAATTCCGGAACGTCAATGCGTAGGAGAAGCTAAGATAGACCCATACACACGAAGCAATCGTAAGTTCCTAATTGCTATGAGTATTAAGGGTGACCAGCCCGAATCATTGTCAAAAATAAAAGAGAGCATGCAGAAGGCATGTAAAGAGTTGAAAACATTTAGTTTAGAAAAAAATATTGACGAATTCAGTATTGCTCACTCGCCAGACATTCAAGGGTTAGAATGATGCGAAGTCATGAGTATTTTTCGAAATGAGTTTAAAGACACCAATATCAAAATAATAATTTGTAAAGACACGTGGAAATTTGTCCCACCCGATCGTCGAGATGACATTTTCTATGAATACCATAACTCACCGATTGGCGGCTACAGAGATGTCTCTAAAACGTACAATCGTATTAGACAAGATTACTACTCGGATAACTTAAAGGCAGATGTGCAAAGACGCATTCAGCAATGTATAGATTGTCAACTGAAGAAACTCGTACGAGTAAAAATAAGACAACCCATGGTTATTGCGGACAAACCGGGTACTACATTCGAGAAAATAGCGCTCGATATAGTGGGCCCGTTATCAAAAACAAGACTCGGAAATGAGTATATCCTAACAATGCCAGATCAGTTATCAAAGTATGGTGCTCCGAAAGTGATACTTACCGATCAAGGCAGAAATTTCTTGAGTAGTTTAATGCAGAGGGTAGCAAAGAGATTTAGAATAAAGAAAGTTAGAACAACTGCTTTCTACCCTCAGTCTAATGGGTCTCTAGAACGGTCTCATCACGCGGTAGGAGAGTTTCTCAAACAATACACTACAAGAAAGTACCAAGCATACGCCGTTTGAAGTAGTTTTTGGTAGACTAGCTAGACTTACCTGAAACGACCCACTTCGCGAAGCCGATTTGATTCCAACCTATCAAGGTTATGTCAAGGAATTAGGACGGCTTTATTATGTGCTTGCAAGCCCTAGTGAATTGCGAGGCTTTCATAAGAAAGACGAAAAGCAGTTCATAAGGTCAAAGTCGCGGGGAGGCGTTGAACAGGCCACCAGCTCAATCATCGTAAACAGCAGGTAAAGTTTTCAAATCTGGAAAGAAGGAAACCACCGAAATTAAGGTACTATAACTGCGGTGTATTAGGCCGTCTGTCGCTAAACTGTCCGCAGAAAACCAAAGGGCAAAAGTGCTTCGGGTGTCACAAATACAAACACATATCGAGAGACTGTCCCACCAAAAAAGGTAACCGGTGCCACAAGAACGTGTTCGTCGACAATGTTGCAGTGATAGATAGCGGTGCAGAACTGAATATGCCTCAGGATGATATCTGGAAAGAGATAGTCGCCATGTCGAAAGACAAACCTGTATTGGAAGAATATATCGGTACGTTGAAAGGATTCGGAGATTCACCCGTACAGCCGTTGGGTAAGGTTATTCTTGCAACACAGCTACCCGGAACCTGTTATAAGCTCTTTTATGTAGTGGTGCCTACAAGCTCGTTAAAGGAGCAAGTTCTTATCGGTGATCCGATTCGTGACTACGCTAGGGTCATTCTGGACCTCAACGAATCAGTGGTTGAACCAAGGGAGAACATCGAGAGGAGCTCGAGTCTTTTATTCGTAGTTATAATCCGGCTGCAAAAATGATATACCTATAAAAATAAAAATTATTTTAAAGGATAAAACGCCTATATACCTGTAGTTGCAGAGAATGGCGCCTAAGGAGCAGGAAGAAGTTGATCGACAAGTTCAAGAACGAATTGAAAATGGCATAATATCGCCAAGTCAGTCAGAGTTTGCAAGTAATATCGACGCCTCGAGCAAAAAGGGTGAGAGCACGAGGATCTGTATAGATTGTAAACCATTAAATAAGGTTATTGTGAGGGAACGTACTCTCATGCCGATCGTGGAGGACGTATTAGATGATCTTCAGTATGCCACTTGCTTCTCGACCATCGATTTAAAAAATGGTTTCCTCCACGTGGAAGTGTCGGAAGAGAGCCTCAAATACACGGTATTTGTTACGCTTAACGGACAATACGAATTTAATCGACCACCTTTTGGAGTATTATCGTCACCAGCGGTATTCATGGGGTTCTTTTTGCACGCGTTGAATGCACCTATTCAAAAGGGAACACTGAAGATATTCTTCGATGATGGAGTCAAAAAGGGAAGAGAATCAAGAGAAGGTCTTAACAATCTCAAGGAAGTTCTGAGGGTAGCAGAGAGAGCAGGACTCCAGATAAACTAGAGGAAATGTCAACTGATGCGTAAACTGATAGATTTTCTTGGCTATGTCGTCAAGAAAAGATGGATCCCACCATCACCGCTAAAAATGGCTGCGCTCGTTAATTATACAGAGACAAAACAACAAAGCAAATGTAACGCTTTCTTGGCTTAGCAGGATACTTACGAAAATTTATAAAAGGATACGCGAAGATCGCGAGGCCCTTAATCGAATTTCTCAAGAAGGACCGACCTTATAGGTTTGACGATGAACATCAACATACATTTCTTCAATTAAAACGGGCATTGATAGAGGCGTCAGTAATACAGTTATATATTCAAACAAGGGAAACCGAGCTTCATACAGACGCATCAAAGGATGGATACGGTGCTATTCTTTTACAACGGAATCCAGACGATCAGCAGCTACATCCGGTGTATTTCATGAGTAGGAAGGCTTGGTGGTAGTAAAAGTATTGGATAAATTCCGTAACGTCTGCTCGGTCTACGTTTTCAAATTGTAACAGATTATGCATCATTCAGGGCGAACATAGCTAAAAAAGAATTGGCCCCCCGAGTCGGACGATAGGTTATGCTCGTCGGAGAGTTCGATTGTACTATTGAACATTGAGCAGGTCAATACGTTCAGTAGGGCAACGTCTAATAATGTTATCGAGTACAATCTCATTGTCAGATTGATGAGAGCGCAGTAACGCGATGAAAAGATTGCGGCGACGAAAAGGGGACTTCATATCGGGCCTTATAAAGATCACCATTTAAGGCACGATTTGATTTACAAAGGCGAATAAGAACAGCGGCTAGTAGTACCCAAGGGTTTGCCAGGAGAAATAATAAAGACGGCCCATGAGATAGGACACGGCATACGCAAAACATCCGAAGTACTCAGATGCGAATATTTCATAGAGAAAATGGAGCAGCGCGTAGAGAAAGTCATAATTAATTGCTTACCGAGTATTCTTGGTAGTAAAAAGTCTGGAAAAACTGAGGGTCATTTTAACACTTTACCAAAGGGAGATGCGCCTCTACAAACGCTGCACGCTGACCACATAGGATCTCTGCCAACGATACGTAAAAGGTATAAGTTCATAATCGTAATCATTGATGCCTTCTCCAAATACATATGGATTTTTGCTGTAAAGACTACGCAAGAAGTATTAGACAAGCTACGGATCCTGCAACAGCATTCCGTTAATCGCTGGCGCATTGTTACAGACTGCAGAGCCTGGTTTACATCGCAGAAGTTTAACGAGTATTGTAGAGTTCGCGAGATCGAGCATCTTACAGTAAAAGCTGGCGTAACCCGGGGAAATGGCCAGGTCAAGCGGGTGAATGCCATCGTATTAGGAGTTAGTACTAAGGTAGCCGTAGACGACCCAACTAAGTGGTATAAACACATTAGCAGGACGCAAAAGGCCATCAATGGTACATACCAGAGATAGATCGACACTAGTCCGTTCGAACTGATGTTTGATTCAAAGCTGGGGGCTTCCGAAAATAAGTAATTGCTCGAAAAAGTTCAGAATGAGATCGCCAAGATTTTCCAGGAGGATAGGTTGTGCATTCGAGCTGAAGCTCGGCAATATATAGCCCAAGTGCAGGAAGAAAACCGACGCGGGCACGTCCACGGTAGCAGAGTTGCTACTAAATATCAACTGCGTGATCTCATAGCCATGAAATGTACACAAGGTAGCCATAAGGTTCCTTGGAAAGTATGAAATAATACGGTGTGATGCGCACGATCGCTACGACGTAAAAAAGCTTAATAGCAACGAAGGACCACATGAGACGACGACTTTCGCCGACAATATCAAGCCTTGGTGCGGTTTTTGACACGATCTCGAAGAAGATCTCGAAGGCGACGTAAAGGCACCACCGGACCAAAGGAGGTGGATTTAGAGTACGATGCGAATTCGCGTTAGAGCGCATGCCTGTGGACAGCCGTGAGATCACAACAGCCGATTGTGGGAATAGTGCAATGCCATGTATATTCACGCTGATCAAGGCACCAAGTATACCAGTAGGCAACACGCGAACGTCGAGCCACCGCCAGTTCCAACGTGTTCGAACTTGAACGGTGTTGGAGACGGCTCGACGAGGTAATGAGTTTGAGCGAGAGCGAACTCGCAATGAGTCGTGAAGAGGACGAAGTGATACACATATCCTAGACAATAATGTATCTACTTTTATACGAATATTTATTGTTGTTAATGAACCCTATTTTGCCATAATTTCTATTATTCAAACTAAAAAAAACATAGCGTATGTCACTTCTGAAGTTAATATAACGTATAAAATCATAAACATAATTTGTCGTCATAAATTATATTCAGCATGATTAGGCATACACAACCATTTTATAAGAGAAGAGGAGAAATAGAGAGAGAGAGAAAGAGAGGGGGAGGGGGGAGGGGGAGAGGGAGAGAGGGAGAGATAAAAAAACGGACAGATAGAGAGAGAGAGAGAGAGAGATATATATATATTATCCTTGTAGCTCAGCGCCGAAGGAAGGAGACTCGAGGAGCTGGAAAATACAAGAGAATTAGTCGAAAACCATGAATTCACGACGCACGCCGCCTGCACAGCAGATGGTCGCACACGTAATAGCAGCCAGCGGGAGAATGGGAGTTGCCGCTGAGAAGAAGCGGTGACCAAACTACCCTATTGAGATGTATATAGATATACTGTCCGGGTAAATTCGAACTTGGAGCGCGGCGTAAGTAATAGAACGGCCTGTTGCCAACGGACAATTTCGGTCGCAGTAGTTTCTACAATATGGAAGCGTGCGGGATTAGTGTTATCGGAGAAGACGGGTGGTGATTGGCGTTTATGGGAGAGAAGAGCGGTGATTGGCGGTTCCGAAGGTGAAGACGAAGAAGACGACGAAGACGACTTCAGAAGATTTTTATACACCGAGTATCGACCATGGGTCCTGACCATTTTGAGTTATTTTTGCGAAGTGAAGCAGAGTTTTTCCTGGTCGTGTGGCAGTTGTGGCTTCAGGAAGTGTGGAGCGGTGTTTTCTTTGTGCTTATTGGTGTGGCCGTTGAACTCGGCGAGAACTGATGGTGCAGTGAACGCGTTCTCTCTCTCGTGGCGAGCAGCCCGAGAGATTTGACGGCGAAGCAGTAGTGGCGTGCGAACGAGGGGACGTTGCATATAGCTACACGGGTAAGTGAGCCTGTGCACCCTTATCATATATATGTATAAAATCCGTGCGAGCGGGGAAAGGGGGCGCGAACACTAGAAAGTAGCGGCGATCACAGCGGAGGGATCGAGGGGTGTCACGACGGACATTAATACGTATTAATATTATTAAAGTATATTATTATATGAATAATTTATATAACTATATTATTAAATTATATTGTTAAAATTATCAAAACTATATCATTAAATTTTATTGTTACAAATATTATTAAATTATATACTCTATAAAAATTATTTATTAAGTAATTATCTATTATACTGTATTTATTATTTGTTATAACAATTGTTATTATTTATTACCTGTTATTGGCTTATCGGAAATCGAAGTACAGCTAACTAATACATAGGATAATGCCTAGTCAGCACATAGTATACTAATAAATTATACAATATCCGACGACAATCTACCCGAGATCCCGCCCGGGAAGAAAGGTAAGGAGAAACAAAGATAATAACGTGATGGACTAAACAGCAACGTCACAATATATATATTCTCGATATATGTTCGAATACTTTAATTGTGCTTATATCAACTGTATTTAGATAAATTAATAAATATTTTGATTGCTCTTACAGTCCAATTAAATAAATTAAAATTAATACATAATAATATCAATATATATTTACATCAATAGTAATACATATCAATATATAATTAATTGAAAATTATAATGACAGTCAGACTGTCCTTGTTTAAAATCACGCCCGTAGACTAATCTAAAATAAAAATATATTAACTGAAAAAATTCTTTATTAGTGAAGTGCAATCTGTCTATCGCAACCACCTTTACCCAATTCACAATTGAATGAGGTTGTCCAACGTTTCGAGCTTGCTACGGCTCCACATCAAGGACTAAACTAAGCCTGATATTAATATTCAAATTTATATATGCCCCTATCCCCACTACCAAAATTAGTAAATTAAATCTAAATTCCCCCTCTACGCAAATTGTTCAAAACCAATCTATTTAATAAGGAACAATAAATGTTATATAATTTACTTGACTCAAACATTAAATTCACATTATTTTGATTCCTGGAAATGTGAATACTTTCAAGACTCTTCCTTTTGTACTTATTACTAATAGCATGTTTCAAAATATCCACATTCACAAAATCAAAAGAATATAAAAACTTTAAACAATGCTCCTTTAAATCGGAAGTAATATGCGAGCTACGTAAACTATATTTCTGTTCATAAATTCTCTTGTTTAATTATCTACCTGTTTGTCCAATGTAGTATTTATTACAATTATTAAAACTTCCGACATATCTCTTAAATATCATTGGTTCGAAAAGCAATTTTGACAAAGCTATACTTTCTAATTTTTCCATAACTAAATTGACTATAACCGGTGACAATGTTGATGATATCTTGATATATTAATGATATCTTTACAATTGTTCCAGAAGTTTTTGTGGATGACATGGTGGATGTTTTTAATTCTGTACATGACAGAATTAAATTTAGAAGGGAGATTGAAGTTAATAATCAATTGAGTTTTCTGGACGTTAATGTCATATGTAGTAATAATAAAGTGAAACTTAATTGTTATAGAAAACCTACTTGGTCAGGTAGGATTTTAGATTTTAATTCACACCACCAATTTGGAAACAAAATTGGAGCACTGAAAGGTGTCATTGACAGAGCAATCAAATTGCAACATAAAGATTTTCAACAAAATAATGTTATGCTTAAAATCTGGAGTTATTTACAAAATGAATTGTATGGATTATAATAAATACTACATTGGACAAACAGGCAGATATTTAAAAAAGAGAATTTATGAACATAAATATAGTTTACGTAGCTCGAATATTACTTCCGGTGTAAAGGAGCATTGTTTAAAGTTTTACATTCTTTTGATTTTATGAATGTGAATATTTTGGAACATGGTATTAGTAATAAGTACAAAAGGGAGAGTCTTTACAGTATTCACATTTCGAGGAATCGGAATAATATGAATTTAATGAGTCTAGTAAATTGGACAACATTTATCATTCCTTATTAATTTGATTTGATTTGAACAATTTGTGTACAGGGAGAATTTAAATTTAATTTAATAAATTTGGTAGTGAGGATAGGGTATATATAGATTAGAATATAAGGTTTAGTTTGGTACCTGATGAGGAGCCGTAGAGAGCTCGAAACGTTGGACTACGTCTTCAATTAGGTAAGTGGTGGAGACAGTCAGATTGCACTTTACTAACAGAAATTTTTTTCATCTAATATATTATTTTCAGATTAGTCTACCGGGGTGAATACAAGGACAGTCTGACTGTCATTATAATGTTTAATTTTTATTTTTATTATTTTTGTATATTGATGTATTAAGATTAATATAAATATATATTGATATTATTACGTATTATTTTCGACTAATTTAATTGGACTGTAAGAACCATGAAAATATTTATTAATTTCTATTTGTTAGTTATAACAAGCGTGTAAAAGTAACCAAATATGTCATAGAAATAATTCTATATTTGAGGCCTACGATGGCTCGATCGCTAGAGCGAAGGACTAGTAACTTGGTGATCCGAGTTCAAATCCCGATCTCGGCCGATTGACACAAGCACCTCTGTAATAATTTACCTGTGCTTTGTTTAGAAATACATCGTAGACCTTCGTCACTGATTAGCACCAATATTTGGAAGCATAAATAGAGCGACGTTAACTAACATAAAAAAAATAAGTCTATACAAAAAAAAAATTGAAATAAATTGTTTATTCATATAACATTAATTAACCATTTATTCAAAATAAGTAATTTATACATGTTTATTTAAATACAGTAAATATTTTTTTGTTATATGAGAAATGAGAATTTAAACAAAATGTAATATTCAACTGTAGTATTTTAACTTATTAGATCGTAATTTTCGTAATCTTCAACAATGTAAACGTACACTATATATTATATTGCAATAAATACTAACTATATTTACATACTTTCCCATGATTTTTATTGTATTATATATATTATGTAATATATTTGTATTGTATGAAACGCAATGGAAGTGAATTTTCAACGCAAACAATCTACCGTTCAAGCTTTAGACATCCCGTACAGAATGTTAATTAAGGTTATTATTAGGACTTAATCCTAATAAATAAAGATTGTTTAACTGATGAATAAGTCAGTTACAGTTACTATCTCGGGCGAAGCCGAGACAATTGCTAAACTTTGAACCATGGTTCGTGTACTCTTCAGCACTACAAATCTTAATTTTAAAAATTACTTACACAACTAAAACATACTTTAAATTCACTTTATACAAAAGTATAAAATAAGATATGTATGGTGTATTAAAAATTCGAATCATTTAAAAGTATTTGTACTATAACAAATATTGTTTTGCTTTCCACATAAACCGAACTATTTATTTCTAATACATAATTCTTTCAACATGACAAAATATTCATTTGTTTTAAATATGTATGTTTTTCTTTCAAATAAATAGAATTTAAACGAATATTTGTTGGACTGAAATAAATACATTTTTACGGAATTGCCAGTTTTCCTTAAATTTGTCACAGGTTTGACAACGTTGAGCATCATGCTAGTTGCTGCTGTGTGTGTGTGTGTGTGTGTGGCAATAAAATTTCAATTTGCATCCCGCTACCAGCATACTATCTCGTCAAGTTTTCCCCCCGCACGCGCTGAAGACAGTCGTCACTACCCTCGATCGCACGATCGCACAAGCTCGAAAAACAGCATCTGGAATATCGTACGAAACGGTCAGTACCTCATTGTGTCCAGCAGAGGCCCTCATTTTCAGTCCAAAATTTTTACTGCAGTCTCGCCCATAAGCGTCGGCGATCTCCCCTTTTTATGTCCGACTAAATTGTGATGTCATGTGATCCAACCAGAGATGGATCCAACATTTGCCTCAGCGCTTTTTGCATATTGGTTTATGCCACTCATCTCTCTACGATACACTCGATGCAATTCAAATCTGAATATAATATTTAAGAGTGCTCCACACCGCGATCCCAGCGCCACGATGAACTATTAAAACGGTAATGAAAATGTGTAAATCGTATATTTCGTTTTGCGTCCTCATTTTACGTTTTACAATGTTGAAACAAATTTTATACGAATCTTTGAAAAATTCTACAATTGGGGGTTTTCCTTACTGCTTTCATAATATATTTCCAAGTTAGTTTAAAAAAATAAGAAAATGTTTATCTAACTGTCGTCTGCACTATAGACATCGCCGCTTTGCAGTAACATTAAATAACAACAAATATTATAAATTTTATACGTATAGTACAGATCAAACTTGGATAGCCCCGGATGTAGAATTGAATAATGAATCGAATGAACTTTGTTTCATCTTTCTATTCATAGAATTGAGGGAGTAAAACGAAATATAATATTTTATTATGGTTATAATGCAAGTTGTCAATTCTGTAGATAAAAAAGTGAGAACTTTAATTTCTGATTTTTTGAATAGGTGGCGCTGAAGAAAATATTCAATGCCGTACAAATCAAATAAAGAATTATGAAGACTGGTGCAGAATATATATATATATATATATATATATATATATATATATATATATTTATATATATATATATATTTATATATATATGCACATAAATACACACATGCATACATACATGCATGCAAACACATTGCAAACATAGTAACGTAATACGGAAATTTAAAATTACAGGGAGGTGCGAGATGTACGAGCTTGAGCCAATAAATATATATAAAAATATAATAGGAAAGTAATTGTTCTTTTCCTAACCTAAAGTATATATAATATTTATGTAGGCAAAAATGTTATTATTGCCTACGCAGATTTAATATTTATATACATCCTAAAAATTTTTTATAATCATTTTTTATGACAACTAAAGCACTTTAATTCCCAAAATTTCAAACATGTTTATTTTTTTGCAGGATAGTCTTTTAGCTACGATTAAAACTCATAATTTTAGGAGGAAATGAGAGTCTTGAGTATTCACAACGTGTAATTGATGATTTGAGTTATTACTTCGATATGCACTCCTATTATATAAAACGGATAAGAAAAAGTAACGTGAAAAGAATATATAATTTTTAATTCAAATGTAAAATATCATAAAATTATCATTATTTTGGAATGTAGAAGAGTATGATTGTGTATATAAAGTACTAAATTTTATGTAAGAGTAAGTACAACTCCTAAATTAATATATTATATTATAAATATTTTAATATATAGTTATCTATATAAAGCAATTTTTTAATTTATTCTTATATTACACATCATTATACAGTGATTGGCACTTTGTATAATTTATACAATTTATATAATAAACAGCTTTTATAGAAACTTTTTGTAAGAAAACTGTTACTGATTCAAATATTAAAATAATTTTTAATGAAGTACCACTATTTGACAATAGCACTTATATATTAGAAATTACTATCTTCTTCAATAAGTATCTTTTCAATAGTTTCATTACTATCTTTTCAATAGTTTCATTACTATCTATTCAATAGGTAATTATAAAAATTTTATTTTAAAATATATTCTTGTACGGCTAAAGTTTTCTTTAGTATTTCATACATTGTAATTTTTTGGAATAAATATGTCAGATTAAATAAAGTCAATATGTCAATATACAAAAATTATACATATATTCCCGCCAAAAATATCACGATATATAATATAGAAATATTTTTTGTAAAAACATATATATATATATATATATTGTTTTTCAATAATTATAATGTAGAATATAATATGCCATTATATTTAGAAGCTGTACTTGCTCTCTATGTACAAACCAATCCTATTAAATATACAATCATACTGTTCTGCTTACTTTCCCAGTAGATGGTGATTTTATATTTTTTATTTAAAGTAAAAATTATATATTCTTTCCACTCTAATTTT
Organism: Sycobia sp. Sy_11; assembly: GCA_018907035.1. Lineage (NCBI taxonomy): Eukaryota > Metazoa > Arthropoda > Insecta > Hymenoptera > Epichrysomallidae > Sycobia > Sycobia sp. Sy_11. The sequence continues at coordinate 383,420 of JACCIC010000303.1, forward strand.
TCACTATTTTGCATATTGGACACTTTGCAACTAAAATAATAGTTATCTTTGTTGCATTAACATCAGATTATATCTATAATATTAATATTATCACTTACGAACAATCAAACCGCCCCCTTCAAAACTCTAATTTATCATTATTTTTATAATTATTTATACTTTAAATGACCCTTTAAAATTAAAAATAAAGAAGGCCATACGTATTATACGATTTGTTTAATTATTAATACGTAATAAATTAATATGTTTTTACTATTACCTTATTTTTATTTTCTTTACATATAAGAATCTTATTATATAAATATAAATACTTCATACCCTCGTGTCCCACTCTGGGGAAGGGGAGATGAAGCAAATTGTCTTTTGGGAAGCTTTACATTTTTGATGAATTTATTTAATAATTTTTTTCTTCAAAAATAGCACCTTAAATTATAGGTTTTTGTTTATCACTTGTACATTGAAATTTAAAATAACTGAGCTTATTTGAATTTTGGGTGCCCGTCATGTCTCGTCTGTATATAACCGTTTGTCTCTACTTTTTTAATGAAATATATACTGATATAAATTATATATATTGCAATGGGAATCGCAGCAACTACAACCTGAAAATGAAAATAAGAATAAATAAAGATAAAAGTAAAATTAGCGAGAAAAGTTATATGGATGCATGTAACAAATAGAAGGTATTCGCATAGAAGTAGGGGAGGATAGAAGGAGGAAAATAAAGCAAATGATGCATGCAGATGAATAAAGACATATGCAAATAGAAAAAAAATTATTAATGACAGTGTTCGCAGAGAAGAAAAGGAAGATAGAAGGAGAAGATTGAAGCAAGACATAAATGCATGTAATAAAAAGGAAAGATATGTATAGAATTGACAGCAAGAAAAGTATAGATGAGAAGGAAAAATCAGGATACAGAAGAAGAAAGAAAAATATGCATAGAGAGAGAGAGAGAGATAGAGAGAATCAAATGCAAATAGAAACAGGAAGACAGAAGAATATAAAAGATAAAATGATGCAGGCAGAGAAATAAAGAAAAGTTAAATATACATATATATATATATATATATATATATATATAGAGAGAGAGAGAGAGAGAGAGAGAAAGAGAGAGAACATAACCTCGAAACGAAGAAAGGATATGAGGAAATTGTAACGCAGACGCGAGTGGAGATACTAAACTAAAGAAAGAGAAAAAAAAGTTAAGTGCAACATACTGGACGCCGCATGAGCCGCTGCTCGAACGGACGCAAGGAAGCCGCACACAGAAAAGGAGGCAGTAACGACAATCGAGCTCAACGATGTCAGCTCAACCAGCAGGAAGGGCGCGTGGAGACGCTGAAAAACACAACGAGATTAGTGAGAGTCGAAGAGATACAGCGTTCGACGTCCGCACAGCAGACGACCGCACTGGAAGTAGCAGCCAGCGTGAAGACGGAAGTCGCCGCGGAGAATGAGCGGCCAACAGCGCCACCGCTCTTGGCGGCGCCACACCGAACTACCGACGGGGAGATATATATAGATATATCTCCCGGGTAAATTTGAAATTGGCGCGCGGCACAAGTCATAAAACAAGACATTGTAGGCCGTTAATGTCGGTCGAAACGGTATTAAGCTTACGGAAGAGCCCGAGATTGGCGCAGATCGGAGAAGACGCATGATAATTGGTGCAAATTGGGGAAGAAGGCTGATGATTGGAGCATAACGAAAAGAAGAGCTGCGTTTGGAGGATCGAGGATGAAGACGAAGAGGACTTCAGAAGATTTTTAAAGCGGTTGAACAACCACGTGCCGCGGCCATTGCGATAAGAAATTTTATGAAGTTTCGTGGTGTTAAGTAGGAAGACGGAAGGAAGTCACGCGAAGGTGTACGTACAGGTGTCGGAAGCAGTGAGAGTTAATTAAGGACGTGGACTCAAAAGTGCGGAGTGTGGTGAAAGTACGGACTAAAGATTCGAGGTAAAGGTAGAAAATTTTCGGTGCGCGCGAGTGCGATATGGCGGGGAGAATAGTGGCTGTTATTCTGTACTATGATTGAATTTGTTACAGCATATTAAATTGTTATTTTGTTATTATATGACGCCGTTTATTTCTTAAAATTCCCCGCATACCTATATATATATATATATATATATATATATATATATATATCATCCATACATATAAATCCATTTGCTACATCGACGAACAACACGCACACCAGCCCGAGTTCCCGCCCTGGAAGTACACCGGAGGAAAGGCGGTAAGTGGAAGTACGTGACGAGCGGAAGTCCGCACAACGTTACAAATGGCGCCCAACGTGGGGCGGTAATCGGGCGGCGATAATTTAATTAGCGAGGAGGACCGCATTAATTAACCGTTTAATTGACTAACAAAGAAAATTTTGAGAATTTAATAAAAAAAAAAAAATTTTTTTGAAAAATTAAGAATTTTTTTTTGTTGGAGTTGAAATTTATAATACAATAAAATTTTAAAAGTTAATAAAATAAAAAAAAAAATTTTTTTATTAAAATTGATAATAATTTTGAAATTTAAAATAGATAAGGAAAAAAAAATTTGAAATCTAATAGAAAAATTTTTTTTTGTTTTGTCTGTGATTTAGCTGAAATTTATAGGAGAATGAAACTTTGAAAGTTGACAAAACAATTTTTCTTTTCTTTTTCGAAACTGTTAGTGGAAATGTTAGTTAAGAAGTGTTAGTAGCAATTGGTTGGGGGAAGAAAATTATGAGAAATATGAGGAGATAAGGAGAAGAATATGTTGATGGAAGAAGATAAATAGTAGATAGTAGATAAAAGTAAAACGAGATGAATAAGTAAATAATGGTAGAAATAAAGGAGATGAATAAGTACACATGAATAAGAAATAAGAAGGCATAAAGAAGTTAGAAGGTTGGTCAGAAGAAAAAAAGGGAGAGATTAACAGAAGAAATTCAAGAAAAAAAATAATTTTTTTATTATTTGAGGATGTTGGACGAGTGTAATTTTGGAAGTTTGGAAGATTATTGGAGGTGAAGACAGACAACTCAGCGCCGAGGGAGTTATTTCAGGAAGTTATTTACTTATTTATTATTATAATATATAAAGTATATAAATACATACTTGCTATCCTATGACTTATTTATATATCATATGTCTATATAATATCTGATTATCTCTATTTAAGTTGTATTTATAATATTTATTCACGATATTTGGGTTCAGAATATACATTAATTGTTATTGAGAATATATATTGATAATGTTTAACTAGGTAGTTTATTCGCGAGTCATCGTTAATTAGGTAGGCGCTTGTATTGTGAGCCGCAGACACAGGTGGGGTGTTTGATGGGAAGACACGGGCGCGAATGAAAAGGGAAGTAGCTTAACAGACAGAGGGAAGTGCTTGGTAGGACCGGTAGATCACGCGATCACCGACGTGGGATATGTCGTAGAGGTGGCCAGCCGCGGGGTAAAGCTACGCGAGTCGTCCGCTAGCCGGTTGAAGAAAGGGAGTGTAGAAAGGGAAGCCCTTCGAAGCTATAGTTACTTTTTCTTTTACAAAAAAATTTTATTTTTTTTTCCCTCTAAATCTCAATCAATCTCGTTATACGGTGCTACACCCCGCACAACCCATTGTTTTCATTTGGTATCGCTTGAGGCCGGTTGTTGTGCCCCGAGCGGCTGCCTTGCTTTTGTTCTTTTTTTTTCTTCTCGGATTGTTGTCGTTGTTGCCGCGCTTGGCCAACACGAGGTTTGACGTTCCCTCGTTGAAGAAAGAAGCAAACCGGAGTGATCTGAAGGAAAGCTACAAAGAGTACTGAAGTAGAGCGACAATGGCGGAGTTGTTCCCGCGACTGACAGAAGCCTTGGAGCGGTCCCGCGGGGCTCGAGCTATCGCCCGCAGATTTCGCGACCTCACATATGAAGAGGTCAGCGAGGAACTGGGGGTTCATGGGCTTAGCCTGACGGGAACGGATGCTGACCGTAGGGAAAGATTGCTCCGCTACGAAATCAAAAAGAGCTTGGCGGATGAGGAGTTCCCGTGGGACCCTACAGTGGATGAAGTGGAAGACCGACGGTAATTTGGATAAAACGAGGTAAAACGAAGACAGACACCGGTAATTTGGAACCGGCGGGGTACAGTATCCCACGAGGCAACGAAAGGGTCGTGGGGTGCCGGTATCCAGCCCAACCCCTCCACCGCCCACACAATCAAGGCCGTATGTTCCCCAAAGCAGTGGAGAACCGATCGCCAATAATTCCGAGTCGCCGCCGCGGTCGACACCGGTCCCCTTGACCCACGACGACCTTCTAAATATGCTAGGGTCGTTGCTAAGCTCAGCGTTGGCTCGGACGGAGTTGGGACGGAGATTATTAGACGAGGGAAAGCTGAGAGACGACTCCAATCTAGAAGTCCCACCCCCGGACCAGATTAAGCCCAGGACACCGATTATAGACACGGATGACGATGAAGTGAACGATCTGGAAGCGGTAATGGCCAGAGTGAAGAGGAAGGCGGACCACAAGCTGTCTGCAACACGTAGGGTAGTTCCCAGCCCGCCCCCAGCGAGCCCTGTACTGGGATCCGGGTTAGTTCAGAGGAAGAATGAGAAGTTCCCCCGACGTCACCAATCGGGAAGGGAAGAAGAAGCCACGGCGAGTGTCGGAGAGTGGCAGTGAGTCATCCGAAGCAGAGTTATTCTTTTTGTCGGAAGAATCAGAAGAGGAAGAGAGCGAAGAGGAATCCGAAGAAGAACTACCACAAGCCTCCGCCGCGCGACCGACCCGGAGAACCGGTCCGATAAATTGTGAGAAAACACTCCAGAACTGGCGGTTGCGGTTCTCAGGATCAGAAAAGGACGACCCCGCGGGCTTCCTAGCAAAGCTGAAAGACTGCAAACACAACACTCGCATGACGGACAAACAAGTATTGCGAACTCTGCCAAGTATACTGGAAGACCCGGCGGGACAGTGGTTCAGAGAAGCAAAGCCAGGCATCACCTCATGGAAGGAGTTTGCAGCCGCCTTCCGTCACCAGTACTTAGGCGAGTGGGACGCTGCTGATCTGGAAGATGAGCTAAAGCGGCGCACCCAGGCGAAGGGGGAACAATTCGTCCACTACTTAGCAGCTCTCCGCCACATAGTGGGCAGATTCCGAAACCCCCCTTCCGCGAAAAGCTTACTCATAACCGCCTATCGGAATCTAATCCCGGAATACAGGCATTTCATCGCCCACAAACGAATCCGCAGTATGCAGGAGTTGGAGAAATGGTGCAGAGTGTGGGAGAGGATGAAGGAACTGGATAGCAGATACACGCCCCCACCTCCAAAGGATAAGATGCGGCTGCCGCTAGCCGCTGCGAGGAGTCAGACGGTCAAGAAGCTAGCAGCGGTAGAAGAGACGGACTCCAGCGGAAGTGAGCGGCGGCCTGAAGAAGGGAAGAAGAAGAAAGCAAGAGAACGGGTTAGCCCAGAACGGAGAGGGAAGCATCGAGAGTCACGATCCCGAGGGGAGCATGGCTTAGTGGCGGGAGTAGACGCACCGCCCCCCAAACCACGGCCGATGCCAAGTCCCCGACCGCATGCACCCGACGGGCCCCGTCCAGCCCCTCGACAGGCTGCACCACGTACGTCACCGGAGGACTACCGCGATAGGGCTCCGGCCACGAGGTCGACTTGGCCCCGCCGAGACCTCGGGCCACGTGAAGTACCACCACCGAGAGGTGCGGGCGTTCTCCGAGCTAACGACTACCCGGGGGGGTACCACCGAGGGAGGATGGTGCCTTTTGGGGCAGGTGCTACCACTGTAACGTGGTGGGCCATCGCGCCTACGAATGCCCCCATGTGGAGTGCTACGCATGTAGACGCAGAGGACACCGGTCCAGGAAGTGCCCTGAACGCCAGATGCCTCCTGTCCGAACCCTACCATATCTGACAAGGGGGCCGCCCAGTCCACCTGCCCCTAGCCCCCCACCCAGAGGAGGAAGCTGGGGAAATGAATTGGCAGGGAGGCAAGTAGGGCCCATGCTTCCCGGCCCCCAGCGACAGGGGCCCGAGAGACCACTTTGAGGAGGCGGAAATTAGAAGAGGAGCGAGACCAACTAGAAGAGGAGAAACGGGAAGTAACCGAGGAGAGCGTGCAGATTTCAGAAGAGTGGGAGAGGTTGAGACGAGAGCGGACCACCATAGAAGAAGAGAAGAAGAGGCTGCAGGAAGAAGAAGTGAGGTTAAAAGAGGATCAAAAAGGGCTGACTGAACAAGCCTATCGGGTGCGCCTGCGAAAATCCATTACCTGGGCGGGACCGAGCGAAGCGTCGGAAAACCGAAATCCCGAAGAGAAGAATCGAAGAGTCAACGAGGAAAGAGGAGAGAAGTGTTGGAGAGACAGCGAAGAGAAAGAAGAAAAGGCTAGAAGGGGTAACGAAAGAAGAGAAGAGAAGAGAAGAAGGAATAATGGAGGGGTAGAAGAGGATAGGAGAAGAAGCAACGAACAGACAGAAGAGGAGGGTAGAGTGAGAGAAGAAGGGAGTGAAGAGAAAATTAGACGAGGCCGCGAGAAACGACAAAGGAAGATTGGAGGAGATACCGATTCGGTAGAGGAGATCAACCTGAGAAGCGCGGATGCAGGGTCCGGACTGGACCTCCCCGCAACCACCACCCAACTACGAGCAGAGGCAGAGGAGTGGCCGTGGTGGGGAGCCCGAAAACCAGCTGCTCGCCCGGACGATAAGGCCGCACCCGACAAGCCGGAGGGACGGAGCGCGAAAAACAGACCCGGCATAAAGGACGAGATAGCTGGGACGTGGGTAGAGAACCGGTACTACCTGCGGGTAGAATTAGCCGGTAAGAGCTACCTAGCGTTATTTGATCTGGGAGCGTCGATATCGTTGGCCGGACCTCGGGTGGCCGAAGCATTCCGAGACCGGGTGACACCCGCCCAGCTGCACATAAAAACCATTACCGGGGGAATTACCCAAATATTGGGAATCCTTACCGTAACAATGGAAGTGGGAAGACGGTTGGAAGAAGTGGACTTGCGAGTGATGGAAGTTCTGGATCACGACTTGATCCTAGGAATGGATTTTTGCCAGTCATTCGCAATAGAGGTGAAATTCGGGCATGGGCAGTGGAAGACGCCGGACAGCCCGTGAAGAGAATTCTTTGGGGGTAAGAACGAAGACGAAGGAGTGCTATATGCAGAATGTGCGGGCATCTCGGAGCTGACCCCCGAACAAAGGGGAGAAGTTGAGCGCCTGGTAGAAGCCATCGTGCCACCACCCTCGGAAAACCCGGGGGTAATCCACTTGACCGAACACCATATAGATGTACAAAGAGCGGCACCGATTAAGCAGCGATTGAGGCCTATGTCTCCCAAAATCGCGGAAGTATCGGTAGGGGAAATCAGGAAGATGTTGGAGTCAGGAGTAATAGAGCGTTCCGGAAGCGAGTGGAGTAGTGCGCCTGTAAACGTGAAGAAGGCGAACGGGTCGTATCGATTCTGCAAACGACTACCGAGATCTGAACGCAGTGACCCAGAAGGATGCGTACCCGCTACCGCGCATGGACTCCATCGTGGATAAGCTGCGAAAGGCCCGATACCTCTCGAAGATCGACTTAAAAAGCGCCTATTTTCAGGTACCGATGGCGGAGAGGAGTAAACAGTATACGGCCTTCGCGGTCCCGGAATCGGGCCTATATCAGTTCACCCGGATGCCCTTAGGGATTAACCAACGCTCCAGGACGTTCCAGCGTTTGGTCGACCGTCTGTTCGGTCCAGAGTTCGAACTCCGAGTGTTCGCATACCTGGACGACATCATCGTGGTGACGGAAGAATACGACGAACATCTGAGATGGTTGGAAGCGGTGTTGTGGAGATTGTTGGCAGCGGGGCTGTCCATCAACCAGGAGAAATGCGAATTCTGCTGCGCGCTGGTGGCGTACTTGGGATTTCTCTTGGACAAGGAGGGGCTACGGCCCGACCCAGAGAAAGTTGCTCCGGTGGTAAAATTTCCGGTTCCCCGGAACCTGAAGCAGTTACATTCGTTCCTGAGGATGATGGCTTGGTACTCGAGGTTTATACCCAACGAGTCGGAGATCAAGCTGCCACTCGCCCGCCTACTCAGTAAGAAGTATGCATGGAAGTGGGGGGAAGAACAACAAGAAGCATTTGAGAAGTTAAAGGAAGCACTGTCGGAAGCGCCCGTTCTGTCACGCCCCGATTTCACCAAATCGTTCACCGTACAGACGGACGCTAGCGATTACGCTATCGGAGCGGTCCTGACCCAGGAGTTGGAAGACGGGGAAAACCCCATTGTGTATGTAAGTAGGGTGTTACGGGACGCCGAAAAGAACTACACGGTCTCCGAGAAAGAAGGGCTAGCTCTGATATGGGCAATAAAAAAACTGCGACTTTACCTCGAGGGCTACCACTTTATGGCAATCACCGATCATAGTGCCCTGAAGTGGATGAAGAAGTCGAAAGAACTGACCGGACGACACGCTAGGTGGGCCCTAGAATTACAAGAATGGGATTTCGAGTTAGAGTACCGGAAGGGGGCGCTGAATTACGTACCCGACGCATTATCGAGGGGAATAGAAGAGGAGGAAGAAGTGGCGGGATTCACGGGAGTGGAAGACGAGTGGTATCTAAGGATGATTCAGCAAGTAGAGGAGCTCCCGAAGAAATACAAGGATTGGTGCGTAGTGGACGGAATGCTATACCGCCGAGGGGGAGAGACAATTATGGCACCGTTTACGGAAGGAAGTAGTAATTGGAAGTTAGTGATCCCCTTCGGACAGCGACGGAGGGTGCTCCATGACGCACACGACGACGTATCCGCCGGACATCTAGGCATAGAAAAAACATACGCTCGCATAGTCCTGGACTACTACTGGAAGGGCATCTGGGCGGACGTAAGTGAATGAGTGCCAGAAATATAAGGTTTCGCAACAGGGCCCACAAGGGCTGATGGGAGATCTAATCGTAGAAGAGCCTTGGTGTGTAGTAGCAGCAGACTTCATGGAATTTCCGTCTAGCAAAACCCAGAACAAATACCTCCTAGTCCTGCAAGATGTGTTTACACGCTGGATCGAAGTCAAGCCTATGAGGACGGCCGACGGAAAGGGAGTAGCGAAAGCATTGGAAGAGTTAGTTATTTTCCGGTGGGGAACGCCGGAGTACCTACTCACCCATAACGGAAAGGAATTCGATAATAAACACCTTAAAGGGGTGTTGGAAGAATACGGGATAAGGCATGTTACCACACCGCCATATCACCCGCAGGCCAATCCTGTCGAGAGGGTCAACAGGACGCTGAAAATGATGATCTCGACCTTTGTCAGAGAAGATCATCGGGGATGGGACCAACACTTACACGAATTCAGGAACGCGATTAATACGGCCTGTCAGTCTAGCCTGAAAGCATCACCGGCATTCCTAAACTTCGGGCGGAACCCCGACCCGGTGCACAGCCTCCGAAGGGAAGTAGAAGGAAGAAGAGAGATGGTGAGAATTAAGCCGGAAGAATGGGAGGATAAAATGAAGAGGCTAGGGGCCATGCGAGACCTCATACTTCGATATTTAGACCAAGCCCGGGAGAAGCAACGGAAGTTCTACGACAAAAGGAGACGGGAAGTGCGGTTTCAGGTAGGAGACATGGTGTGGAGAAGAACTCGCGTGCTATCAAGCGCGATTAATCGTTTCAATGCGAAACTGGCGCCCAAATATGAAGGCCCTTACAAGATCCTAAGCGCCCTTTCCCCAACGGTTTACGTACTCGAGACCAACTCGACGAAGCGCGTCGCGAAGGCCCTCATATCCGAGCTCAAGCGATACCTACCACCCCGGGGTACCCAGGGAATAACCAGGCAGGGCCCATGACCACAGGGGGAGACTAATCTATATGTTAATTGTTTCAGAAACGGAAGCAGCGACGGAAGGAGCAGTGACGGAAAAAGGGAAAACGGGAGTAGCGACGGAAGAGATAGGGAGAAAGTTGGGTTTGATAGGGACGGAAGTGAGAGGTATGGAGAGCAAGGAAGGGGAAGGCATGCGCAAGCTAAGCGTGAGCAGTGAGAGTAGCGGGGAATACTATACCCCCCAGGGGATGGAACCAGAGGAAGCGATGCTCCCGAAGCAGTACCCTCTCGGGTTGGGCGGCCGGAACTGGGCCGACATCCCGGTCGACGAAGAGGTGGAGGAGGAAGCTTGGGGGGGACAAGCCCCGGGTGAGATAGACGCGCCCCCGCAGGGACCCAGAGAAGAGGGAGCCGTAGAAGAAGACGCCCTGCAGAAGAAAGGAGGCGCCCCGAAGGAGGAAGAGGGGGCCACTTCCAAAGGAGCGGAGACTACGGGAGAGAAAAATTATAAAAAAGATAAAATTATAAAAAAAAATAATACAATAAAAATGTAATTGTAAAGAAAAAAGTGCACGGCAATCCTGACAAATTCAAATTTATTTAGATAATACGCAAAACTATAAAAATTTAATATTTTTATTTACTACTTTCATATTAGAGCATTGCAATAACAAAACTAATATTTTATACATAAAGCCAATAAAATGAAAATATTGAATTTCTTTATATCTAAAAATTATACGTGTAAAGAATGTCAACTTGGTTTTCTATAAAATGACGAAGAAAAATTCCTTAGATTACATTCCTGGTACTAAAAAATAATTCCAAATTTATGTGTAGAAAAAAGGAGTTATAATGGCTGATTTATTGCACAAGAATAGATTAAAAGTAGAATTTCACAGGAATACTAAAAAATTAGAAACAAATCAAAGAATGACCAACAAAAGCTGAAAAAATACTTTCAAAACTTCTAGAACAGAATCGAAAATTAGCGTTATACATCACCTCGTAGGCATCTAATAATTTTGAGTAGGCTGAAATCTAGTCACCACGATTAAAAATAATTGAACTATTATGGTTATAAAATAGACAAATCTTAGAATGAAAAATTTCAACATTGTTATAGTAAAATTAAGAAATTGTATAAACTAGGTCCTTTTATTTCTGTCTAGTAAATAATAATTTTATTTCAAATGCAAGTTTTAATTACTATACTGCAAGAAATTAATATTTATAGAATAATAATTTATTATGTTATTTGTTTAATAAAAAATAATTTAATAGAATACATAAACTAACAGTTTGAAAGAATTATAAAATAATAAAGTCTATTGTGTATTGGATTTTGTCATCCCAAAAATTAAGTATAATAATTAATTTTACAATTGTTGACCTTAAACAGACAATTTTTTATATCTAAATTTTCGAAAAAAAAATTAATTTGAAAATATTATTCGCTGTTATCTTTATACTTATTTCTATATTCATAATTAAGAGATCCCATTCTATTCATTAATGAAATAATTAATATCATTTAATTTTTTATCATTTTTTTTGTAACATTCCATAAACCAAAGTTTCGTATAAAATTGTGTAAATCATTGGTAAACAAGTTTTGATATGAACTCAATATGAAGTTACTATATATATATATATATATTAATCGTTTGCGACCACCACGGCCCTTGACATTTTTGAGTAAGTAATTTGGTTAGAAATTAGGAGTATGGAGATTATATATGTTAATGTGTGTGTAGATACGCATAAATATATGCGTATTTCAATCAAACGCTGTCGAGTTGATGTTTCTGTATTACTGCTCGTCTCCTAGTATCCTTATCTTCTACACTTAAATATACTATATATATATATGCATGCATAAATTAATAAATATTTCCATCAGTGTTACAGTCCAATATAAATTAAAATTAATACATAATAATATCAATACATATACATATCTAAATTAATACACATATATATGCATATCTCTCTCTCTCTCTCTCTCTCTCTCTCTCTGTGCGTTTTATGTGTGTAAATTTATATATATATATATATATATATATAAATATATATATATATATATATATATATATATATATATATATATATAATAAACTTCTTGTGAAAAATGATCAACTACTCCGCTACTTATTTCATAAGAATATTATAAAATATAAATTTTGTATGGATTATTTATAATTTACATATTTAACTTGGGCTACTACGGCCCTGATTAATACTAGAAGAATCGATAAAACAGAATTTTTTGTACACTTCAAGTTCCGTAAACTTCCACAGTATATTAAAAATCAGGCGCTTCAATCGATTTTAACTTCCGTCAGAGGTATGGAGCACTCTTAATTTAATAATTTGAACGGAGACTTTTATCAATTGGGTCAACTTAATAAAACGTAAGAATATTTATTTAAAACATTATCTTTATAATCTATCATAACAAAATGTTAAAAGAAATATTTATAATAATAACATTATAATATTCGAAATATTGTTTTATGTTGCAAAACAGTTAAATTTCTTTCATTATTCTTTTTTTTTTTTAAAGATTTTCATCATTTTCGAATTGTAGAGACAATTTTAATAAAACTGTTACTAGATTTACATAATTGTAGAATAATAATTGCTGTGACAATTTATATAGTTTAGCAACTTGTGCCCAAAAATATAAAAGATTTACTTCTGTAACACCTATATTTGAATTTTATTGAAGATATTGAAGATATTGAAGAATTGTATATAATAATATACATATTATACCAGTTGTACAAAGCATATATTAAAAAAAAATTGAAAATCAATAATAAATCTTTCATGAAAACAGCCTATAAAATAAATATCTAAATATTAGCTTTGATAGTTGTAATAAATAATTAACTGAACATATTTCAGCTAGATACGAAATAGCACTTAAGTATTTAAATGCTGTATACAAAATTAGGTTACTTGCTAATTGTGGTTAGAATTGTATATCATTTTAATGATATTTATTGTCTTGACAATCTATTGTTAAGACCTTTATAATATATATTTCATTTCAATAATATTTTTGTAATCCTCTCTGAAATTTCTTTTTATTTATACTATATCATTTGCATACATATATTTATCCAGATATAAAGTTTGACAAACAAACAAGCATGTACTATATTAATTATTTGTTTTGAAAGAAACTATTTAAAATTTAAAAATAGTAACAAATTACAATAAATGATTTTTGGTAATATTTTATATTAATATAGTATCAGTGTACTTTTATAAAAATGTTTTCGTAAGTATTTTAACTTTTCATAAGCGATATAAACGTTGAATTAAACCTATTTAAAATTTTATATATTACCATATATTAGAAAAAAATATAATAAATTAAGCATGTAAAAATGATACAATATATTTTCTAGAAAAATTATAAATAACTATCGATGTATCCCAATAATATTAAAATGTACTTCTACCTGAGTTAATTTTGTTCTGGTTAATTGTAATTAAAATTTTTGACAACTTCTTGATCGATGAAAATAGTTTTTCAAGTTTTTTAATACTTTCAGGTGTATGAAGTCACTATTAAATCCAATTCAAAAATATATAAATTAATTGTTTCTAATGGAGTACAAACATCATTTTACTGCATTACTACTTTAGCAGTTAATGAATCGCTTTAAAATTTTAATTGAATGTACTGTTTATAAAGACAAATATAATCTCTGTGTTAAGAAAGTTTACTTCTTTATGCAAAAAATTTGACATCATCATATAGCACAGTTTTAGTTTTATTTATTTACAGAATTATCAATTTCTAATAAATGTTTTTTTAGACTTCTTTTTAAAGTAGATTATTTTCTTCAAAAAATAAATATATTCATACATTGTACAAAGGTGTATCTAAAAACATTAAGTTTAGACTTTTGTTTTAGTTTTCTGGATGATTTAATATCAAAAATAAATACCATTAATGTAACTTATAAGTATTGATATATAGTTTCTGTCAGATAAAATATAAATGTAAATGGTTAATTAATAGATGAAAATATGAAAAGAAAAGAAAAATTAAAGAACTTTAAAATAAAGAATATTTTAATCTTTAGAATAATGTAATGAATATAAATATTCTTGTTGCACACCGCTTTACTAAGTAGAAATATAATAAATTTCGATATTGTGATCTTTTGATAGTTAGGTTTTTTATCTTTTTCAGCTTTTTTTAAAACATATGACCAAAAAAATTTGAAACAAACATTTCCTTTGTTGAAAACAAATTTTGCATAAGAATCACAAAAAACATAACAATAAAAATTCATCAAAACAACAAGAAATTTATCATACAAGAGCATCTAATATGTATAATAAAATGTATCAACAAAATCATAAATACATTTATAATAATTATGTAATCTATATAATTATTATAAAATATTTGTTTAATGTATACACCTTAAGGATTCTTAAAAATTAATATTATTTGTTATGAACATGAAATATATTGGTATTCAACAAACATAATTTATATAAAAATACTATGGCAGATTACTTATTACTTGAAACATAAAATTCAATTATTTTTTATTATGTCTTAATTATATACAAATGATTAAATAGATTTTCCCAGAGGCCTACGATGGCTCGATCGCTAGAGCGAAGGACTAGTAACTTGGTGATCCGAGTTCGAATCCCGGTCTCGGCCGATTGACACAAGCACCGCTGTAATAATTTACATGTGCTTTGTTAACAAACACATCGTAGACCTCCGTCGCTGATTAGCACCAATATTTGGAAGCATAAATAGAGCGACGTTAAATAACATAAAAAAAAAGAAAAATAGATTTTCCCAAACTCGGGGTAGAAAAAACAATTTTCTGTAGCTGTCTTGAGAGAGCATAATACTATTCTTCCTCTTCAGGGAAGAAAACCCTGAAGACCCTAAACACCCCTTTCCAACCAATCAAAAAATACAATTTTATTTTTCCTCTCTTGAGAGGAGATGAGAATGAACAAAATCAATAAAAGCATGTTTTTACTAATATGCACCACTTAACCTTTGTTTTGCACCTTGATTTACGTTTTTAAGATTTTTAAATAAAATAAAATTTATATTCTATGTGAAATTTGGTGTAAAAATTATTAAAATTTTTTTTAAGTTTTATGCATAACATTTATTTTAATTTTTAATTCTATTTTTATGCTATTCAAAATTTTTCAAATTGTATTTTAAGATTGCATTAAGAACAAACTTATAATTATCCATGGATTATTCTTAATCCTTTTTATAGGAGGGGGGATTTCACCCCCTGCCATTTAATTCCTTAAGAGGAAACAGATAATATTTTAACTAGCACAGGGGAAAATTTTGACATTTTTTCATTCTATGAGCTTGTCGTTCAATTTTTTGTGCACTTTGAAAAAGAGAAAGTAGCCTCATACAATAGTGTGTGACACACAGGAGCTAAGGCATTTGCGGAGTCGGGTAATTTGATGCCCCGCTTCACTTGGGCCGCAGATATATCCTTATCGGGAAACTCCTATATTGCTCGCTTGTACCACTATCTATCATTTATAATTCGTTATATATATTTATATATATTATGCATGATTGTTACGATAGGTTATAAATATTTTCGCCAATGTACACCATCTCTAAATAGTCTTTTGTGCAACTAAACCGCAAAATAGGTCCTTTCCGATAAGCGCATGTTTGCCAAAAAGTATAAACACAGAGGAGCGGTTCTGTATGAAATTCACGGTCTCCTCAGTAACTCATTGATGATTTAGAGATAAGGCCTATTTTCTACATATTAAGGCAGTTTTTATTTTAAGGCATTTATTATTCTACTTTAGATCCTCGAAAAAAACGCTATTTTTGTGAAATTTTTCTGAGAATGCTATTGAAGATATGGATGTAGGATTTCAAATACTTAATAAATACACTCTTGAAGTACATAAAAAAATGTTTTAAATTTATTTTATTCATTTTTTATACATGTAATGTATGGTCAAAGCCAACACCTCAAAAAGTAGGTAACGTTGTGGTGGTCGTAAAATATTGCCGACGGAGGTCTGAAACAAAAAAAAAAAAGAATAGTTGTATGTTCAGTATGACTCCAGAAACCGATCTAACCAGAATATTTTATGTACGTGCAAAATCAACAAAATGGCGGCTAAAATACGAAAGAAAAAAAATTGCTTTTTTCCGTATTTTTTTGCAATAAAAATATAGTTAGAATTAAAATTTTAAGTTGATTGTAGTGAGGACAGTTGATTCAAACATATAGAATATGTGTTCAGAATTCATAAGGATCGGTTCAATAGATTTTAGTTTTCACGACCACGGTACTTGAAAACACTGTTTTGAAAAAAACGGGTTTAAAGTTTTTGTAAGTGAAAAATCGTAGAAAAAATTATCTTACGCTCAATCAGCGATGTCTGGGCCATACAATATGCCTTCAACTTGTTCCAAGCGAGTATTTTCATTTAATTTAGCCTGCTTTTTTTGAGTTCTGCTCTCCTTAGAAGGCTCAGTCGAGCGGCGGTTCTCTCGAACGATGCGCTGTTGGTCGCGCATATTAGCGAACTGCATGGCGGTTTGGCCGATTTTCAGGCCTATAATTTCCATTATTTTCAAGAGTGGGCTGAATCCTTCATTAAAAATGCAGGCAGCAGTGAGGCATGCAATTTTAACGATTTTCTTCGTAGATCGGTTTCAGATCACACTGCCCACTGTAAGAGCATTGAAAACACAGTAAAAAAATGAATAAAAGAATAACCATCAGTATTATCAACTTTCACATCAAAACTCGGATCGTTAGACTTTTTCAGTTTTGCTGCTGACGCACTCGTGTTACTAATACCTCCTTCGTCAGTGAATCTGTTTCCCTGAAAAGAACGTTTTCTAGTTCTAGATGGATGACTAGAAGTTTTCTGTGCACGATACACTTTCTTCGTATTCATTGCGAATAGATAGATTCACTTTAGAACTTCGAATCACGACTGATTCTCCACTATTAAAATACAGAACTGAAATACAGAAGCAAAATTATAAAGGGAAGGTAATATTGAGAAGCAAAAGTATATATTTTGATGAGAATATATATAGGTGTAATGATTTACAATAGGGGAACAGCTGCTGCAGCGAACAAGGTCAGGTAGATGGTTTATCCGGCGCGCGCGCTGGGCGGGTCGAAATAGCGCGTTCAAGTAAGTGCGTTCGAAAGGTGCAAAAGTATAGTTAGACTACCTGAATCTTACTAAAATTTTGAACTAACATTTTTGAATATATTTACCTTCGAAAAATATAAAAAAAAAACATTTTTTGTCAAAGTTTTAAAGTAGAATACTGCCTTAATACAGATGATTTTAGAACATTTCAAAGTTTTTTGATATAAAATTTTATTTTGATATAAAATTTATTTGTTTTCAATTTATCAAACTAGCGCGAACATTCATTAAAAACCTAGTTTAAATCTGTAAATTAAGTGTCAACTTTGAAATAACACTATAATTTAAATTATATTGCAGTAGATAATAGGTTCAAAGTTAACCATGCAGTAAAAGAAAAAAAGTTTTCATTGCACCATAAAAAAGATCTTTGGTTATGTTTTAAAATTTAGGTTAAAAATAGAACTTTTCTCGTTTTTAAATCAGCAAATCGTTTAATGAAGTCTTTTAAATCTAATCAGTCTCCTTTTTAGCTGCATCTTTTTAAATAAATAATAGAGCTGAATGAGTTAAATTTTCTTGATTGATATAGTAGATATTTACTGGTATGATGTGCATGAGCATAAACATGGCTGAGCGGCGACCCACACAGCGATATTCTATCCGCCTCTTGCTCCTCTCGCATAAACCCATTCGAATAAATAGTTCCCTTTTGATCGCTATCGCCTGGACGTGGCTTGGTGAAATCTCACTAGTGTTGACGTATACGTATAAGTACCTGTATTCAACAGGTTTTCTTCGCGTATTGGATTTCTAATGACTCGGCTTGGCGAGCATGGGACTGCACTACTCCCGGTTAGCTCGTTTCCTTAGTTCGTCGGTTTTGTGTCCAGAAGTGGTGCTGGGTTCACTCGTAAGGTCCAATGGAATGCCAGGCTCTGTTGTCTCGCTGCCGCCTATAGCCTGTAGATTATAATACAACAAGTATGAATATTCGATTCTTGGAGGATGCGAAATGCTTCATGTATTTAATTTAAATGAACAATAAAAAAATGTAATTATTGATATTGAATGCTGAACATGTACAAAATGCTTGAAGAAATTTATATATACGAGGTATGATCAAAAAGTAAGGTGAATTTTCAAATTTCGAACTTCGACTTTTTTAAATTTTATGTTAATACACTTGTCCCGAACATATGTTCATATTTTCAGTTAAGTAGCGTTTTTAATTTGATTGCGAGAGGCATAAAATGTTTTTCCCGTTCGACGATTTCCTGCTATTGAAAATGGAACAGAACAGTTGATGAAACATGGGTATATGATTATGATGTCGAAACTCAGGCTCAATCATCCTAGTGGCCGCATTATGGATCACCAAGACAAAAAGCATGCCAATTACGATCAAATGTGAAGGTGTTGTTTGCTGTTTTCTTGGAGTATCATGACAAAGTGTATCGGTACTACTTACTACAAAGTTGTGCAGTTAATAAACAGTATTAACTTGAAGTTATGCGCCATTTGCTTGAAGTAATACGAAAAAAACGTTCAAAATTTTGGAAAAATCAATTATGGCTATTGCATCACAATAATACTCCAGCTCAAACGTCATTACTTGTTCGTATTTTTTGAGCAATAACAACACCCTAATCATGCCTCAGTTAGCGTATTTACCAGATTCGGCCACCTGCGATTTTTCCTATTTATAGGCTATGCTTTTTATTGAAAATAAATTCACTGTTGAATATACTTTCACTAATAAATTTAGGTTGCTGTTAACGGCCTGTATAGTCAGTTTCACCTAGGGCCAGTAAGTGATGTCTTGGATTATGCCGAATATCAACTCAAAGTAATCAGCTTAAACTATTAATACCAGACTAGCTCTTTTGAATGGCCATATTCAACTTTAGGATTAGGTTAGATTATCCTAAAGAAGCTGTGATGTTATTCGGTATTATCGTTTTTGTTTTTTAGATTATTCGACACTACCCACATCTTATGGATATTTTTTATTTTTATACATTTTATTTGTTCATATATGTGTTACCACTTAATCATCGGTTTTAAAGACCCACTTTTAGTCTACATCCTCGTGCACTAGCAGGGATAGGGATTGATAAGCGATACTCACAACCCGAATGAAGTTTATGCCCCTGCAACGAATTTACTTTGCAAAATTCGTTACCAAGATTGGAGCGTAGGGACCAAAATTATTGAATCCTGTCAGGAGTGATACTCGTATCTTACCGCGTAAACGCTTAGATACTCGTCAGAACCTTAGCTAGAATTGAATCATACCATGGACACCCCGAACACTCGAGAAGGGAATTAATTACCAATAATATAAATAATATACTCACTATTCCAATTTAATTCAAGTTTCCTTTTACAATAAGTGTACTTTACTATTATAAAACGCGGACAGAACTGGCGGTAATCGATGTCCTCATCACGCGGTGAGGGGACGTAGCAGGCGTGAGAAAGGGGAAAAACAACGGTTGTAAATGGCTCCTTATATAACGAGGCCGTGTTAATAAGAAACTCAAACACAAAGGACCACTGGCCTAACGCCGATAGCTAGGTCAGTTTTCGCTTCCTGTAGTATATACGTCGGCTTACCGCTGAGAGCTTAGTATACTATTGATGCGAAATCTCGCAGCGCCAAACTGACAGACCGTTCCGGGCGCCTTGTCAGTTACTGCGGCTTTCCGCATAGACGTATAATGGGGTACAGCTTAAAGCGTTCTCCCAATATACCACAAATGGTACAGAAAATCACTCGGAGTCGCGGTGTTTCAATGCACAAGATGTTGGTATATCGCTATAATAGCGTTCTACCCAAGATGCCAAGTACCTTCCAGAATACCACCGCGTCAGATGTACCGCTAATGCTTACTCTGAGACCAGTGCTTCTCTGGAGTGGTCCCGAAACTGGGATGCTGCCCGCGTTTTTCCACCTCCTTATATACGAAAAATCCAACATTGCGCTTATGGAAAAAGTCGTAAAAAACAGTGTTGAACTAATAGGTTCACGATATCTCGTCTGCTTACCCTTTCTTAAAAACGTAGTTGCATTAGCCCTATGCAAGCCTTGCAGCGGTGGGGGAGGAATTACGACTTTTCCGAAGCATATGGGGGACGAGTACAGCGCGAGCTCATACCCATTAGCTTTTCCTGTTTAATTTTCCACTATATGATAAAAAAACATATTCGCCTATTTACCATGAGTATATTATATAGTTAATTTTGTTCGTTGCAAAATATGGTTAATTTATGTTTTTGAACGTTAATTATATCTTAAAAATCAAGGCAGTTACAGCATTTATTTATAATATATTCATGTTTTACAATGTTTAAACATACTGCATTAACTAAGCGTTTTCAAATTTTTTGTTTAAAGAATTATTTCGAATAGTAATTTCAGTTATAATTACGATATTATTCTTATATAATTATAGTTCTAAGTTAGTTAACATATATTGTTTAAGTATTTTAAATATATTATTGTTAGTAATTTAGATCCATCTAATTGTTAATGATTATAAGATTAAGATTTATAATTGTTCGAAAATAGTAATAATATGAAGTAATTATTAATAATTGTGTTGTAAAATTAAATAAGTTGTTTTATTTATATTATCTTTTTAGATTTTTACTAAACAAGGCCTTCGATTATTAGTTAAGCATAGTAAGAATTCATAATATTATTAATAATCATGATAACGGGGATAATAATGTCAATAATTATATCTATTATTATTAATATAGATCATTATGTACTATTATGTTATTTATGTTTCGATAATATTCCTTATTCTTTTCCTTTTAGAATATAATATAAGTCCGGATGAATGTTCACTCGTATACCGACATATACACACATACGCATGCATAACCATACACCCATACATACACGCGCGCGCGCGTGCATATATATATATATATATATATACGTGCGTGCGTGCGTGTATACGTATACCAGTAATGGTGCGTTATTTTCTTAATATTCATATACGCTTAGGAGAATGTAAGAGAAGGGAACGCGTCAAGGGCTTCTTTTCACACGTCATATTATTTTGGAAAGTAACATAGGCTATGTTTTTCCGTTTAAACAAAGGAGTGATAGCAAAATAAAGAGTTACTTTATCAACAACCTCAAAACTATATATACGAGGGTGGATTGAGAAGTTTCCCGCCTGACCAAGAGATGGCGCCACTAGGCCTATCTTGAGGTGGCGTTCTATAGTACCGTCCTTAGATAGCTTGTAGCTATAGTTTCAGTCCGATCACCATGTTATTTGGATTTGAGAGCACGCTGAACAAAACGCCTCTGTGTTTTTCGTAAAAGTGGAAAAGCTGGAAAATCGTGCTATCATGAAATACTTTTATTTGAAGGGGTTAAATGCCGAAAGAAATTAAAGAAGAGATGGACTCAACACTGGGGACATTCTACCCATCATATTCAACCATTAGCAGTGGGTTTCCGAGTTTAAAAAGTGTCGTGTGAGCAGCTCTGATGAGCCTCGCTCAGGACACACGCTCAATTGAGGTCACAACTTCAGATATGATCAAAAAAATCTATCAAATAGTGCTGAAAGACCGCAGATTAAAAGTGCGTGAGATAGCTGAGACCTGTAAGATGTCATATGAACGTGTAAAAAATATTTTGCACCACAATTTGTATATGGAAAGCTCTGTGCAAGATGGGTGCCTCGTTTGCTAACAGTCGACCAAAAATTGATTGGAAAGAACATTGCTACCGTCAATTTGTTGCGTTGTATAAGCGTAATCCAAGCGAATTTTTGCGTCGATTCGTAACCGTTGACGAAACTTAGGTCCACCACTACACTTCTGAAACCAAACAACAGTCTAAAGAAGGCAAAGAAGGCAAAAACAATTTTTTCGGTGAACAAGGTTATGGTTACTGTTTTTTGGGATGCAAGAGGTATTAAATACATTGATTACCTTGAAAACGGTTAAACTATCACTGATCAATACTAAGCAGACATATTGTAACGTTTGAGCCACGAACTGAACATTAAACAAACAACCTCATCTGGCGAAGAAAAAATCTTGTTTCATCACGATAACGAACCAGCGCACACATTGCGTTGGCTAAAATCAACGATTCGAAGTTTGAATTGATGCCGCACTCTCCCTACTCTCCAGATCTAGCCCCGAGTGACTATTATCTGTTTTCTAACCTCAAAAAATGGCTTGGCGGTAAGAGATTTGCGGACAATGAAAAAGTAATCAAAGCTGTAAATGGGTATTTTGACGAATCGGTCTATAGAGATGGAATTACTAGACTAGAACACCGCTATAAGAAATGTATCAGCCTTGGAGGAGATTATGTTGAGAAATTAAAAAAAATTCTTAAAAACGTTGTTTTTCTTGGTCAGGTCGGAAACTTATCAATCACCCGTGTGTAGAAAGTTTTGTGCAGATATTTAATTTTCTTACATATGATTATATATATGTTCACATATATTTAAAGCTTAGTTCTACGAGTAGTAGTATTGTATTCTTTGTTTATATGGCAGTTCTTTTGTAAGAATTGGGTATACGATGCCAGACCTCATGTTTTATATGTGTAGATTCTATATTTGTCAACAACTTTGCAACATTATATAATCGTTGATTAGCACCGATATTTGGAAGCATAAATAGAGCGACGTTAAATAACATTAAAAAAAAAAAAACATAAACATTTGATTTTAACTTGAACATATTTGAGCATTTTATTTCATGTTCTTTATTTTATCTAGTAAAATCATTTCAGGTTTTCAGCCATATAAACATCATTTGCGGGAAGTCCAGTTTCTATTCTTTAATATGAACAATAGTGTGGCTTAGGCCTATTGTTTGCTGATTGGTTTTTTTTAATTTCGTCTTAAACTTATTGGGCGGAATGTATTGATAAATCAACTTGCGGCGAGTGGTTCAAACGGTTTAGAAGTGTTGATTTGGAAAGTTGATGAAAAGTTCTCAAGCCGAGGAATTAGTCCCTTTTCTGGATGAGGATCTGTGTCAGATTTAAGAACTTGCTGTATCTGTATTATTGGGCGTCACGCAACAAGCTCTTTTTCTGTACCTAAAAGCATAGGGATTCATTCAAAAGGTTGGAAACTGGGCGCTGTACGAGTGAATGCCGAAAGACGTCAAACCGCAATTTTGCATGTACGAAATGTTGCTACAGCAGTATAAAAATAAATTATTTTCGCATGGTATTGTAACTAGTGATTAAAAATGGATTCGTTATGATGACTAAACGCAGAAAATCATATAAAAAGCCCGGCGGGTCCGCCCAATCGACGTCGAAAAGAAATATTCACGTAAGAGTCATGATCTGCATATGGTGGGATGAAAACCATTTTATCGAACCCAACTTATTCGTTTGCAGTGAGCATTACAAGAAAAACGGTCAGAATATGACACCAGGCAATAGCCCCTCATTTTTTATCACGATAATGCCGGGCCACATGAGGCAGCTTCGTTCAAAAGCTATTTAGTAAGTAGTGAATAGGAAATTCTGTCTTACCTGGTGGTAATTAATTTGGAGGAAAACGTTATATAAAATTTCGAGGACACAAAAGGAGCTAGTTGAGGGTGAACTTGAACTTAACCTTGAAGTTGATATTGTTTTGATGGTGAGCAAAAATTGATTTAATTATTGAACACAAGTTCAGTAGATTTCTCACTCCACCCGTGCATTTAAGGACGAATGGATTATTCAAGTTAAGAAATAGAAAACTCGAATTCCATACTAGATATGTTTATTATGTATAACAATAACAAGAGAATTACAATAAGTGCGGAAATGAAATATATAAGTGAAAGCTCCTTGCTTGAGCGTGTCTCGATCTAATATAATCTTTATTTGTACATACATTTGCCACATTAACTTTCATACAATACAGCAAATATTATTGTGGTTTGGAAGGGATAGGGACGAATTAGGATTGGTTGTTGTAGTGGAGGATACATAGAGCGTAGAGGGTGTAGGAAGAGGTAAAGGTACAATTATACATTACAGTACGCCACACTCGAACTTAATTACGGGAAAGGCCGAATGCCAAATGACATAACTGTTCAAATTAGTATACGACCTTTCTTGTTACAATCTGTAAGACCTTTCTATCTGCTCTCACATATAGGCAGGCATAATCCTTGTTTGTAGCAGCTATAGACGCGTAAACAGATATTGAAGGTTATTTCTTTGTAAACGTTTTAATGACTACCCTTCTTTTTTATTCCAGAATCGGAAATAACTGAATAAAGGTTAAGTTGAACCCTCAAGGTCATTAAATCCACCCAATTTCTGACTAAATAGTGCCAAAATTGTGAGTCAGTGTCAATAGGTTTCGTATAAAAGTTATGGGACGTGAAGCGGCTGACCGGCGTATGAACTTTTTTATTCTTTAATCAAACCGAGCAGAAAATTCTACGTTCATGTATCATTTAAGTGTATAGTTTCAATTTGTTATTTTCTTTGATGTGGTATATATGATAGATATATAGTTTCAATTTGTGACTTTGCAATATTTGTGTTAATCTATTTATTTATATAATAAAAATACTTAAATTTTATTATATTATTTTTATTACACTTAGTATCTTAATTTATGCGAGTCCTCGTATTGAATGACTGTTCAATTCGACAAGTGATCCATAAAAACTTTATTATTTCACTCGAAGTATAGACATAAAATTTGGTCTCGTCTTAAAAATATTTTTTAGGATAATGTAGTATAATTATTTTACTATTTATAATTGCTTTTATTACTTCATAAATATATTGTATTACTTATAGTAATTTTATTCTTTCTTCTAGGTAATAATTATTATATTTGATATGTCAATAAGTATTCGATGTGCTACAACTGAAGACCTGTTAAACATTCAGCACTGTAATTTACAATGTCTTCCCGAGAACTATCAAATGAAATATTATTTATACCATGCCTTATCGTGGCCTCAACTAAGTTACATAGCTGAAGATGAAAAAAATCGTATAGTTGGTTATGTTCTTGCAAAAATGGAAGAAGACTGTGAAGATAATCCACATGGTCATATTACAAGTTTAGCTGTGAAAAGGTCACACCGACGTTTAGGTATAGCTCAGAAGTTAATGAATCAAGCTTCTCGAGCAATGGTTGAATGTTTCGGTGCTAAGTATGTTTCGTTACATGTGCGACGAAGCAATCGAGCTGCACTGAATTTATATACAAGTAGTCTACATTTTGAAGTTTCAGAAGTAGAACCAAAATATTACGCCGATGGAGAAGATGCTTATGCAATGAAAAGAGATTTAAGTAATTTTCAAGAAAACAAGTGTTTACCAAAGGACACAACAAGTGTAAATTTCAATCTGGCTGCAGCAAAATGTTGTAAATAACTTTTTAAATGAAATATATGGTTATAAGTAATTTAAAGTCAAATAAAGTACCATAAATTATTTTAAATTTTTCTTAATTAAACTTAACTATAAATTAGCAGATTATAACAATTACTTTTCTAGTGCACATATAATAATCTTGTTCTTCAAATATTTAAAATTCATTTGCAAATATTTTTATTGTTAGCTTCGTTATTTGTTAAAAAATTTACAAATAATGGAATATAATATGCTGGGTATATCTATATTATGTAGTTCAAGGTAAAATTTTACTTAAAGTTGAAAACAAAATAATAATTCACTGAATTAATAAATATTTCTATTAGTCTTACAGCCCAATTAAATAAATTAAAATTAATACATAATAATATCAATATATATTTATATCAATACTAATATATATCTATAATATAATAGTATAATACATATCAATATATAATTAATTGAAAATTATAATGACAGTCAGACTGTCCTTGTTTAAAATTACCCCCGTAGACTAATCTGAAATAATTCTTTATTAGTGAAGTGCAATCTCACTGTCCCCACGACCTTTACCCAATTGAAGATTGAATGAGGTCCTTTTTTTTAACGTTTTGAGTTCGCTCCGGCTCCTCATCAGGGACTAAATTAAACCTTATTAAAATATTCTAATTTATATATACTCCTATCTCTACTAAACTAAAAATGTTGTAATTTGAATATACAATCCCCCCACCTATACTGTCATTATAATTTTCAATTAATTATATATTGGTATGTATTAGTATTGATATAAATATATATTCATATTATTATGTATTAATTTTAATTTATTTAATTGGACTGTGAAACCAATAGAAATATTTATTAATTTATCTAAGTACAGTCGATATAAATACAATGAAAGTATAATTCACTGAAGAAAATATAGATATGATTCACTTTTTTGTCATAAATTACAGTTTCATTATTAAAGTCGCTAGTCGTAATATTTCACAAATTAACCGGTTGTGGAAATAGAACCATAGACTATATACTATATATATATATATATATATATATATATATATATATATATATATATATATTGACCCATGTACTATGCCCATTTAAAAATTGCGAATATTGCGAGCTAGAATCGCCGCATTTAGTGTATAGCAAAATCCACCGTTCAAAGTATGATAACGAAGGATTTAAAAGAAAGGTGTACGCACATTTCGTTCCACGCGCGCTAACTGTCGAACAGAGAGAGCAACGGGTTTGTTATGCACGTGACTTGCCGAAAATGATTGAAACGCAGCCAAATTTTCTTGAAACTATTATTACGGATGATGAAAATTGGCGTTTTGCATACCAGTTTGCAAAGAAACGCTAAAGTGCTGAGTGGCTTCATGAAAATTCGCTGCGACGAAAAAAGTTGCGCTTTCAAAAATCAAAAGCTAAGACAATGTTAATCATTGTTGTGATTCTAAATCTATCATTCACAAAGAATTTGTTCCTTAAGATACTATTGTTAATGCTGCATTCTACACGTTGTCTCTCACATACACGTTATGCACAAACATCATAGTACTCTAATGAGTAATGTAGATGAATTAAAATAGTTGAATGATTATATGATCATATATTGTGCAAAATATGGCACTACGTACCAGCTGCTATGAATATAACTTTTAAATTAATGTAGTTATCGTTATGATCAAAATTGTAATGCCAGTGTTTTAAGAAAATATTACTTAACTTAAATTGTTTGATTAAATAGTATACAAGATGATTCCTCTTGAAAATTAACAATAGTCCAGATGTAAGCAATACTAAATTAAACAGTTTTCCTTTCCGTCCTCTTATTTGGAGGTATTCGAGACTAAAACACAAAATAAAATATAAATTACAGGTATTAAAACATTTATAGACATCCGTTCGGATGTCCCATTTTCATAGTTAAGGAAATATAAGTAGGATTTAAGGAATTTCTTTTTAAGATGAAGATCAGGCCTACATTTCCTATACTTGAAAAGTATTTTATACCACGAATTTATATAATTATTAGTATGTTTTTACATGATCAAATCAAATGTTGTAAGTAATTGAATAAGATCTAACTATTCCCCATGATTGGGCATATATAATTTATCACAAGTCTCGAATCACTACGTTGCTTTTCAATAGATATAGAATTTTGTTCAGATATCTTTAAAGAATATTAGTTTAGTGTATTGTTCCTTTGAAATTATAAATTTTTCAGATTCAAGAAAGGTTCTTTTAGTTTTTAATCTACTTCCGACGTCAGCATGTACGATACTCTTTATTAATGACACTGTTCTCAAGTTTTATAAAAGCTACTGAAAGATGAGTGCAATCTCCAAAACTTTTGTTAATGTAAATTTATTATTGCATTCAAGAAGCAAACAGCAGAAAACAATCACTGTATCCGCACATTTGAAAAAAGCTTTTAAGATTGACTTTGTAGTGCCTGATGATTTTTCACCTGCCTTTTTCTTTAAATTGCAAATCGCTTAGGAGAGCGATGGGTTCGTCTATCATGTTCATGTTAGAAAGGTAGTAATTTAAACAAGCAAAACTTATGAAAGTCGTAAAAGAATTGTATACATACCTTCTAAAGAAATATCTATGAAAAATGACTTCTTAAGATGAAAGCTTAATCTGTAACAACAGGAGTTTGGCTTTGTCAAAAACAATACTTATATTTCTTGGACAGACCTAGTGGTGTAGAATATTTTGTGGAGAAACAGTGAGCATTTACCATGCATTAGAAGGATACGAACTGATAAAACTTTTTATTGGACCTTTTAAAATTAAATACTGTGTTAATTGTTTATTTAATAATTATATAATTCGTTTAAAAGAATGATAAATGAAGATGTAAGATAAATTAATTGTAAATTTATCAAGATAAACCAATTGTACTTTCACGCCCAATTATCCTGTTAATTCTTGTTGCGTTTGACACGATTCTTAGTCAAGTAATGTCTTCAATTGTGCATCTTCGAAAACCTCTTTTCCATCGCCATGCTGGTCTTCAATGTGAAAATTACCGTTCTTAAAGCGTTGAAATCACTCTCGGCACGTTCATTAACTAATAGCGGCGTCATTAATCATCACTAATAGCGGCGATAAATACCTAAGCTTATTGTATGACATCTACGATCTATTTATTTTGACTACCACTTACCGTTACAGCCATCTATTGCAAACGGTGGGAGCAAAGTTGTACACCTAATAGATTATTTATAAAAATTATCGGACTAAGAACATATTTGATAATTTACTTTACAACAGTTGAGATAAGTGTAATTTGTCAAGTTCTCTTGTCAAGTTCTCTTTTTCAAGACAAATAGATAAGAGGCCAGAAAAACCTCGCTACCTAGCGGATATATGCCGATCTGAGTGACACTGGAAATAAGAGAAAAATCAAGTTTTGAGCTAAAATTTTCAATGAATATATTTTAGTGAAAATTTTTTCAGTAACTAAATAAATTATTTTTTTCAAGACATAACTATTTAATGATTTTAATTTTCACCGTCGAGATCACAAAAAATTTTGGAACGAAAGTTAATTTACATTACATTATTTATCAATGTAATGTGTGAACTATCCAATGTTTCTTGGTATAAGTCTAATACTGTGTAGATTTTGAAATATTAAATATCATATTCAATTAATTTTTTAATTTTATAAATAAAATATTATAATAGAAATACTTCCGACTAACCGTGATCTGCTATGATTTTTTGTTCATCATCATGTAGCTATGTATAGACATTGTAGATTAGCATTTAGTGTATTTAGCATGATATTTATTTTAACTATTATTATTAAGCATTATTTAAATAATTATGACTAGTAATAGCAGATTCATCGCATCATGGTTCACTAAGAGGCAGGCTATTTATTATGAAAACACCTAAAATATGGATGTATCTTTTAATGTTATATTTATATATATAAATAATAAGAAGAATTCAGGAAAGGTGAAAATCGAATCAACAAATAAAATAACAATACTTTTTTAACATAAATATAATAATAAACAAAACATTAAAATTTATTAGCATAAAAAACCTCTTTTTGTGAGGAAAATAACCTCACAATGTTTAAAGTTTAAACTAATATAATAATTAAACGTTAGAAAGTAATAGTTAAATCGAATGATCATTCGCGCTTTAAGTGCACTTATTATTATTATCTTGCCGCTCGCTGTGGTGCCTTACAAAGTGTGGGAGGTGCAGCGGTACACCAGGTCGGCCCTGACGTCTCAGGCAACAAACCGCCCCTGATGACCAAAGGGAGTTTGTATTCACTTTTTTGCACCCCAGAAGCAGGTTTAACTTCTTCTACGAGGCAAACTGCCCGTGTGCACTGCTCGTCCAGCAAACCAAAAAGACCAAACACCACATAAAACGCACGTAGATGTTACACACAAGTAGATAGCTATGAAATATATTTTTGGAATATTACAAAATATAGTCTCTAGCTCTCAAAACAATGAACCGGCCGGTTGCGCGACTAAAACCCGAATGTACGTGCCACAGATCGTGGCCCTCGGAAAAGCGGCTGGACCTTTATCTTGAACTTTTGTATATAAACTGTAAGCTAAACATCGTGACGCATCTACATCCATACACACACACACACACACACACACACACACACACACACACACACACACATATATATATATATATATGATATATAGCATAACTAAAATGAAGAGTACGAACTATAGCACGAACAATGGAATTTGTAATATATGTACATATTTTAGAAATCATGGTTTGGTAGTGAGTTGGTAAAATTAAATTGAAGTGTTTTTTTTTAAATAGACCGTGACCGATATGCGGTTTTAGAAATAATTCCATTCTACATTTATATGGCTTAAGATAGAGACCTTTACATAAAACAATAGCTTACACCGTTTTATTATGTTGCTTTTGTACTTGTTTGATAATCTTTCTGCGCAGCTTTAGCATCATTTAGTGCTTTAGCTATTCCAGTAGAACATCTGTCTAGAACACTAGATGTACTTAATGTTGCGAACAGTGGAACAAGAACAGAAAGAATTCCGTCAATTTGAGGCGGATGGAGTATAACACGTGAAACAAGATCTTTCTTCTTATGTCCACGACCTATAAGAGTATAACGAGTATCATTTAAAGCGAACTGTATGACTTTATGTGAATTTGTACCTGGTTTCAATGATTTTTTCACTACTATCACTAATTTGTTGAATTTTAATCCCATGTCAATTTTTGCCTTGTAACCGCTAGAACTGACGCTTTCTCAGTGAGACTAGAATCATAGGCTTTAACACGTTGCCAAACTTCATTAGCAAGCTTTATTTCAGCCACTTTACGATTACTATTTTTATTAGAGTAGTCAATGTCATGTACTTATAAGTGTGACTTAGTGAATTTATTTCTGGATTACGCCTTTTTAATCACTTCATTAATTTAGTTCCGGGGCAGGAGCCTTGGTATCTAGGAAAATGTATTACGATAAGTAAGTCATTGATTACTCTATCAAGTAATCCACATCCTTCCTTTCTTGAATGTTAGGAGATTTACGTTCAATCATCATTGGCAGTTAATTTATAAATGATGATCAAAAATATAAAATCTACATTGATATATTTACGTCATTCAATACAAAACTAGACTTTCTCCTGTTAACTTAGATTTCATTGAAAAGAACGTGAAACTGACCGTCGTTAATTTTTATCTTGAAAAGGAAAAGAGAGACCACGCTGAGGATTACTACCAGATATTATATGAGCAGTATTCGTTAGTCCATGAAGCTATGGAAAACAAATAGTTTATAAGTTTTCATTATTCATCCGAATGGCCTTAGATTCGAAAATATATATGTTTATTCACAATAGTTAAATCAGAAAAAGTATGATTCTAAAGAGCATCTCGTCAGCATGTTTGGCTTTAAAAAAAAGAATTTTTGCGCGAATTTTTACAAGCTCGTAAGGCTATTAAAAGAAAATATAGTTTATTGAAAGCGGAGAGCGAGAATCTTGAAAAGGCTGTAAGTGATACTTTAAAACTAGTCGTTACTGCGCTTGAGGAACTTGTCGAATCCAAAAGCGAAAGCTTTTTTTGTTTTCAAACAGTTTTCTAGTCACATTTCTGATACAATTAGTATTCAAAAGTCAATCAAATGGCGAAAAAATTACATTTTATGGTAGATAATATTATTAAATGATCTCCAAAAAAAGATTTTGATTCAGATGATGATGATTTTGCTTCATAAAATAACTCCATGATGCTTTAAATCTGTTGGTCGAGAAAATGGAACCGTAGATGTTCTATCATTACGAGATAAAAGCCGAATTCAAATGAACAACATCTATAGAGTGAGAACTATTGGAGATGTATATGTACTCGGCGAACCTACAATAAAATTTCATGATAGAACAATAAAAATGAAAGATTTAACTAATCCTAAAAGTACTGGATGCATGGAATTGCTCTTTAAAATGCAGCCCGATAAGGGTATTGTAAGTTTATTGTAATATATTGGAGGCAACAAATGCACATCGCAAAATATATTGCAAAAATCAGTCTATATGCCAATCTAGAAGTAAAAAATATTTGAATATCATCGCACCAATGTTTCGTAGTAGAAGATATATAAAAAAGTATAAAAAATATATTAAAAAATTAGAGAAATAAAAAAGAGATTTATAGAATAAATTAAAACAATTGAATTGTACTTCTGTCGACTGCCCATATACAAATTAATAAATATTTTTTTATTGGTCTTACAGTCCAATCAATTTCAACCAAAAATAAATAAAATAAAATAAAAATAAAAATAAAATAAAATAAAATAAAAACTAAAAAAGCAAAAAATAAAAATAACCAATAAACACTAAAAAATAAAGCAATACAATAATAAATAATAAAAATAAAAAAGTAAAATTAAAATAAAAATTAAATTAAAAAATTAAATAAATGATAATGGACAGTCAGACTGTCCCTTGTTTATATTCACTCCCCGTAGACTAATCTGAAAATAAAATATAGCTGAAAAAATTCTTTGTTAGTAAAAGTGCAGTCTGACTGTCCCTCAACACCCTTACCTAATTATAAGTGAAATTATTTATTAATTATTAATTAATTATTATGAATTAATCCCCAACACCCTTACCCTTACCTAAATAAGT
Source organism: Sycobia sp. Sy_11 (assembly GCA_018907035.1). Classification (NCBI taxonomy): domain Eukaryota; kingdom Metazoa; phylum Arthropoda; class Insecta; order Hymenoptera; family Epichrysomallidae; genus Sycobia; species Sycobia sp. Sy_11. Next base: position 415,998 of record JACCIC010000303.1, read on the forward strand.
GAATGGATATTATAAAAAAATAAGTACATGGAGAGGTGTTAAGATATTATTTTCTAAGTAATAAGAAAGTAATTCTATTACGATTATAATATTTATTTTTATAATTATGTTATACATGATTCGTTTTTTTTAAATAAATAAATTTTGAAAAGAAGTAAATCTATGTGCTTTATGATTATTATTATTTAAAAAGTAAAATTATTATAACTTAAAACAATTGACATCCAGATACACAACAAACAAATAAAGCTTAATGACTTTGTTAGCCATATTTATGCAAATTTCTTCATCTTTGGTGCGATATCTTGTAATTAATTGATGAAGAGCAGATACTATGTACTGATGAGTTTTCTTCAATTCTGTACCTTTTTTCCTCGGCAAGAATTCCCTTTCAGAAATTTCATTAAGGGTGACTAAGTTAATTCTAAAAATAATTTTTTCTTCTTAACTTTATTACTGTAAAAAGTAATTTTTAAGAGAAAATTAACTAAAAATCTCATTTGATTAACTAGATTACTCTTGTATTCTTTGGGAAAAAGCAACAATTCTTCAACTGCTCGAATGAGTACCTCATTGGCTTCTGTCTGTTCATATAGATTTTTCCCCACCATAATTTCTGTCCGTTCCATTGCCGCATGGAGTACAGCTCTTCTCCGGAATTCACTTAAGTTTACCTGATGCAAGACTTCCAAGATTTAGTCAGGATTCCATTCGTGCATTAGTTTATCTGAAGTCTTATATTCAAAACTCATTGGTTCATCTTGATTAATATAAAGAATCCTACTATTTCATATTGCTTTCAATTTTCATTGCTTACTTCATACCTACTCTCTTATTCTGCTTGTATATCCACCATCAGCGTCACTCGATTTCTATTGACGATTTTATTCTCCCTCTCTTCTTTTTTAATAGCCACGTCTATTTTAGGTCTTCTTCTATTGGTCTCATCATATGTCCTCTCAATATTCTTCTTCTCCTCTGAGTTATGTTACATTACATAGACATTCCCGGCCGCACCTTGCTTCCGCTTTATCGGCCGGTTGTGTTCCATTACTTTATTGTTGCTGTTCTTTTCTTTTATTGTACAGATCTTTAAATTATTGCGACTGTTCGTGGGCCTCCAGTTTATAGTAGGTTTCGAACCACTGGTTATTGTACTATTTTATTTAAATATGATGTAACGGGAAAAAGAGTAGGATAAATTAACTTATTACTGTGACAAGAATTATTATAAATGTAAGATCATAATAAACAGGCAGACATATAAACGAAATGATTGCTATAAATAAACAAACAAACACAACATAGAGTAGAATAAGTAGAATAAAGTAATTTAACCAATAGGAACAATATTACCATATTTTTAAATAAATAATAACTAATCAGATTTTTGTTAACGTACTTTTTCCGTGTATAAAAGTACGCTAAATTTTGCAAAGAGCACGGTTCGTTTTCGGTACTCGTCGAGGAAGGATACCTCCCGAGTGACGTAGAGAACTGTCATCTACCGACCGGTAATATTCTGTATTTTTCTAGATAAAAAAAACTCTTTCTCGAGGCCAAAGGAAAAACCCCTTTACTCGTAAGAAAAGAGTTAAAAATTACCGACTCAGAAGAACGGGCGCTCCCGACTTCTGATAAAGTAATTCTTTTTCACATAGGAAATAATCCAGAAAAGCTGCCGGGAGACAAAATTAAAATCGACCTAATTTAATTCGGAGAAAAGGCGCTCCTTTTCGTCGAATTAAATTACCAAACGGCTATTAATCACGAGGCGCACCTCGGATTAATGCCAGACCGACCGGCGACCGAAAATCTGCAAGTCATCATAACGTTGATCGACTAATATTATAAATATAAGAAGTAAATGCTGTAAAATAAATCAAAAGGAAAACGGAGTCTTACTAAGGAAAAAGAAATGCTTATTCCTGAGTAAAACACCGAACTCTTATATATCACTAGCTAAGGCACACCTTAGCGTGATATAAAAGAGAGAATAAAGATTTATTCCCATATTGCGAAAGAAACTCCGTGTACATAGACGGACCGCTTCTATAAACCGTTAAATAAATAGAGTAAACAAAGCGAGCAATCACTGGGTCAAGGCTGTCTGAATTCATAGAAATTTAGATAAGCCAATTAATAAGTAGACAGAAAATAAAATAAAATGCCAGCGATAATAATTAATTTATAAATCGTTATTTTTTTGTGTTGCAGGGTATCTACACCGAGATGCCAATAGAGTAGAAGTTATTTCTTTTTTTTTATTATTATAAAATTTATTACTATTGTTTTATTTATTTATTGTATAATTTATAGAAAAATATAGTTTGTTATTTTTATTGAAACATAAAGAAAACGAGTATCAAATCATTCACCCGAAAACTTGTCCTGATACGTTCCTCCATCCGAATCACGTATCCTGAAAACCTCAGAAAATTCCAATAAAAATAAAGCGGAAGGAGAAGGAACGTTACAATGACTAGAATTTATAATCAGTGTATAGATTGATTTACTTCTTTACATGAATTTTGTAACGCCGTCTCGACTCTTAAGGCTGATTTTGTTTTCGGTATTTTTAATTTTATATCAGGGTTCGACTGAAGTGGGAGGAACGTATCGGAACAGATAGTCGGAAATTTAGGTGAATAACTCTGAACTCGTTTATTAAATTATATAAAAAACAATCAATATATTCCTTTTTTATTTAAATACAAAAAAAAAAATAAAATAAATAAATCAACCATTAATTAATCGGGATTTCCTGGTACATTCCCTGCAATATATAGTAAAACTAGAAAAAATTGAATTATTATTACGTTTTTCGCATATATATATATTGTTGGGATAGAGCACCAACCATGCTATGCTTATATAGTGTGTGCGTGTACCATCTGTACGAGCGGTACAGATGCTGTGTGTGAGAGCGGCGCTGCGAGAGCGCCCTTTATAGAGAGTGCAGTTAGTAGACTGCTAAACGTTGTGCGAGTTGGTTGATTGTGAATAAAGCTCTGAGTAATCGAAATACTTTGTCTTTGTCTTATTCCTTTATATCCACTCTGCTTGTATTTTATATATTAGATCTAGATTCCAACAGGTTATGGGACCCGCCCACGTCCACTGAGCATTTTTAGAATATTTTAAATTTTTAAATTTCGTGTAAAGTGTAAAACTGTTTCGAAAGTGCGTGCTCGTGGAGAAAGTGCTTTGTTCGAGAGAGAGAGAGAGGTCGAGCACGTGTTGCTCCCTGAAACAAAGCGAAGGAAAAACCGTTGCCAATCTTGAAGGAGATTCATTGTATTGCAGCTGGAAATTTTCCAAAAGAGGGAAAATTTTTATTAAAATGGACTTCAATAAAGGTTCGAGTTCGAGCGCAAACGCTGGAAAGCGTAAGTTGAAGTTTGGTTTTTGTTCAAAATCAAAAGGAGAAGGTTGAGTAGAATTTAATTTATTAATAATTAAATTTATTGCAATAATGCAAAAGTATTGAATTAGTTTAAAAATGAATTTAGATTTGTACATATGAATTATAGTGTAATTATCGCTATGGTTTGAATGGAAAATCTAAAAGAGTGATTTCGAGATTTTAATAGTTGAAAATTCATCTAAACTAAAGTTATTTAATACTTTATTGTTAGATAATTGAGTGAACTAATTGTTGAAATTAAAATTTTCAAGAGAGTGAAAAGCTAAAGCAAAATTTCATAATCTATTGAAATTTGGTTTTAAGAAAGAGAAGTCTTAATGTTGCAATTTGTTTACTAAATAGTTTAAACAAACAGTAAGTATGCATTAAAATTGTTTCAGATTATTAAAATTTATCTTAATAATTATTGAATTCTTAAAAACTAAAGTAGCTTACGTAGAGATTAGCTAATGTAAAAATCGCGCGGGAAAAATTTTAACATTTTACCGCGAATCGAATATAACGAATTTGTTGCAATAATAATTCGAGATAAATCTTTAGATTTTTTAGAATTCGATTTCAAAGTTCGAACAGGAATTTTTAACCGAAAAAGAGTAAGTGCGTGTGCACCGGTATACACGGGCGCGCGGTGCGGCGTAGAGAGGGGGGGGGCGCGGGCGACCCCCAGGCGCGCGCGGTATAGTGGACGCGCGGGCGCGCGGCGCGTGGAGGGGCTAGCGCGGCAGCGGCGGTCTCTCTCCCGGGCGCGCGGCCTAGTCCGGACGGAGTCCGAGCGTCAAAACGCACAAGGAGGCCTCCTACGAGGCTGGGGACGCGTTTTCCGTAACCGCCGTGCAATTTACATGCATGTCCATAAGAAAAATCGCCGCAATGTATTTCTTATGGGAGGTATATCCGTATATACTGACTATACGGGTACACATATACGGTATATGTATGTATCGGTATACGTGAGGTAGTATACGTGCGCGTCCATCATATAGTCGTACATACATACTGTACGGGTATATAGATAGAGGTAGGCTACGCGCTTAATATAGGTGTGAGGGTTTATGTGTGTGTGTCTGCTGTATGGTCGTGCATACATACTGCACGGGTATATATATAGATACATTGTAGCATTTAATATACGTGAGACTATCCCGCGGCATATAGAGTCCAGTCCGACGCTATAGCTAGGGGGGCCCTGGGTACCGCCCAGGCCCGTACCCTCACGTGAGGGGGCCCCGGGTTCTTGCCAGGACCGTATCCTTATACCAGAGGGGCCCGATGCCTAATACGGGATAGGTATATACAGTGTGTAGGCGCGATATATGCACGCGCGAGTGAGCCTCTTGCGGTATATATATATAAATCCGCCGGTTATCATTACATATAACCAGAAGTAAGAGGGAGTGAGTAGTGCACCGTACTTGTACGGGGCAGCAGTGCTGCGACCGCAAACCCCCTGCGTATGCTGGACAGTATACGATTTGGCTGGTTTGTCAAGCGCAGTTGCTGCTGCGTTCGCACTAGTTTGAAGGGCCTGCCTGCCGATCCATACCGCCTAGACAGAGGGGGTGCATACATTTCTGTATTCTCTCGACGTGAAAGTGACTTTATAGAGCGAGACGTAGCTCTCCGGGGCTCTTAATACATACTTAAGGGTTTCGATGACTTAGTGCGAAACACTGTTCTTTTCCAAGAAGAAAAATCGATATCGTACTTACGGGAACTGAACGCGTGTAGTGAGGAAAGAGATCTCTACTTAAGGTGGTTTAGTCACGCCACAAAACGTAAAATCTAGCTAGTACTTACGTTACATAAAAATCCTATAGGTAACGACGCCGCAGTGAGTGATACCTTGGGAAGGAAGGTATGGAAGGCGATTGAGAAGGTATGGAGGAGGCACGGCCACGAGAGATATTTTCATGGGCAGAGAGTGTACCTTTATCGCTCGCAAGAGCGAACATTGTCCGCTGCGATCGTGTTTTCGGACTCGAAGGTGGTGAGGATTGGGCAACTGTTGCGCCCAGAGGAGCTCGAGGAGCTAGATCGAGCTTGGCCTACCGGCAATGTACTGGTAGAATTCTTTCCGGAGCAGACCATCGCTCCGAGGAAAGAACGAGAAAGTGATAGCAAGCTCGAGGGAGTGCTTCGTGACATACATACTGTCGCGAGGCAGGCCTCCGAGCGTATGGACAAGTGGGAAGAAACCATGAAAGGCATGGTGGAGCAAAACTCCATTTTGCAGGAGCGCCAGCTAAACAAGCTGGCGAGATGGCTGTCGTCGGAAAGGATAGAGTCTGCAGTCATGACACTGGCGGAGAAGCTGGTTCCAGCAATCCTGGAAGTAGCTGCTGCTCGGCCTGCCTTGCCATCATCTAGTCGGCAGGAGCCGAGATCGAACATTCCGCCACTGGAACCAGATGTGGAGATCCTGGACAGCTCTCGAGCATCCCGTCAAGAGGACGAACAGCCGGCTCATGGGAAGCTGCCTCGGTCCGTCAACGACAAGGATTTCAACCCTTACGAAGACGTGACGGACGAAATGATAAAGGTTCTGGTGAACCACATGGATGCTAGCTCGACACCGCCATCCAAGGAGAAGGGAGCGCAGCCGTCTCTGGATCACCGAGACTACGAATACAACCCAGGCGCAGCTTCAGAGGGAGATTCGAGATATAATGTAAGGCTATCAGACTCTGATAATATTAACAATAATTTTATTATTTCTGATTTCAATTTAAATGTAAATAAGTCTCACGATAACCTGCATTGCTCGAGAACAGAGTCGAGCAATCTTCCAGCAAACGCTCTGCCTGATAATCTCAGTGCGAGCGTGGCTGATGATCGCATCGTTTCTGAAGGCGATAAGTGCAGCGAAGTGAACGATAAATTAACAGAAAAGGTAGAGAGTAGTAATTCTGTATTGAATGATTCAGATAGTCATTTGCTTGAAAGGGTTTTGAACCAAATCACTAACAGTTCAAATAAAGAGAATAGTTCATTCAGAAAATACAGACTTACAAATGATATGCGTTTCGATATATTTGAGGATTATCTTAACTCGGAATTACGTGTGAAAAGGTTGAGCCACGTTCTGACGATAGGGGAGAACGATGTCGTTGATGAGAAAGCTCGTGACGACATGTTCAGAGCCCGTGATATAATCATCAATCATATTGATATCACGTATTATCAAAAGATAGTAAACCTTAAATCTCCTAGGGAGATACTCGAAAAGCTAAAAGAACACAAACGACTTGAGAGTAAGACTACACGTATTTCGGCTCGGAGAGCGTTATACACTATAAAGTACAATCCTTCTAAGGAGCGTGCTGTAGAATTCTGGGATAAATTCGAGGACAGAGTCCGAATTTATGAGAGTGTACCTAATGCAGACAAACTGTCTGATAAAGAAAAGAGAGATATGTTTGTGCAAGCAATCACAGACGCAGTACCTGAAGTGACTCTCGCAGAGGTTATAAGCCTCGAGTCAACAGGTAAAGAAATGACGTACGAGGCACTTAAACATTTTATTTTACAGAAGGAAGCAACGAAGCCCACAGCCGAGCGGAGGGGAGATCAGCTGATTGCTGAAAGCGGACACAGGAGGACCTTCCGCAACCCCTACAGCAACAACCGCAGGAGCGGCGACAGCGCGGGTCGTAGGGACGACCGCGCTCTCAAATGCAGAGCATGTGGCAAGCTTGGGCACATGCTGAAAGAGTGCCCAACTCCAACGCTCATACAGTGCTATAACTGTAATGAGCTGGGCAATCACATCGCCCGAGACTGCCCCAATAAACATGCCAAGCCGACCAAACGGCCACACGACCAGAACCGCCACGAAGGGGGCAAAGACAACCCCTTCAGTAGTAGGAAGAAGGGGCGTACGGCCTACGCCGTAGAAAAAGAGGTCGGTAGCGACGAAAATCGCGGAGCTGAGGGTGAGTTGACCAATTATTCAAAGTATAATGACTTATTACTGTGTGATTTCATAGCCGACTCTGGTGCTACGAGCACATAGCCGGATCTAAGTTGATATTAACAAACGTTAAACCGATCAATTGCCAAATGCGTTGCGCGAATAAAAATAAGTATCTAAGCATTAATACTGAAGGAACGGTTGAAGCGCGTGCGGTAAACGGCAAAATTATTAGGCTATCTGATACACTCTATTCAAATGAAGTTGCCAGAAACTTATTGTCACTTAGGAAGTTCGTAGAAAACGGAATGGAGATTTATCTTAACAACGAACGAATCGACGTAATTGATAAGAATACGAAGGAGAAAATACTTACCGGTAATTATAAATCTCCCTTCTGGACGATTTCATTAGAAATTCCGAAACTTAAAATAGGTAGCGGTTTAACAGCAGAGAACTCGAGCGTATCAATGAACACGCGTAGTAGATCGTACGTAGCGAATTCAAACTTACCTGACACACCTGTCACTTCCGAAACAGGTTTAGAAGATCAACTAATCACGGTTATTCCGAAAGAGGGAGAAAGTGAGGTTAGGAGTTCGGAAGAACCGGAAGTTATCTGTAGAAATCGCAACGTATCAAACTCCAAGACACTATCAGCAGCTATGCTGTGGCATACGAGACTAGGTCATGCGTCGGTCAAGTATCTTAAACAGTTCGCGAAGAAAAATAACAATTTAATCAACGAAAAGGATTTATTAGATACAACCGAAATAGAGAATTGCGAAGTTTGCCATCTAACTAAAACAGTAAAGCTACCGTTTAATAAAACGCGAACGCGGGCAGACAAACCATTGCAAATACTGCACGGTGACACCATGGGGCCTATTAAACCAGCCTCATATCCAGGAGGGCATAAATTCGTAATCGTTCTAGTAGATGATTATTCTAGGGTAGCTTGTGCATACCCAGTTAAAAGCAAGACCGAAGCAGGGAAATGCATAGACTCGTGCGTTAGAAAATTAAGAAACGCGATAGGGTCGGATGAAAAATTCTGTTATCTGCGTACCGACCAAGGCACGGAATTCACTAGCAGGGAAACTATAGATAGGCTAGCGGAACTAGGTGCAGAATTGCAACTTGCGTGCCCAGATACTCCGGAACATAACGGAGTCGCAGAAAGGTTTAATAGAACGCTTGAAATGAAAGTACGTGCGATGATGTGCGATTCAGGTCTACCTCTCAGTAACTGGGATCTCGCGGTAGACGCGGCAGTCTACACCTATAATAGAAGCCCGCACAAAGCGTTAGACATGAACATACCGCTGTTCAAATTGCGAAACAGCTTCAGCTTGGATTTAGGACAGCTTAGAAGATTCGGCAGCTTAGGCTTCTTTAAGAAACCGCGAAACTTAGATCATAAATTCGGATTACAGGGTATTCGAGGTGTAGTTGTAGGATACACTCAAACCGGTTATAAATTGCTTGTACCTGAGGAAAGAAAAATGTATGAAACAAGACACCTCAAATCACTTGAACACATTGTCTACGGAGATGTATTCGACAAAGAAAAGAACAAATTATCATTTGCGAAAAATCAGGAAGAATCACTAGACTCAGAGGGAGAGGAAAATAACAACTCTCCTATTAAACATAGTCCGACGGTCAAACGCGGAAGACCAAAGAAAGTTAGATCAGCGATAGACATCATGTATATTAACAATGATAATAGAATAGAACTGCGTGACGAAGCTAGGGATATACTGATAGCATCAATAAATAAAGATCCCGTTAATTATCGTGAAGCAATCAGTTCACCGAACAGCAAAAATTGGATAGAAGCGATAGAGAATGAAATTAAGTCACTAGTAGATAAAAATGTGTTCGAAACCGTGAATAAGAGGGAGCTAATGTCAAGTGTTAGCAATCCGAATGTCTTAGATTCAAGGTGGGTCTTTAAAACCAAGCTTAACGATAAAAACGAGGTTAGATACAAAGCTCGTCTCGTAATCAGAGGGTTTAAAGACAAAAACGAATACTCGATTAGCGAAATTTACGCGCCAGTCTCTAGGTTGCCACTAGTTCGAGCGTGCTTAGCGATAACAAATTATTACGACTGGGAAATTCGCCAACTCGATGTAGAAACCGCCTTCTTGTACGGAGAAGTCGAAGAGGATATATACATGCATATACCAGAGGGAGTCAAATCGGATGAAAACGACAAACAACTGTGGAAACTAAAACGCTCACTATATGGCTTAAAAATCAGCCCGAAAAGATGGATTGTCAAATTTACTGAAACTATCAATAAATTTGGATATACATCCGATTCAGTAGATCCGTGTTTATTCGTAAAAAGAATAGAAGACACCATTTGTTATGTACTCTTGTATGTGGATGATATCCTCGTCTCTAGTAACGATAGAAAAGAAATCGACGATATAACCGCGAAATTAGGCGCCGAGTTCAAAGTTAAAGACTTCGGTGAACCCCGCGAATTCCTGGGAATTAGGTTAGATCGCGATCGAGCGAAGAAAACGCTTAGACTGTCTCAGGGAAAATTTGCGCGAAGTCTACTGATTAAATTCGGATACGAAAGAACGCACTCAGTGGATACACCACTGCCAATTGCATACGCGAACGATCGATCGCGCAAAAGCAGAGAAAATGAAGATTGCGCAGTAGAAGCGTCTACCGATAGGATGTTTCGCGAATTGGTAGGATCGCTACTGTATCTGGCCAATTCTACTAGACCGGATATAACCTATGCGGTAAATATTCTATGCAGACATCAGATAAGCCCTACACAGGAAGACTGGAAGATGGCTTCCCGTGTTTGCAAGTATCTGTCGGGATCGATCGACAAAGGTCTTGTTTATAAAGGCTTGTCTGACAGAATGACGGCCTTCTCGGACGCCAGTCTATCAGACTGTAAAAATGCGCTTACAACGAGCGGTCTAATAGTGAGATTGTTTGGCGATTCGATCGTATGGAAAACAAAAAGACAACAGAGTGTTGCTCTATCAACATGCCAATCGGAGTATGTAGCAATGAGCGATGCGTGTCAAGAAATCCTCGCAGTACACGACTCGATTAAATTCGTAATATCAGAAAGTCTAATGCCAGTTACACTGTACTGCGACAACTTGGCTGCCAAGTCTTGCGCGAAACCGACGGTAGCAATAGATTAAGACATATGATAGAAAGAAAAGAGCACTTTATTAAAGAGTGCGTTAAACGTAACTACGTTCGGATAGAATGGATCTGCTCGAAAAATCAATTAGCAGATATATTCACCAAAGCGTTGTGCGCTCAGCTGCATGATAAGCTGAGCACGAGAATAATGCTAGGAGATTAACTGATTTCTCTATTTGCAGGTTCGGAACCAGAAAACTGGGACTGAAGCCTGCCCGTAGCGTAAGTTTACGCTGGCCGTAACTGAGGCCAGAATGGTCGACAGCGGAAGCCGAGAAAAGTCCCGCTGAGACCTGAGTCAACATCAAAGAGCGTGAAGAACCACAGAGAGAAATCAGCCAAAGCAAGCAGCATGGTGGTGAGAGGGAGTGTTGGGATAGAGCACCAACCATGCTATGCTTATATAGTGTGTGCGTGTACCATCTGTACGAGCGGTACAGATGCTGTGTGTGAGAGCGGCGCTGCGAGAGCGCCCTTTATAGAGAGTGCAGTTAGTAGACTGCTAAACGTTGTGCGAGTTGGTTGATTGTGAATAAAGCTCTGAGTAATCGAAATACTTTGTCTTTGTCTTATTCCTTTATATCCACTCTGCTTGTATTTTATATATTAGATCTAGATTCCAACATATATATATTTATAAAGTATCGCGCGCTAATCCAATTATTTCGAATTCTGGGATTTCTCTTTCTATTATTTCTGTATTATATATATTTATCCGCACGGCTCGATTCGTCTACTTACACGACAGTGCTTCTAACAATTTTATTTCGGAATGACACTTGTTCGTTTTTATATTACTCTAAGCTGTATCTCAATCAATAATATAAAAAGATCGAAATTTTAATAAGAATAAATTCAATTCTTATCAAAATTATTGGTCCCAAGCTTATCTTACATAAATTAAATAATTTATATGATTGAACAGTCAGTCCTCTATTGACATGACCTGCAATTTTTCAACATCTGTCTGATAGAGCCTTAGTTGCCTTAGTTGTATAATAATTTCGATCGCAGAAAAGTGACATATTTTCTCCGAATAAATTATATTCGGTTTCGAAATTAATCGCTTTTATTCCGCTGACTTTTCCTTATACTTTTCTAGATTAAATAAAAATTACCTTTTCAGAAGTCGAGTTTGCTCATTTTTCTAATCTGGTAAGTTTTTACTCTTTCATACGAGTAAAGGTGACTTCCTTTTGCCTTGTAAAAAATTTTTTCACTAGAAAAGGGAACGAACTCATCAGTAGGTAAAGTTTTGATTCGTTTCGTTCCTCAAGAAGTATCCTTCCTCAACGAGTACTAAAATTAAATCTGTCCCAGGGAAAAGCAGAATTAGTCGAAGTCTATCGATTCATTTCGTTAGTCGAGAGCTATCCTTCCTCAACGAGTGCCGAAAATGAACCACGCTCTTGGTAAAAATTAACGCACTTTTATACATTGTAAAAGTATGTTAACAAAAAATTGATTGATTAACGTTTAAATTAATTTAAATAAATATTATTTCAATTGGTTAATATGTAAATTAAATTAAATTATTAAATTAAATTAATTATCTATAATTCATAGTTTATTATATATAAATATAATATATAAATATATTAATAAAATATATAATAAAATATATAAATATATTACACAAATATACGAGGGTGGATTGATAAGTTTCCGACTTGACCAAGAGATGGCGCCACTAGGCCTACCTTGAGGTGGCGTTCTATAGTACTATCCTTAGATAGCTTGCAGCTATAGTTTCAGTCCGACCGCCATGTTAATTTAGGCTTGAGAGCACACTGAACAAGATGCCTCTGTGTTTTTCGTAAAAATGGAAAAGCTGGAAAATCATGCTGTCATCAAATACTTTTATTTGAAGGGATTAACGCCAAAGGAAATTAAAGAAGAGTGGACTCAACACTGGAGACATCCCTCCATCATATTCAAACGTTAAGCAGTGGGTTTCCGAGTTTAAAAAGGGTCGTGTGAGCACCTCTGATGAGCCTCGCTCAGGACGCCCCATTGAGGTCACAACTCCAGATATGATCGAAAAAATCCATCAAATAGTGCTGCAAGACCGCAGATTAAAAATGCGTGAGATAGCTGAAACCTGTAAGATGTCATATAAACGTGTACAAAATATTTTGCTCCAACATTTGTATATGGAAAAGCTCTGTGCAAGATGGGTGTCGCGTTTGCTAACAGTCGACCAAAAATTGATTCGAATTACCGCCAATTTGGCGTTGTATAAGCGTAATTCAAGCGAATTTTTCGTCGATTCGTAACCGTTGACGAAACTTGGGTCCACCACTACACCCCTGAAAGCAAACATCAGTTGAAACAGTGGATTGGACCAGGGGAACCAACTCCAAAGAAGGCAAAAACAATTTTTTCGGCGAACAAGGTTATGGCTACTGTTTTTTGGGATACAAGAGATATATACATTGATTACCTTGAAAAGGGTAAGACTATCACTGGTCAATACTACGCAGATTTGTTGCAGCGTTTGAGCCACGAAGTGACAATTAAACGACCTCATCTGACGAAGAAAAAAATCTTGTTTCATCACAATAACGCACCAGCGCACACATCAATCGTTGCAATGGTTTAAATCAACCGATCTGATGTTTGAATTGATGCCGCACCCTCCCTACTCTCCAGACGTAGCCCCGAGTGACTATTATCTGTTTTGTTTAGATAAACGTATAAATATTAAAAATATTATTATTTTCTTGCCTACCTACAGTGTGCACCCGCTTTCTACTACTTAATTACCTGAAGCGAAGTCTCAATCCTAATAGATATATGTCAAATTACCGCAAAAGAATTATAAGATTTATTTGATCACCCAGTATATATCTATTATAGATGGTGTAATAATTATCTCGCAACACTCCGCTTCAGTCTGCTTGTGTGGGTAAACAACCAGCGCAGTAGCACCGATGCGTAGAAACTACTTAATATCATTTAGGTTGTGTTGGTGTGGTTCTCGCTCGAACCAACGTTCACGCAAACAAGTAATATAAATACACGCTGCCGTTACAATTTATTTAATTCGCGAAAGAAATAATATCAGCTATTTTATTTCCCCTAGCTAGCTACTCGCATAGTAACTAGCCGTCATTTACTGATTTTTATAATGCAATCGATCGCATAATAAAATTATTATCAATTAGACTTATGTCTCAGTGAGATTTCGGTTAAATATGCGGGTCCGATATCTTCGATGCTGTCACATTGCTTTTGGAATCTTGTTCAAGACATGCCGTATTGTTAAGGAATTAAACACAACGATCGTTTTCACACTCGTTTATATTTTCCACAACACCACGTAATATGTATTTACTGTATGAAAATTATGTCTTAGTCCATCAAGTATAAGAAAAAAGAAAGGTATATATGTCATAATTTAATTGTGGTTTTGTCGACTGCGTATATACCCTACTCTCCAGATCTAGCCCCGAGTGACTAGTATCTGTTTCCTAACCTCAAAAAATGGCTTGGCAATAAGAAATTTGCGGACAATGAAGAAGTAATCGAAGCTGTAAATGGGGAGCTTGACGAATCAGTCTATAGAGATCGCATTACTAGACTAGAACACCGCTATGAGAAATGTATCAACTTTGGAAGAAATTATGTTGAGAAATAAAAACAAATTTTTAAAAACGTTGTTTTTCTTGGTCAGGCCGAAAACTTATCAATCCATCCTCATATATATATATATATATATATATATGTATTGTGATGAGTGTCACAAGGCGCCCGCGCCAACTTGTCCAGGAGATCGAAGACGACGCGCGCCCCATCCCACGATGAGAGAAACCTCAAGGCGCTCGCGCGCGCCGTCGCACCTTGTGCGCAGCACCGTCTCACGTCCCCTTACCTCACCGCTCCACGAGTCACGCACAGCCGTTTGCGGATGCACAGTCAGGTTATGTTACATAACCAAGGCCATCGCACGGATTGGAGTGCCGGGATGTACTCCGGCAAGAAATAGTGAACGATCGGTTTATGCATCATGAATCGTCCAATGAGAGAGGATATAGATTTTGCCAGTGTTTTCCTAATTGGTCCACATTCGAGGCTTTATTTAATAAGTTTAAGTTAAAGGCTACGTTTAAGTTAAAGGTTACTTTTAGGTTTAAAACAAAGACAATGAATAAAAAACTGAGTAAACAAGCAACTATAAATAAAATTGATGATACTACAAATAAATAGTGAATCTAAAACAATCTGGTTAAGTGATAGTGGTAATATTACAAATCTAGGTAATAAGAAGAGAAAAGAAAGGCAACTTAAATAATTTGATAACACTATAAATTAAATGGTAAGTCGAAAACAGCCTATTATATAGAGATGACAATATTTCAAATCTAGACAATCGAAAAAAAAGAAAGAAAAACAACTGTAAATAAACGTAACAAAATAATAACGAAATTTAACCAATCTAAACAGTGCCAATGAGTAATAATAAAAACACTGCAAATCTAGATAATGAATAAAAAAAGAGTGATTTAGATAATATTGTAAATAAAGAAAAAATACTAACTCTGTAGAAAGGAGGAGGCATAATAGTGAAATTATTATAAGTAAGAATACTAAAATAATTGGGGACCTGATGAATAGGCGTAGCGAGCTCGAAACGTTGGACTGGATCTTCAATTAGGTAAGGGTGTTGGGGACAGTCAGACTGCAGTTTACTAACAAAGAATTTTTTCAGCTAATATTTTATGTTCAGATTAGTCTACGGGGGTGACTGTATACAAAGACAGTCTGACTGTCATTATAATTTTTAATTTTTATTTTTATTATTTTTGTGTATTGATGTATTAATGTTAATGTAGATATGTTATATTGTTGCATATTGTTTTCGATTGATTTGAGTGGACTGTAAGACCAATGAAAAATTTTTATTAATTTGTATATAAGCAGTCGACAAAAGAACAATTAAAGTACACTACATAAAAAAATACTAAACCTATTACAATAAAAAAAAAAACAATAAATCCAGAAGTGAGTCCAACTAATAACAAATATTGTATTTAAGAATAATCAACCTAAAACATTAACAATCAATAATAGAAACAGATTGTGAATAAAGTAACTAAATTGGAAAGTAAGTTACTAATAGTCTTGAAGATATTACAAAGGAAAATAGTGACTGTCAAGAGATAAACAAAGCTAATGACTCAAGACAAAAAACAAAGCTAATGAAAATATTAAATGTATCTGAAGGTGCATCTGTGAATAATTCTGAAAAAAATAATGAACAGAAAGAATAAATTAATAGAAATATCGAAATAACAATATTGCTAATGCCAAGGATAAAATTAAAAGAGTTATTTCCAAGGAAGATTACCAAGAAGTATTTGCAACGGGATGTTATTATTTTTTTTATACTTTCATAAACTTATTCAAGAGGCAGAGTTATAAACTCATTCGATAGATTATATTAATGTAGATTAGTTTAGTCCCTGATAAGCAGCCGTAGCGAGCTCGAAACGTTGGACAACCTCATTCATTATTCAATTGGGTAAAGGTGGTAGGGACAGTCAGATTGCACTTCACTAATAAAGAATTATTATACGTTATTTAATTATTATAATTATTATAAAGAATTGTTATAATTAATCTACGGGGGTGATTTTAAACAAGGTCAGTCTGACTGTCATTATAATTTTCAATTAATTATGTATTGATATGTACTAGTGTTGACATAATATATATTGATATTACTATATATTAGTTTTAATTTATTTAATTGGACTGTAAGACCAATAGAAATATTTATTTATTTACCTAAATTCAGTCGAGGTAAGCACAATTAAAGTATGTATATCACACTTGAAGGTATTTATTATTTTCATAGATAAGCGTATGATACTATAAATTTGTTATATTAAAATTTTTGTAAACACATACTTATTTTTTTTTTTTGAAATTCTAAATTTTGTATTATTCTTCGATAATCATATATTATTTTAGAAAAGTTTGTGTAACTAAAATAAAAAAAAATTAATCTTACTTTAATTAATCGTAGCACTATACATAAAGTTGTAGATCAGATATTTTAATTGCGTGTCCCTTAATCCAAAACTGCCATGACAGGCCGCTTCTAAAAATTTAAGTAATGTCAAAGAAAAAAGGAGAGCTGAAATTCATGCAGGACGTGGCGACTAATGTTAATTACAAATACATAAAATTAAATGCCGGTAAAATTTGTGTTGAATTCGATTATGAGTTTAGGAATTATAAGTAATTAGAATTTCTTAGTTTCTGGAAAGTTTTGATGTATCTGCAAGCTGCAAATATGATTAATCTGTGGATTATAATTCTAACATAGTTAATGTAGAAGATCAAAATAATAATTTTTTTTTGGGCGAATGTCAAAATTTATAACCATAAATATTATAGAGCAATTATAATTTGAATCAGTTATATAGACTTTTAATGTGCTATAAAGACTCGCTATAAAATATAGTTTACTGAAAAAAATTTTTTTTTGTTATGTTAAATTTAAGAGAGATGACATTTTCCCGTTATAGTTCAAATTTTACTCTTGGGAATTGTGACGTTATCAGAAAAGGAATTTTTGTTGGAGAAGCAGGTTAAGGAAAAATAAGTCTGATTTGACCACTGTTTATGTAGACATGTTGAATCAATAATTTGTAAATCACGTTGCAAGCATCGCGTCAGACGGGGCTCGGTCGTCGTTGTCCGTCCTCGTATGAAACCCCCCTTTTTTCTCTTCATGCTCGAAAGTGTAAAGACATGCGGCGCGCGTAACTTCGCTCTGGGTCGTCGAGGTGACGAGGGAGGTCAAAGGATAAGCGGGATGTGAAAAAATAAAGAAAGAGAGGGATGGAACAGAGAAAGTGAAGAGATAAATAAAGAGAGCGACGGGATAAAGAAGTAAAGAAATAAAGGAAGAAAGAAGAAAAGAAAAGGGAAAGAGTAAAGAGAGAGAGAGAGAGAAATCAAAGGACCGGGGAAGATAATAAAAGAGTGTGAAGAAGTAAGAAAGGAACGAAGGAGAAGTGGCGTCCTCCCCTAGTATCAAGCACATCGTTGGCATAGCCACAGCCCCTTCCCTCTCCCCGGCAGATCCAAGAGCTTCCTTAAGGTGATCTAGAGAGGTGAGTGCGCTTCGACAAGTTGCGACACGACAAGTAACTGGATGATCGAAGCATCACCTGACATCAAGGACAAGCTTCTTAAATGCAAGAGAGTCTACGTTGAGTTCTCTTGCTAAATATAGGACTACATACGGGTAACAAGGTACCACAAATGCCAAGGCTACGGACATGTAGTCAAA
Source organism: Sycobia sp. Sy_11 (assembly GCA_018907035.1). Classification (NCBI taxonomy): domain Eukaryota; kingdom Metazoa; phylum Arthropoda; class Insecta; order Hymenoptera; family Epichrysomallidae; genus Sycobia; species Sycobia sp. Sy_11. Next base: position 433,836 of record JACCIC010000303.1, read on the forward strand.
CGGGACATGGCAGCAAGGAATGCACAAATAAAGAATCAGCGCCTAAATGTATTAACTGCAAAAATGGAAAAAGGCAGTATAACCATGGCTGAATGAACACAAAATATCCAGCATACAAGGCTGACATGGAGAGAATAGTGAACTCCACGGATTATGGACAGTAAAGCACGTAAGAGTCAAAGGGGACCTGTTCTGCGCGTTCTCAGCTAAATACTAGAAAGGCGCACAGGATAACTCCAGAGATAAGGTCAAAATATGTGGAAAGAGGAGTAGACATCCGACTTCTCCAGGAGCCATACCAGCGCAGCAGCCGAATAGAGAGCTTTGGGCTGCGCACAAGAATGGTATATTTAGATGCGAATATCCCCTGGGCGGCTATAGCAGTTCGTAATCCTAAGGTGATCGTGCTAAAACTAACGCACCACACAAATACGCACTTCTCATTAGCGGAGGTGAGGTTGCGGTCTTTATCGATGTATGTAATCAGTGGATACTTCCAGCTGAGCTACGAAAGAGGGATGCACCTTACGCAGCTGAATATGGTGCTGCATGCATTTCAGAGGAGGATGGTGCTAATCAGTGTCAATTCCAATGCCAGACCCCTCTGTGGGGATCAGATCGCACCGACCGCAAAGGGGAGGAATTGGAAAATGTTATAGCGCAGTGGAATCTAAGCGAATGTGCCAGGCAGTATTGTTACCGTCTCCGATAAAGTTGGAGAAGGAAATGTGGATGTAACTCTTGTCACCGCGAATCTCGAGACACTGATCACAGGATGGGTAGTAGGGAGGACGGGACCTCCAGTGATCATAGAACGATCACCTTCCACCTAAATGTAGCAAGCACACGTGCAAGTACAGATGTTGCAAATCAGGCACAAAAGCTAGAGCGATACTGCAAATAGAAAGCAAACTGGAATACATCCTTCTCTGTGCTCGTGGATGAATGGGACGAGTTCTCTAAAGACATGGCCGACTCCAAAATGGAAACTATTGAAAGAGTTTTCATGAACAGGCACTTGAGAGAAGTGCAATGCTGTCATACTAAGGAGTAGGGTAGCTGGTAGATGAGTTCCCTGGTGGAACTCTGAATTAGATAAGATATATTCAATGGGAATACTCGAGCCCGTCGAGTATTCTCGTCAGATAGGAACACCTCAAGAAAGAATACAAAGCGGCCAGAAAGAAGTATCTCCGTAGACTCAGGCATACTAAAGAGACTAAATGGCAGGATCTTGTCACAATTAAGGGTAATCAGAACCCTTAGAACATGGTTTACCGGCTACATGCAGATACGCTGTGCATAAAGGTAGTTGCTTGCAAAGTCAGTCTGAATGATAACACCTACACGATGGACTGGGTGAGTACTGCTGCTGCAGTACTAAACACCCTGTTCACTCCAGACAATATACAGGATGAAACGCAAGAGCAGAAAGACATGAGGTACTTGACCAACACCCTCCCGTCCGGAGGGGAAGAGGGTGAATTTTATCTCGCTGAGTTGGATCAGGTCTTGGCCAAGATGAAGTGGGTAAAACCCCTGGCCCAGACAGCTTCGACTTGGCCATCATTTGCTTTTGATCAAGTAGAGGATCAAGGATAAGGTTCCACAGAGTCGGATCAAGAATGTCATCAGGCATTCTCGAAGGCGCCTTTTATGTCCAGGAAAATTACTACAACACGTTTTCTGCACGATTCGCTCACGGATTTGTACAACTGAATAATGGCATCCTTTGTGGATTCTCTTCTTATAAAGCCGGTTTTAGAATCCTATTTAATTAGTTCAGTATTACTAGGGATTTACCTAATGTAGGTAGTAGACATATGGGTCTGTAAGATACAGGGTCCTCTGCCTCCTTGTCTTCCATTTTCCTTACTGTAATCACTTGTCCAACTTTCCACTCATTGGAGTAGACTCAAAAATCTCAAGCATGAATAATAGATGCTAATTATGTGCTGCGTAATGCAAAGCAGTGTAGTACGAATAATGGCCAAGTTAAAGCTCTCTGGGTTAGGAGATTTAACCACCTTCACATTGGCCAAGACCTGATCCAATTCGGCGAGTCTGAATTCAACTTCGACTCCCATAGGCGGAAGTGCGTTGGCCATAAATCTTATGTGCTATTATTCTGGTGTCTCGCTATCTGTCCGTAGTAAATAGGCAATTTAGACCTGCTGTTACTGTGCTCACTCAGTCCTTCGTGTAGGTGTTCTCCAGACGGCCGTTGCATGCAACTTCGTTTATGGAAAGTTTACCGGCTTGAATTCGGTAAGCTATGCCCCAAGGGTTCTAATTACCTGTAACTGTAACAAAATCCTGCCATTTGCTATTTTTGGTATGCATGAGTGTAGAGACATACTCTTTCCTGGCCGTTTTGTACAGTTGTCTCTTTCTGAAAGACTCTACGAGCTCGATTAGTAGCTATGTTTAAGCTATTTAATAAAGGGTTCCAGCAGGGAAGCCTTCTAGCAGCTACTCTACTCCGCGGTATGGCAACATTGCATACCTTCATCAAAGTGGCTGTTAATGAACGAATTTTCTCACTTGTCTCGATTTTGAAGCCGGGTATTTCTTTAGCGACTTCTACTCATTTTTCCTTTATTACAGCGCAGAGAGTATCCCAGTCCGCCTGATGTGTGGAGTATCGCTTTAGTTTCTGACCTATTTTGCATCATCTGGACTAGCAGATATGCCTGCTCCAATAGTTTGGTACGTGATAGTTCTGTGATCACTCGAAGTGCAATCTTCTGTAAGGGTCCATCCTGTGATGAGTGTTTCGTGATTCATGTAGACAAGATTTATGGCCATATTTTCTTCTACAAATGCGTTGGAGACATACTACCTGGCACATTGGCCATCCTGAGATTCCAATGCGCTATAAAATTACCTAATTCCTTCCCTTTGTGGTGGGTGCGATCATATCACCACAGAGGGTACCTGGCATTGGAATTAACACCGATTAGCGCCATCCTCCCCCGAAGTGCGTGTACCACCGTATTTAATTGCATAAGGTGCACTCGTATGTCACTCAGCTCGAAGTATCCAGTAACCACATAGATAGTTGAATTACGCAGCTCACCTTCACTACCGCAAAGTGTGGGTTGGTGAGGTACGTCAATTTAGTCCTGTCACTTAGGATTGAAGACGGTAATCGCCGCCCAGGGCGATATGCCCTTTCATGTATACCATACGAATGCTCAGGCTGAATCCCTCTATTTGGCCGTTGCACTGGTATGGCTCCTGGCCTTCTCTTCCTCTATTTGCTGACTTATACTTGCTAGTATTAATTTTCGACGTTTTTGAATTAAAAAGGACTTTTATAATGGAAAATGGATACACGTTAGTTTAATCAAATTATTTTCCATCATTTTCTACTACTTTCTCCCATATTTCTGGTAAAACGGCGATACCATGGCGAAAGAACGTTGGCGGTTTCGAGACAATTAACGAGGTCCTGTTGCATGGATTTGCATAGGTAATAACTAGAGGAGCTTTAACAGGGTGTTTTTGATGGTTTTCACAACATATTACCGAGCGTTGTTGTGCAAGAGAATGATTTTGCATCGATTGTTCGCGATTGCTGTTATACGTTCGATCAATTTCTGTTGAAAATCATTCAGTTGGAGTTTGTATATCTCGGCAATGGTTTTATTCGGTTTTATCAGCTCGTAGTACAGTTGATCCCACCAAATGCACAGCAATACCTTTTGGCTGCGAATGATCCAACAAAATAGAACCGTGGTCCTATTCCATTATTCCATGCACACAAAAGAAAACAAAGATTGCTCAGTTATGCTTTGTTACACTTCAAATTGCCGGCTGCACTTTTCGCTTTATCGGTCGGTTGTGCTCCAAAACTTTTCATTTTTGCCGAACTTTTCTTTAGTTGCAGGGCCATGGATGTTCCGTTTAGGTATCGATGTGGACGGTTGCTCTGAATCCACCCATGACCTTTTGCGCTTAGGATTGCACAGCAGATCCACTTTTCATCACCAGTCACAATATGCCATAGAAAACTTCTTTTTTGCACAGCAAGCAAAGACAGTGCGATGTTGACGATTGCAAACAATTATAATGTTTACACAATGATGGCACTGTTAACTAAATTTTATTGTTAAACATCAAAACTAAAAAATAAGTACTAGGTCCGACACATCTGACTTTTCGTATTACTTATATATTATAAGTTCGACTCCTAATATTCCCCTGTCTATCTGACTTGCAGCTTGCCAGATTTGCTCTTCTAGAATTCTATAGTGACACCAAGGTAAAATGTCTATAGTATTAGGCAATAAGTATTTTTATCATCAAACAAACTTAGAACAACTTTTTTTCTATTTTTCTGTACGTACTATGTGTAATTTTGACCGAATGTTGCACTGATCTCACTATATAATCACGAGTTCTTCCATACATCTTCGATAATCTTCTAGTGTGATTGAATTTGGTTGATTGCAACGATCAATTTTATTCCTTTACCTTGTTTTATTACTATCGCCCCTCCATCAACTAAAATACTGCCCATTTTACTCAGTAAACCGATCATTACATAATGATCTTTCCCTTATATACATATTTCATTAGTTCAGGAACTTTTTTATTTTTACGTGGAATACCATACTGATTATTTTCAGAAATATCAAATCTATGAATATGTTTGCTCATTATTCGATACATATTAATATCTTCTACTTGATATAGTAAGCTATGAGTGTCAGTATACAAAACTTTACATTTTTCGCTAATGTCTTTGATAAATCGAGGATATAAAGCCCAGCGATTATAAGCTTTTTGGATGTTACACTTGTTTTCTACAGCTGAATTACAACTAAATTTTAATCGATAATGCACAGCTATAATAATTAGGGAGAGATTTGCGTGCCTCTGCTCTATATCGAGAAGTGAATTTATTTGCATCAGACTATTATCAAGCGCCTGCTTAAGGGTACGATAATGAATTACATACTTTTTCTATCGTTTAATGTAGTTAAAATTTTTTTCTGTTTTAAACAAGGTGGTGCACGATGCTCTAAACAAAAAAATGCTTGTTGAAGTATTTCTTCAGAATACTTCGAATTTACCTCAGTAATATAGCCGATACATAGGTTGTTATTTATATTTTAAGCCAAATAATGAAAAGACAGTAATTTATTATTGAAAATGGTTTTATTTTTTTTCGAAGTATTCTCCATGATGATCAATATACTTCTGCATGCACTCGAACCAATTATCGACCGTGATCATTAGTTTTACATTGTATCAAAATAAGACTTATTCCGAGCAGACTTATGGCATATTTATATTGTTTCCGTCCTTTTTGCCCCATTTAATTATTTTATTAGATATGCTTTTGGACAACAATCTGTCTATTTTTAGACGCTCACTTCCACGTGAATTTTGTGCGAGGAAGTTTGTAACTACCGAAATGGCGTGTATGTGATTTTAAAAAACCAAGTATGCGGGCGCGTTGTCGGAGAAGCACGAAGTGCGACCAGTTATAGTATACGACGAGTGCCGCGAACGGAAGAGAAGAAGAAAGAAAAGAGAGAGTCCTTGTCCCTGGATTAGCCATTGAAGCCAACAGGCGCAAAAGCAAATTGTTTGAATACTACTATCTGAATCTGCTGGGGCATTAAGGAAGAGTGGATTGGATTCATAGTCAATTCATTTCAATTTTTCAATTGCCGATTTTGTGCCATCTCTCATCCATATAAATTATTAATATCATAATAGAGAAGTGTTTTCATTTTCTTTGTTTCATCGTATAATAAATTCATTTACGCATTATTTTCCTTCACATATCGATTAAAGTACTGGCTGATTACTCCTTGAAAAGCTGATTCAATCAATAAGAACATAGCGAAATCTGTAAGAATTACTAATTTAACTTTCATCATTGTAAAAGCTGCTGAAAATATCAAATCTGAAGCAGTGCAAAAGTGAGCAGAACATAAGCCCTAAGCTTTAATAGATATTCGTCCAAAATGTTCAAAAACATCAACTAACAGTAGAACATTTGTTTTTAAATATAAGTCCGATACTTCCCTCATGTTCTTAATTAAACCTATCCCATTCTTGCACAGTACAAGTCATACAGTTACAAAATCAGAAAGAAATATGCGTTTATGTCAAGAAGATCAATATTTACATTTAAGAATCCATTTAAATGAAATTCCTTTATTGCTATTGGTACATTAGCAGGTGTAACGTAAGATTATCTAAGGATGATGATAAAGATCGCCAAAATCTATGAATTTAAGACTTAAATTACAGTCATTCATATACTTTGTGAATGAAATATATTTTCCTTGTTAGAGTAACTCTACTATTCATAGTGAAGCAGTTCCAATTACTTTTAAAATAAAAACTTTATCATAATTAAGATTATGAAAAATTACGGAAATGAATTTGGAGTATTTAATGTTCAAATTACATGAGTTATGAGTAGTACTGCTGAGCAGCACCTTAAAGAGAAAATATTAATTTTTAAAAAATCAACTAAATTTTATTTTCTTAATCTAATTCAATTTGAAGAAAAAAAATTATCTTCGTGTAAGAGGACAATGATCGCGTGCTACCAATTGCTCATCTTGAAATCGTTTGAGACCTATACAGCAAACAGTTCACCACTTAAAAATGAATTCTTTAAGGTCTGTATGAAATATTTAATCTGTGTTATTCCCTCTTCATTTTTCTGCTTAAAAAACTCTGCTTGTAAGTAACTCTTGTAAGCGTGCTTAAATTTTATATTGAAAAAGCTTCTGTGCATCATTCAGAAATCTTAGAATATCCATATATTTTATATTAGCAACAACTCCCATCCATATTCGAATTTTAAAAGCTGATTGATCTCTTCATTCTACTTTAGCTATTTCTAAAGAGCTTAGACTACCTACAACTGCCACTAAATGATGAAGATAGTATCTAAACCCTGCTTGTCAACGCGAAAGATGAATAACAAAGTCAAATCCTTTTGATTTTCTGCTCGAGAGAGAACTGATTTTTTTATAAATTTTCTCTGTTCTGTTACAACCTGAGCAGTCATTTTTTAATTATATATTCGAATATATTCAATTCGCTGACACGTTAGTAAAGATCACAAAGTTGTTGCACTTGATATTCCACAGATAAAAGTAAATCCATCCTTACTTTTAACGTAAACTAATCAAATATTAAGTGTACAACTTTGCTTCCATCGTTTTGCAAGATATGGCTTAGCGGTAAGTGGTAGTCAAAATAAATAGATTGTAGATATCATACAATAAGCTTAGGTATTTGTATACATAACATCGTCGAAATATTAGTCGATATTGTATATTTGTAAACATAATGTCGCCGAAATATTAGTCAAATGTTTGTGTCTGCATCATAGAGTTATTCTTGATTAATTCTCCTTATATGCGGGAGGTTTGAATTTTCTGCTGTAATATGAAGAAACTTGCATCTGAGGATCGTCGGATGCTCTCAAATACCTATGATAAGGCCGCTATTAGTGAATGAACGCGCCGAATGTGGTTTCAACGCTTCAACAACGGTGATTTGGACGTTGAAGACCAGCAAGGCGGTGGAAGAGAGGTTTTCGAAGATGTAGAATTGGAGATATTACTTGATCAAGACTCGTGTTAAATGCGACAAGAATTGGCTGAATTATTGGGAGTAACGCAACAAGCGATTTCAAAACGCCTGAAAGTTATG